>CM030882.1:1683147-2225421 GCA_018132145.1 Boehmeria nivea var. tenacissima | reverse complement strand
AACTATTATAATAAGTCTTAGGGACTCATTTGGAGCTCCAACAGGCCCTTAAAAACTCACTTCGCGCAAAAACAAAGTCATTATAACTAGTTGTGCCGAAATCGAGCCTTGAAAGAGCTTTTTTAGCTCTGATGTGACTCTAGCAAAGTTGTTTTGATCCCAAATGTGTATTTAAACAGATAATATATTATAAAAAGTATTAGAAACTTATTCGGAGCTTCAATAAGCCTTAAAAACTCACTTCGCGCTAGAACAAAGTAATTATAACTAGTTTTGCCGAAATCGAGCGTTTAAAGGACTTTTTTTGGCTCCAATGCGACTCTAGCAAAGCTGTTTTGTTGCCAAATGTGAATTTTTTTTTGCTCCGAAGTGACTCTAACAAAGTTGTTTTGATCCCAAATGTGTATTTAAACATATAATATATTATAACATCTATTAGAAACTTATTTAGAGCTTCAACAAGCCTTAAAAACTCACTTCGCGCGAGAACAAAGTCATTATAATTAGTTTTGTCGAAATCGAGCGGTTTAAAGGACTTTTTTTGCCCGATGTGACTCTAGCAAGTTGTTTTAATGCAAAATATGTATTTCAACATATAATATATTATAATAAGTATTAAGGGTTCATTTAGAGCTCCAAAAACTTCAAAAACTCACTTCGCGCGAAAACTAAGAACTTATAACTAATTTTGCCTAAATCGAGCCTTTATTGCGCCAAAGGGAATCTAGCAAAGTTATTTTTGATGCAAAATGATTATTTGAACATATAATATATTATAATAAATCTTAGGGGCTCATATGGAGCTCCAACAAGCCTTAAAAAATCACTTCGCGCTGAAACAAAGTTATTATAACTAGTTTTGACGAAATCAAGCCTTTAAAGGGCTTTTCTAGCATCGATGTGACTCTAGCAAATTTTTTTTGATTCCAAATGTGTATTTAAATATATAATATATTATAATAAGTCTTAAGGACTAATTTGGAGGTCCAAAAACCTTAAAAACTCACTCCGCGCTAAAACTAAGTCCTTATAACTAGTTTTGCCTAAATCGAGCCTTTAAAGGGCTTTTTTTGTCTGAAGTGACTCTAGCAAAGTTGTTTTGATCCTAAATGAGTATTTGAACATATAAACTATTATAATAAGTCTTAGGGACTCATTTGGAGCTCCAACAGGCCTTAAAAACTCACTTCGCGCAAAAACAAAGTCATTATAACTAGTTGTGCCGAAATCGAGCCTTGAAAGAGCTTTTTTAGCTCTGATCTGACTCTAGCAAAGTTGTTTTGATCCCAAATGTGTATTTAAACAGATAATATATTATAAAAAGTATTATAAACTTATTCGGAGCTTCAATAAGTCTTAAAAACTCACTTCGCGCTAGAACAAAGTAATTATAACTAGTTTTGCCGAAATCGAGCGTTTAAAGGACTTTTTTTGGCTCCAATGCGACTCTAGCAAAGCTGTTTTGTTGCCAAATGTGAATTTTTTTTTGCTCCGAAGTGACTCTAACAAAGTTGTTTTGATCCCAAATGTGTATTTAAACATATAATATATTATAACATCTATTAGAAACTTATTTAGAGCTTCAACAAGCCTTAAAAACTCACTTCGCGCTAGAACAAAGTCATTATAATTAGTTTTGTCGAAATCGAGCGGTTAAAGGACTTTTTTTGCCCGATGTGACTCTAGCAAAGTTGTTTTAATGCAAAATATGTATTTCAACATATAATATATTATAATAAGTATTAAGGGT
This sequence comes from Boehmeria nivea var. tenacissima, assembly GCA_018132145.1. Classification (NCBI taxonomy): domain Eukaryota; kingdom Viridiplantae; phylum Streptophyta; class Magnoliopsida; order Rosales; family Urticaceae; genus Boehmeria; species Boehmeria nivea. The sequence goes on along the minus strand of CM030882.1, from coordinate 2,223,671 downwards.
TCATTTAGAGCTCCAAAAACTTCAAAAACTCACTTCGCGCGAAAACTAAGAACTTATAACTAATTTTGCCTAAATCGAGCCTTTATTGCGCCAAAGGGAATCTAGCAAAGTTATTTTTGATGCAAAATGATTATTTGAACATATAATATATTATAATAAATCTTAGGGGCTCATATGGAGCTCCAACAAGCCTTAAAAAATCACTTCGCGCTGAAACAAAGTTATTATAACTAGTTTTGACGAAATCGAGCCTTTAAAGGGCTTTTCTGGCATCGATGTGACTCTAGCAAATTTTTTTTTGATTCCAAATGTGTATTTAAAGATATAATATATTATAATAAGTCTTAAGGACTAATTTAGAGGTCCATAAACCTTAAAAACTCACTCCGCGCTAAGACTAAGTCCTTATAACTAGTTTTGCCTAAATCGAGCCTTTAAAGGGCTTTTTTGGTCTGAAGTGACTCTAGCAAAGTTGTTTTGATCCTAAATGAGTATTTGAACATATAACTATTATAATAAGTCTTAGGGACTCATTTGGAGCTCCAACAGGCCTTAAAAACTCACTTCGCGCAAAAACAAAGTCATTATAACTAGTTGTGCCGAAATCGAGCCTTCAAAGAGCTTTTTTGGCTCTGATGTGACTCTAGCAAAGTTGTTTTGATCCCAAATGTGTATTTAAACATATAATATATTATAAAAAGTATTAGAAACTTATTTGGAGCTTCAACAAGCCTTAAAAACTCACTTCGCGCTAGAACAAAGTAGTTATAACTAGTTTTGCCGAAATCGAGCGTTTAAAGGACTTTTTTGGCTCCGATGTGACTCTAGCAAAGTTGTTTTGTTGCCAAATGTGCATTTTTTTTGCTCCGAAGTGACTCTAGCAAAGTTGTTTTGATCCCAAATGTGTATTTAAACATATAATATATTATAACATCTATTAGAAACTTATTTGGAGCTTCGACAAGCCTTAAAAACTCACTTCGCGCTAGAACAGAGTCATTATAATTAGTTTTGTCGAAATCGAGCGGTTAATGGACTTTTTTGGCTCCGATGTACTCTAGCAAAGTTGTTTTAGTGCAAAATGTTTATTTCAACATATAATATATTATAATAAGTATTAAGGGCTCATTTAGAGCTCCAAAAACTTCAAAAACTCACTTCGCGCGAAAACTAAGAACTTATAACTAATTTTGCCTAAATCGAGCCTTTAAAAGGCTTTTTTTGCGCCGAAGGGAATCTAGCAAAGTTATTTTTGATGCAAAATGATTATTTGAACATATAATATATTATAATAAATCTTAGGGGCTCATATGGAGCTCCAACAAGCCTTAAAAACTCACTTCGCGCTGAAACAAAGTTATTATAACTAGTTTTGACGAAATCGATCCTTTAAAGGGCTATTCTGGCTTCGATGTGACTCTAGCAAATTTTTTTTGATTCCAAATGTGTATTTAAATATAAAATATATGATAATAAGTCTTAAGGACTAATTTGGAGGTCCAAAAACCTTAAAAACTCACTCCGCACTAAAACTAAGTCCTTATAACTAGTTTTGCCTAAATCGAGCCTTTAAAGGGCTTTTTTGGTCTGAAGTGACTCTAGCAAAGTTGTTTTGATCCTAAAAGAGTATTTGAACATATAAACTATTATAATAAGTCTTAGGGACTCATTTGGAGCTCCAACAGACCTTAAAAACTCACTTCGCATAAAAACAAAGTCATTATAACTAGTTGTGCCGAAATCGAGCCTTGAAAGAGCTTTTTTGGCTCTGATGTGACTCTAGCAAAGTTGTTTTGATCCCAAATGCGTATTTAAACATATAATATATTATAAAAAGTATTAGAAACTTATTTGGAGCTTCAACAAGCCTTAAAAACTCACTTCGCGCTAGAACAAAGTAATTATAACTAGTTTTGCCGAAATCGAGTGTTTAAAGGACTTTTTTGGCTCCGATGTGACTCTAGCAAAGCTGTTTTGTTGCCAAATGTGAAATTTTTTTTGCTCCGAAGTGACTCTAGCAAAGTTGTTTTGATCCCAATTGTGTATTTAAACATATAATATATTATAACATCTATTAGAAACTTATTTAGAGCTTCAACAAGCCTTAAAAACTCACTTCGCGCTAGAACAAAGTCATTATAATTAGTTTTGTCGAAATCGAGCGGTTAAAGGACTTTTTTTGCCTGATGTGACTCTAGCAAAGTTGTTTTAATGCAAAATATATATTTCAGTATATAATATATTATAATAAGTATTAAGGGTTCATTTATAGCTCCAAAAACTTCAAAAACTCACTTCGCGTGAAAACTAAGAACTTATAACTAATTTTACCTAAATCGAGCCTTTAAAGGGCTTTTTTTGTGCCGAAGGGAATCTAGCAAAGTTATTTTTGATGTAAAATGATTATTTGAGCATATAATATATTATAATAAATCTTAGGGGCTCATATGGAGCTCCAACAAGCCTTAAAAACTCACTTCGCGCTGAAACAAAATTATTATAACTAGTTTTGACGAAATCGAGCCTTTAAAGGGCTTTTCTGGCATCGATGTGACTCTAGCAAATTTTTTTTGATTCCAAATATGTATTTAAACATATAATATATTATAATAAGTCTTAAGGACTAATTTGGAGGTCCATAAACCTTAAAAACTCACTCCGCGCTAAGACTAAGTCCTTATCACTAGTTTTGCCTAAATCGAGCCTTTAAAGGGCTTTTTTGGTCTGAAGTGACTCTAGCAAAGTTGTTTTGATCCTAAATGAGTATTTGAACATATAACTATTATAATAAGTCTTAGGGACTCATTTGGAGCTCCAACAGGCCTTAAAAACTCACTTCGCGCAAAAACAAAGTCATTATAACTAGTTGTGCCGAAATCGAGCCTTCAAAGAGCTTTTTTGGCTCTGATGTGACTCTAGCAAAGTTGTTTTGATCCCAAATGTGTATTTAAACATATAATATATTATAAAAAGTATTAGAAACTTATTTGGAGCTTCAACAAGCCTTAAAAACTCACTTCGCGCTAGAACAAAGTAGTTATAACTAGTTTTGCCGAAATCGAGCGTTTAAAGGACTTTTTTGGCTCCGATGTGACTCTAGCAAAGTTGTTTTGTTGCCAAATGTGCATTTTTTTGCTCCGAAGTGACCCTAGCAAAGTTGTTTTGATCCCAAATGTGTATTTAAACATATAATATATTATAACATGTATTAGAAACATATTTGGAGCTTCGACAAGCCTTAAAAACTCACTTCGTGCTAGAACAGAGTCATTATAATTAGTTTTGTCGAAATCGAGCGGTTAAATGTACTTTTTTGGCTCCGATGTACTCTAGCAAAGTTGTTTTAGTGCAAAATGTTTATTTCAACATATAATATATTATAATAAGTATTAAGGGCTCATTTAGAGCTCCAAAAACTTCAAAAACTCACTTCGCGCGAAAACTAAGAACTTATAACTAATTTTGCCTAAATCGAGCCTTTAAAGGGCTTTTTTTGCGCCGAAGGGAATCTAGCAAAGTTATTTTTGATGAAAAATGATTATTTGAACATATAATATATTATAATAAATCTTAGGAGCTCATATGGAGCTCCAACAAGCCTTAAAAACTCACTTCGCGCTGAAACAAAGTTATTATAACTAGTTTTGACGAAATCGAGCCTTTAAAGGGCTTTTCTGGCATCGATGTGACTCTAGCAAATTTTTTTTGATTCCAAATGTGTATTTAAATATAAAATATATTATAATAAGTCTTAAGGACTAATTTGGAGGTCCAAAAACCTTAAAAACTCACTCCGCGCTAAAACTAAGTCCTTATAACTAGTTTTGCCTAAATCGAGCCTTTAAAGGGCTTTTTTGGTCTGAAGTGACTCTAGCAAAGTTGTTTTGATCCTAAATGAGTATTTGAACATATAAACTATTATAATAAGTCTTAGGGACTCATTTGGAGCTCCAACAGGCCTTAAAAACTCACTTCGCGCAAAAACAAAGTCATTATAACTAGTTGTGCCGAAATCGAGCCTTGAAAGAGCTTTTTTGGCTCTGATGTGACTCTAGCAAAGTTGTTTTGATCCCAAATGTGTATTTAAACATATAATATATTATAAAAAGTATTAGAAACTTATTGGAGCTTCAACAAGCCTTAAAAACTCACTTCGCGCTAGAACAAAGTAATTATAACTAGTTTTGCCGAAATCGAGCTGTTTAAAGGACTTTTTTGGCTCCGATGTGACTCTAGCAAAGCTGTTTTGTTGCCAAATGTGAAATTTTTTTTGCTCCGAAGTGACTCTAGCAAAGTTGTTTTGATCCCAAATGTGTATTTAAACATATAATATATTATAACATCTATTAGAAACTTATTTAGAGCTTCAACAAGCCTTAAAAACTCACTTCGCGCTAGAACAAAGTCATTATAATTAGTTTTGTCGAAATCGAGCGGTTAAAGGACTTTTTTTGCCCGATGTGACTCTAGCAAAGTTGTTTTAATGCAAAATATGTATTTCAACATATAATATATTATAATAAGTATTAAGGGCTCATTTAGAGCTCCAAAAACTTCAAAAACTCACTTCGCGCGAAAACTAAGAACTTATAACTAATTTTGCCTAAATCGAGCCTTTAAAGGGCTTTTTTTTGTGCCGAAGGGAATCTAGCAAAGTTATTTTTGATGCAAAATAATTATTTGAACATATAATATATTATAATAAATCTTAGGGGCTCATATGGAGCTCCAACAAGCCTTAAAAACTCACTTCGCGCTGAAACAAAGTTATTATAACTAGTTTTGACGAAATCGAGCCTTTAAAGGGCTTTTCTGGCATCGATGTGACTCTAGCAAATTTTTTTTGATTCCAAATGTGTATTTAAATATATAATATATTTAATAAGTCTTAAGGACTAATTTGGAGGTCCAAAAACCTTAAAAACTCACTCCGCGCTAAAACTAAGTCCTTATAACTAGTTTTGCCTAAATCGAGCCTTTAAAGGGCTTTTTTGGTCTGAAGTGACTCTAGCAAAGTTGTTTTGATCCTAAATGAGTATTTGAACATATAAACTATTATAATAAGTCTTAGGGACTCATTTGGAGCTCCAACAGCCTTAAAAACTCACTTCGCGCAAAAAACAAAGTCATTATAACTAGTTGTGCCGAAATCGAGCCTTGAAAGAGCTTTTTTGGCTCTGATGTGACTCTAGCAAAGTTGTTTTGATTCCAAATGTGTATTTAAACATATAATATATTATAAAAAGTATTAGAAACTTATTCGGAGCTTCAACAAGCCTTAAAAACTCACTTCGCGCTAGAACAAAGTAATTATAACTAGTTTGGCCGAAATCGAGCGTTTAAAGGACTTTTTTGGCTCCGATGTGACTCTAGCAAAGCTGGTTTGTTGCCAAATGTGCATTTTTTTGCTCCGAAGTGACTCTAGCAAAGTTGTTTTGATCCCAAATGTGACTTTAAACATATAATATATTATAACATCTATTAGAAACTTATTTGGAGCTTCGACAAGCCTTAAAAACTCACTTCGCGCTAGAACAAAGTCATTATAATTAGTTTTGTCCGAAATCGAGCGGTTAAAGGACTTTTTTTGGCTCCGATGTGCTAGCAAAGTTGTTTTAATGCAAAATATGTATTTCAACATATAATATATTATAATAAGTATTAAGGGCTCATTTAGAGCTCCAAAAACTTCAAAAACTCACTTCGCGCGAAAACTAAGAACTTATAACTAATTTTGCCTAAATCGAGCCTTTAAAGGGCTTTTTTTGCGCCGAAGGGAATCTAGCAAAGTTATTTTTGATGCAAAATGAGTATTTGAACATATAATATATTATAATAAGTCTTAGGGGCTCATTTGGAGCTCCAACAAGCCTTAAAAACTCACTTCGCGCTAAAATAAAGTTATTATAACTAGTTTTGACGAAATCGAGCCTTTAAAGGGCTTTTTTGGCTCCGATGTGACTCTAGCAAAGTTTTTTTGATTCCAAATGTGTATTTAAACATATAATATATTATAATAAGTCTTAAGGACTAATTTGGAGGTCCAAAAACCTTAAAAACTCACTCCGCGCTAAAACTAAGTCGTTATAACTAGTTTTGCCTAAATCGAGCCTTTAAAGGGCTTTTTTGGTCTGAAGTGACTCTAGCAAAGTTGTTTTGATCCTAAATGAGTATTTGAACATATAAACTATTATAATAAGTCTTAGGGACTCATTTGGAGCTCCAACAGGCCTTAAAAACTCACTTCGCGCAAAAACAAAGTCATTATAACTAGTTGTGCCGAAATCGAGCCTTGAAAGAGCTTTTTTGGCTCTGATGTGACTCTAGCAAAGTTGTTTTGATCCAAATGTGTATTTAAACATATAATATATTATAAAAGTATTAGAAACTTATTGGAGCTTCAACAAGCCTTAAAACTCACTTCGCGCTGAACAAAGTAATTATAACTAGTTTTGCCGAAATCGAGCGTTTAAAGGACTTTTTTGGCTCCGATGTGACTCTAGCAAAGCTGTTTTGTTGCCAAATGTGCATTTTTTTTGCTCCGAAGTGACTCTAGCAAAGTTGTTTTGATCCCAAATGTGTATTTAAACATATAATATATTATAACATCTACTAGAAACTTATTTGAGCTTCGACAAGCCTTAAAAACTCACTTCGTGCTAGAACAGAGTCATTATAATTAGTTTTGTCGAAATCGAGCGGTTAAAGGATTTTTTTGGATCCGATGTACTCTAGCAAAGTTGTTTTAATGCAAAATGTGTATTTCAACGTATAATATATTATAATAAGTATTAAGGGCTCATTTAGAGCTCCAAAAACTTCAAAAACTCACTTCGCGCGAAAACTAAGGACTTATAACTAATTTTGCCTAAATCGAGCCTTTAAAGGGCTTTTTTTGCGCCGAAGGGAATCTAGCAAAGTTATTTTTGATGCAAAATGATTATTTGAACATATAATATATTATAATAAATCTTAGGGGCTCATATGGAGCTCCAACAAGCCTTAAAAACTCACTTCGCGCTGAAACAAAGTTATTATAACTAGTTTTGACGAAATCGAGCCTTTAAAGGGCTTTTCTGGCATCGATGTGACTCTAGCAAATTTTTTTTATTCCAAATGTGTATTTAAATATATAATATATTATAATAAGTCTTAAGGACTAATTTGGAGGTCCAAAAACCTTAAAAACTCACTCCGCGCTAAAACTAAGTCCTTATAACTAGTTTTGCCTAAATCGAGCCTTTAAAGGGCTTTTTTGGTCTGAAGTGACTCTAGCAAAGTTGTTTTGATCCTAAATGAGTATTTGAACATATAAACTATTATAATAAGTCTTAGGGACTCATTTGGAGCTCCAACAGGCCTTAAAAACTCACTTCGCGTAAAAACAAAGTCATTATAACTAGTTGTGCCGAAATCGAGCCTTGAAAGAGCTTTTTTGGCTCTGATGTGACTCTAGCAAAGTTGTTTTGATCCCAAATGTGTATTTAAACATATAATATATTATAAAAAGTATTAGAAACTTATTCGGAGCTTCAACAAGCCTTAAAAACTCACTTCGCGCTAGAACAAAGTAATTATAACTAGTTTTGCCGAAATCGAGCGTTTAAAGGACTTTTTTGGCTCCGATGTGACTCTAGCAAAGCTGTTTTGTTGCCAAATGTGAATTTTTTTTTGCTCCGAAGTGACTCTAGCAAAGTTGTTTTGATCCCAAATGTGTATTTAAACATATAATATATTATAACATCTATTAGAAACTTATTTAGAGCTTCAACAAGCCTTAAAAACTCACTTCGCGCTAGAACAAAGTCATTATAATTAGTTTTGTCGAAATCGAGCGGTTAAAGGATTTTTTTGACCGATGTGACTCTAGCAAAGTTGTTTTAATGCAAAATATATATTTCAACATATAATATATTATAATAAGTATTAAGGGCTCATTTAGAGCTCCAAAAACTTCAAAAACTCACTTCGCGCGAAAACTAAGAACTTATAACTAATTTTGCCTAAATCGAGCCTTTAAAGGGCTTTTTTTGCGCCGAAGGGAATCTAGCAAAGTTATTTTTGATGCAAAATGATTATTTGAACATATAATATATTATAATAAATCTTAGGGGCTCATATGGAGCTCCAACAAGCCTTAAAAACTCACTTCGCGCTGAAACAAAGTTATTATAACTAGTTTTGACGAAATCGAGCCTTTAAAGGGCTTTTCTGGCATCGATGTGACTCTAGCAAATTTTTTTTATTCCAAATGTGTATTTAAATATATAATATATTGTAATAAGTCTTAAGGACTAATTTGGAGGTCCAAAAACCTTAAAAACTCACTCCGCGCTAAAACTAAGTCCTTATAACTAGTTTTGCCTAAATCGAGCCTTTAAAGGGCTTTTTTGGTCTGAAGTGACTCTAGCAAAGTTGTTTTGATCCTAAATGAGTATTTGAACATATAAACTATTATAATAAGTCTTAGGGACTCATTTGGAGCTCCAACAGGCCTTAAAAACTCACTTCGCGCAAAAACAAAGTCATTATAACTAGTTGTGCCGAAATCGAGCCTTGAAAGAGCTTTTTTGGCTCTGATGTGACTCTAGCAAAGTTGTTTGATCCCAAATGTGTATTTAAACATATAATATATTATAAAAAGTATTAGAAACTTATTCGGAGCTTCAACAAGCCTTAAAAACTCACTTCGCGCTAGAACAAAGTAATTATAACTAGTTTTGCCGAAATCGAGCGTTTAAAGGACTTTTTTGGCTCCGATGTGACTCTAGCAAAGCTGTTTTGTTGCCAAATGTGAATTTTTTTGCTCCGAAGTGACTCTAGCAAAGTTGTTTTGATCCCAAATGTGTATTTAAACATATAATATATTATAACATCTATTAGAAACTTATTTAGAGCTTCGACAAGCCTTAAAAACTCACTTCGCGCTAGAACAAGTCATTATAATTAGTTTTGTCGAAATCGAGCGGTTAAAGGATTTTTTTGACCGATGTGACTCTAGCAAAGTTGTTTTAATGCAAAATGTGTATTTCAACATATAATATATTATAATAAGTATTAAGGGCTCATTTAGAGCTCCAAAAACTTCAAAAACTCACTTCGCGCGGAAAACTAAGAACTTATAACTAATTTTGCCTAAATCGAGCCTTTAAAGGGCTTTTTTGCGCCGAAGGGAATCTAGCAAAGTTATTTTTGATGCAAAATGATTATTTGAACATATAATATATTATAATAAATCTTAGGGGCTCATATGGAGCTCCAACAAGCCTTAAAAACTCACTTCGCGCTGAAACAAAGTTATTATAACTAGTTTTGACGAAATCGAGCCTTTAAAGGGCTTTTCGGCATCGATGTGACTCTAGCAAATTTTTTTTATTCCAAATGTGTATTTAAATATATAATATATTGTAATAAGTCTTAAGGACTAATTTGGAGGTCCAAAAACCTTAAAAACTCACTCCGCGCTAAAACTAAGTCCTTATAACTAGTTTTGCCTAAATCGAGCCTTTAAAGGGCTTTTTTGGTCTGAAGTGACTCTAGCAAAGTTGTTTTGATCCTAAATGAGTATTTGAACATATAAACTATTATAATAAGTCTTAGGGACTCATTTGGAGCTCCAACAGGCCTTAAAAACTCACTTCGCGCAAAAACAAAGTCATTATAACTAGTTGTGCCGAAATCGAGCCTTGAAAGAGCTTTTTTGGCTCTGATGTGACTCTAGCAAAGTTGTTTTGATCCCAAATGTGTATTTAAACATATAATATATTATAAAAAGTATTAGAAACTTATTCGGACCTTCAACAAGCCTTAAAAACTCACTTCGCGCTAGAACAAAGTAATTATAACTAGTTTTGCCGAAATCGAGCGTTTAAAGGACTTTTTTGGCTCCGATGTGACTCTAGCAAAGCTGTTTTGTTGCCAAATGTGAATTTTTTTGCTCCGAAGTGACTCTAGCAAAGTTGTTTTGATCCCAAATGTGTATTTAAACATATAATATATTATAACATCTATTAGAAACTTATTTAGAGCTTCAACAAGCCTTAAAAACTCACTTCGCGCTAGAACAGACTCATTATAATTAGTTTTGTCGAAATCGAGCGGTTAAAGGACTTTTTTGACCGATGTGACTCTAGCAAAGTTGTTTTAATGCAAAATGTGTATTTCAACATATAATATATTATAATAAGTATTAAGGGCTCATTTAGAGCTCCAAAAACTTCAAAAACTCACTTCGCGCGAAAACTAAGACTTATAACTAATTTTGCCTAAATCGAGCCTTTAAAGGCTTTTTTTTGCGCCGAAGGGAATCTAGCAAAGTTATTTTTGATGCAAAATGATTATTTGAACATATAATATATTATAATAAATCTTAGGGGCTCATATGGAGCTCCAACAAGCCTTAAAAACTCACTTCGCGCTGAAACAAAGTTATTATAACTAGTTTTGACGAAATCGAGCCTTTAAAGGGCTTTTCCGGCATCGATGTGACTCTAGCAAATTTTTTTTATTCCAAATGTGTATTTAAATATATAATATATTATAATAAGTCTTAAGGACTAATTTGGAGGTCCAAAAACCTTAAAAACTCACTCCGCGCTAAAACTAAGTCCTTATAACTAGTTTTGCCTAAATCGAGCCTTTAAAGGGCTTTTTTGGTCTGAAGTGACTCTAGCAAAGTTGTTTTGATCCTAAATGAGTATTTGAACATATAAACTATTATAATAAGTCTTAGGGACTCATTTGGAGCTCCAACAGGCCTTAAAAACTCACTTCGCGCAAAAACAAAGTCATTATAACTAGTTGTGCCGAAATCGAGCCTTGAAAGAGCTTTTTTGGCTCTGATGTGACTCTAGCAAAGTTGTTTTGATCCCAAATGTGTATTTAAACATATAATATATTATAAAAAGTATTAGAAACTTATTCGGAGCTTCAACAAGCCTTAAAAACTCACTTCGCGCTAGAACAAAGTATTTATAACTAGTTTTGCCGAAATCGAGCGTTTAAAGGACTTTTTTGGCTCCGATGTGACTCTAGCAAAGTTGTTTTGTTGCCAAATGTGAATTTTTTTTGCTCCGAAGTGACTCTAGCAAAGTTGTTTTGATCCCAAATGTGTATTTAAACATATAATATATTATAACATCTATTAGAAACTTATTTAGAGCTTCAACAAGCCTTAAAAACTCACTTCGCGCTAGAACAAAGTCATTATAATTAGTTTTGTCGAAATCGAGCGGTTAAGGATTTTTTTGACCGATGTGACTCTAGCAAAGTTGTTTTAATGCAAAATGTGTATTTCAACATATAATATATTATAATAAGTATTAAGGGCTCATTTAGAGCTCCAAAAACTTCAAAAACTCACTTCGCGCGAAAACTAAGAACTTATAACTAATTTTGCCTAAATCGAGCCTTTAAAGGGCTTTTTTTGCGCCGAAGGGAATCTAGCAAAGTTATTTTTGATGCAAAATGATTATTTGAACATATAATATATTATAATAAATCTTAGGGGCTCATATGGAGCTCCAACAAGCCTTAAAAACTCACTTCGCGCTGAAACAAAGTTATTATAACTAGTTTTGACGAAATCGAGCCTTTAAAGGGCTTTTCCGGCATCGATGTGACTCTAGCAAATTTTTTTATTCCAAATGTGTATTTAAATATATAATATATTGTAATAAGTCTTAAGGACTAATTTGGAGGTCCAAAAACCTTAAAAACTCACTCCGCGCTAAAACTAAGTCCTTATAACTAGTTTTGCCTAAATCGAGCCTTTAAAGGGCTTTTTTGGTCTGAAGTGACTCTAGCAAAGTTGTTTTGATCCTAAATGAGTATTTGAACATATAAACTATTATAATAAGTCTTAGGGACTCATTTGGAGCTCCAACAGCCTTAAAAACTCACTTCGCGCAAAAACAAAGTCATTATAACTAGTTGTGCCGAAATCGAGCCTTGAAAGAGCTTTTTTGGCTCTGATGTGACTCTAGCAAAGTTGTTTTGATCCCAAATGTGTATTTAAACATATAATATATTATAAAAAGTATTAGAAACTTATTCGGAGCTTCAACAAGCCTTAAAAACTCACTTCGCGCTAGAACAAAGTAATTATAACTAGTTTTGCCGAAATCGAGCGTTTAAAGGACTTTTTTGGCTCCGATGTGACTCTAGCAAAGCTGTTTTGTTGCCAAATGTGAATTTTTTTTGCTCCGAAGTGACTCTAGCAAAGTTGTTTTGATCCCAAATGTGTATTTAAACATATAATATATTATAACATCTATTAGAAACTTATTTAGAGCTTCGACAAGCCTTAAAAACTCACTTCGCGCTAGAACAGTCATTATAATTAGTTTTGTCGAAATCGAGCGGTTAAAGGATTTTTTTGACCGATGTGACTCTAGCAAAGTTGTTTTAATGCAAAATGTGTATTTCAACATATAATATATTATAATAAGTATTAAGGGCTCATTTAGAGCTCCAAAAACTTCAAAAACTCACTTCGCGCGAAAACTAAGAACTTATAACTAATTTTGCCTAAATCGAGCCTTTAAAGGGCTTTTTTTGCGCCGAAGGGAATCTAGCAAAGTTATTTTTGATGCAAAATGATTATTTGAACATATAATATATTATAATAAATCTTAGGGGCTCATATGGAGCTCCAACAAGCCTTAAAAACTCACTTCGCGCTGAAACAAAGTTATTATAACTAGTTTTGACGAAATCGAGCCTTTAAAGGGCTTTTCGGCATCGATGTGACTCTAGCAAATTTTTTTTATTCCAAATGTGTATTTAAATATATAATATATTGTAATAAGTCTTAAGGACTAATTTGGAGGTCCAAAAACCTTAAAAACTCACTCCGCGCTAAAACTAAGTCCTTATAACTAGTTTTGCCTAAATCGAGCCTTTAAAGGGCTTTTTTGGTCTGAAGTGACTCTAGCAAAGTTGTTTTGATCCTAAATGAGTATTTGAACATATAAACTATTATAATAAGTCTTAGGGACTCATTTGGAGCTCCAACAGGCCTTAAAAACTCACTTCGCGCAAAAACAAAGTCATTATAACTAGTTGTGCCGAAATCGAGCCTTGAAAGAGCTTTTTTGGCTCTGATGTGACTCTAGCAAAGTTGTTTTGATCCCAAATGTGTATTTAAACATATAATATATTATAAAAAGTATTAGAAACTTATTCGGAGCTTCAACAAGCCTTAAAAACTCACTTCGCGCTAGAACAAAGTAATTATAACTAGTTTTGCCGAAATCGAGCGTTTAAAGGACTTTTTTGGCTCCGATGTGACTCTAGCAAAGCTGTTTTGTTGCCAAATGTGAATTTTTTTTGCTCCGAAGTGACTCTAGCAAAGTTGTTTTGATCCCAAATGTGTATTTAAACATATAATATATTATAACATCTATTAGAAACTTATTTAGAGCTTCAACAAGCCTTAAAAACTCACTTCGCGCTAGAACAAAGTCATTATAATTAGTTTTGTCGAAATCGAGCGGTTAAAGGATTTTTTTGACCGATGTGACTCTAGCAAAGTTGTTTTAATGCAAAATGTGTATTTCAACATATAATATATTATAATAAGTATTAAGGGCTCATTTAGAGCTCCAAAAACTTCAAAAACTCACTTCGCGCGAAAACTAAGAACTTATAACTAATTTTGCCTAAATCGAGCCTTTAAAGGGCTTTTTTTGCGCCGAAGGGAATCTAGCAAAGTTATTTTTGATGCAAAATGATTATTTGAACATATAATATATTATAATAAATCTTAGGGGCTCATATGGAGCTCCAACAAGCCTTAAAAACTCACTTCGCGCTGAAACAAAGTTATTATAACTAGTTTTGACGAAATCGAGCCTTAAAGGGCTTTTCTGGCATCGATGTGACTCTAGCAAATTTTTTTTGATTCCAAATGTGTATTTAAATATATAATATATTGTAATAAGTCTTAAGGACTAATTTGGAGGTCCAAAAACCTTAAAAACTCACTCCGCGCTAAAACTAAGTCCTTATAACTAGTTTTGCCTAAATCGAGCCTTTAAAGGGCTTTTTTGGTCTGAAGTGACTCTAGCAAAGTTGTTTTGATCCTAAATGAGTATTTGAACATATAAACTATTATAATAAGTCTTAGGGACTCATTTGGAGCTCCAACAGGCCTTAAAAACTCACTTCGCGCAAAAACAAAGTCATTATAACTAGTTGTGCCGAAATCGAGCCTTGAAAGAGCTTTTTTGGCTCTGATGTGACTCTAGCAAAGTTGTTTTGATCCCAAATGTGTATTTAAACATATAATATATTATAAAAAGTATTAGAAACTTATTCGGAGCTTCAACAAGCCTTAAAAACTCACTTCGCGCTAGAACAAAGTAATTATAACTAGTTTTGCCGAAATCGAGCGTTTAAAGGACTTTTTTGGCTCCGATGTGACTCTAGCAAAGCTGTTTTGTTGCCAAATGTGAATTTTTTTTGCTCCGAAGTGACTCTAGCAAAGTTGTTTTGATCCCAAATGTGTATTTAAACATATAATATATTATAACATCTATTAGAAACTTATTTAGAGCTTCAACAAGCCTTAAAAACTCACTTCGCGCTAGAACAAAGTCATTATAATTAGTTTTGTCGAAATCGAGCGGTTAAAGGATTTTTTTGACCGATGTGACTCTAGCAAAGTTGTTTTAATGCAAAATGTGTATTTCAACATATAATATATTATAATAAGTATTAAGGGCTCATTTAGAGCTCCAAAAACTTCAAAAACTCACTTCGCGCGAAAACTAAGAACTTATAACTAATTTTGCCTAAATCGAGCCTTTAAAGGGCTTTTTTTGCGCCGAAGGGAATCTAGCAAAGTTATTTTTGATGCAAAATGATTATTTGAACATATAATATATTATAATAAATCTTAGGGGCTCATATGGAGCTCCAACAAGCCTTAAAAACTCACTTCGCGCTGAAACAAAGTTATTATAACTAGTTTTGACGAAATCGAGCCTTTAAAGGGCTTTTCCGGCATCGATGTGACTCTAGCAAATTTTTTTATTCCAAATGTGTATTTAAATATATAATATATTGTAATAAGTCTTAAGGACTAATTTGGAGGTCCAAAAACCTTAAAAACTCACTCCGCGCTAAAACTAAGTCCTTATAACTAGTTTTGCCTAAATCGAGCCTTTAAAGGGCTTTTTTGGTCTGAAGTGACTCTAGCAAAGTTGTTTTGATCCTAAATGAGTATTTGAACATATAAACTATTATAATAAGTCTTAGGGACTCATTTGGAGCTCCAACAGGCCTTAAAAACTCACTTCGCGCAAAAACAAAGTCATTATAACTAGTTGTGCCGAAATCGAGCCTTGAAAGAGCTTTTTTGGCTCTGATGTGACTCTAGCAAAGTTGTTTTGATCCCAAATGTGTATTTAAACATATAATATATTATAAAAAGTATTAGAAACTTATTCGGAGCTTCAACAAGCCTTAAAAACTCACTTCGCGCTAGAACAAAGTAATTATAACTAGTTTTGCCGAAATCGAGCGTTTAAAGGACTTTTTTGGCTCCGATGTGACTCTAGCAAAGCTGTTTTGTTGCCAAATGTGAATTTTTTTGGCTCCGAAGTGACTCTAGCAAAGTTGTTTTGATCCCAAATGTGTATTTAAACATATAATATATTATAACATCTATTAGAAACTTATTTAGAGCTTCAACAAGCCTTAAAAACTCACTTCGCGCTAGAACAAAGTCATTATAATTAGTTTTGTCGAAATCGAGCGGTTAAAGGATTTTTTTGACCGATGTGACTCTAGCAAAGTTGTTTTAATGCAAAATGTGTATTTCAACATATAATATATTATAATAAGTATTAAGGGCTCATTTAGAGCTCCAAAAACTTCAAAAACTCACTTCGCGCGAAAACTAAGAACTTATAACTAATTTTGCCTAAATCGAGCCTTTAAAGGGCTTTTTTTGCGCCGAAGGGAATCTAGCAAAGTTATTTTTGATGCAAAATGATTATTTGAACATATAATATATTATAATAAATCTTAGGGGCTCATATGGAGCTCCAACAAGCCTTAAAAACTCACTTCGCGCTGAAACAAAGTTATTATAACTAGTTTTGACGAAATCGAGCCTTTAAAGGGCTTTTCCGGCATCGATGTGACTCTAGCAAATTTTTTTTATTCCAAATGTGTATTTAAATATATAATATATTGTAATAAGTCTTAAGGACTAATTTGGAGGTCCAAAAACCTTAAAAACTCACTCCGCGCTAAAACTAAGTCCTTATAACTAGTTTTGCCTAAATCGAGCCTTTAAAGGGCTTTTTTGGTCTGAAGTGACTCTAGCAAAGTTGTTTTGATCCTAAATGAGTATTTGAACATATAAACTATTATAATAAGTCTTAGGGACTCATTTGGAGCTCCAACAGGCCTTAAAAACTCACTTCGCGCAAAAACAAAGTCATTATAACTAGTTGTGCCGAAATCGAGCCTTGAAAGAGCTTTTTTGGCTCTGATGTGACTCTAGCAAAGTTGTTTTGATCCCAAATGTGTATTTAAACATATAATATATTATAAAAAGTATTAGAAACTTATTCGGACCTTCAACAAGCCTTAAAAACTCACTTCGCGCTAGAACAAAGTAATTATAACTAGTTTTGCCGAAATCGAGCGTTTAAAGGACTTTTTTGGCTCCGATGTGACTCTAGCAAAGCTGTTTTGTTGCCAAATGTGAATTTTTTTTGCTCCGAAGTGACTCTAGCAAAGTTGTTTTGATCCCAAATGTGTATTTAAACATATAATATATTATAACATCTATTAGAAACTTATTTAGAGCTTCAACAAGCCTTAAAAACTCACTTCGCGCTAGAACAAAGTCATTATAATTAGTTTTGTCGAAATCGAGCGGTTAAAGGATTTTTTTGACCGATGTGACTCTAGCAAAGTTGTTTTAATGCAAAATGTGTATTTCAACATATAATATATTATAATAAGTATTAAGGGCTCATTTAGAGCTCCAAAAACTTCAAAAACTCACTTCGCGCGAAAACTAAGAACTTATAACTAATTTTGCCTAAATCGAGCCTTTAAAGGGCTTTTTTTGCGCCGAAGGGAATCTAGCAAAGTTATTTTTGATGCAAAATGATTATTTGAACATATAATATATTATAATAAATCTTAGGGGCTCATATGGAGCTCCAACAAGCCTTAAAAACTCACTTCGCGCTGAAACAAAGTTATTATAACTAGTTTTGACGAAATCGAGCCTTTAAAGGGCTTTTCCGGCATCGATGTGACTCTAGCAAATTTTTTTTATTCCAAATGTGTATTTAAATATATAATATATTGTAATAAGTCTTAAGGACTAATTTGGAGGTCCAAAAACCTTAAAAACTCACTCCGCGCTAAAACTAAGTCCTTATAACTAGTTTTGCCTAAATCGAGCCTTTAAAGGGCTTTTTTGGTCTGAAGTGACTCTAGCAAAGTTGTTTTGATCCTAAATGAGTATTTGAACATATAAACTATTATAATAAGTCTTAGGGACTCATTTGGAGCTCCAACAGGCCTTAAAAACTCACTTCGCGCAAAAACAAAGTCATTATAACTAGTTGTGCCGAAATCGAGCCTTGAAAGAGCTTTTTTGGCTCTGATGTGACTCTAGCAAAGTTGTTTTGATCCCAAATGTGTATTTAAACATATAATATATTATAAAAAGTATTAGAAACTTATTCGGAGCTTCAACAAGCCTTAAAAACTCACTTCGCGCTAGAACAAAGTAATTATAACTAGTTTTGCCGAAATCGAGCGTTTAAAGGACTTTTTTGGCTCCGATGTGACTCTAGCAAAGCTGTTTTGTTGCCAAATGTGAATTTTTTTTGGCTCCGAAGTGACTCTAGCAAAGTTGTTTTGATCCCAAATGTGTATTTAAACATATAATATATTATAACATCTATTAGAAACTTATTTAGAGCTTCAACAAGCCTTAAAAACTCACTTCGCGCTAGAACAAAGTCATTATAATTAGTTTTGTCGAAATCGAGCGGTTAAAGGATTATTTTGACCGATGTGACTCTAGCAAAGTTGTTTTAATGCAAAATATGTATTTCAACATATAATATATTATAATAAGTATTAAGGGCTCATTTAGAGCTCCAAAAACTTCAAAAACTCACTTCGCGCGAAAACTAAGAACTTATAACTAATTTTGCCTAAATCGAGCCTTTAAAGGGCTTTTTTTGCGCCGAAGGGAATCTAGCAAAGTTATTTTTGATGCAAAATGATTATTTGAACATATAATATATTATAATAAATCTTAGGGGCTCATATAGAGCTCCAACAAGCCTTAAAAACTCACTTCGCGCTGAAACAAAGTTATTATAACTAGTTTTGACGAAATCGAGCCTTTAAAGGGCTTTTCCGGCATCGATGTGACTCTAGCAAAATTTTTTTATTCCAAATGTGTATTTAAATATATAATATATTGTAATAAGTCTTAAGGACTAATTTGGAGGTCCAAAAACCTTAAAAACTCACTCCGCGCTAAAACTAAGTCCTTATAACTAGTTTTGCCTAAATCGAGCCTTTAAAGGGCTTTTTTGGTCTGAAGTGACTCTAGCAAAGTTGTTTGATCCTAAATGAGTATTTGAACATATAAACTATTATAATAAGTCTTAGGGACTCATTTGGAGCTCCAACAGGCCTTAAAAACTCACTTCGCGCAAAAACAAAGTCATTATAACTAGTTGTGCCGAAATCGAGCCTTGAAAGAGCTTTTTTGGCTCTGATGTGACTCTAGCAAAGTTGTTTTGATCCCAAATGTGTATTTAAACATATAATATATTATAAAAAGTATTAGAAACTTATTCGGAGCTTCAACAAGCCTTAAAAACTCACTTCGCGCTAGAACAAAGTAATTATAACTAGTTTTGCCGAAATCGAGCGTTTAAAGGACTTTTTTGGCTCCGATGTGACTCTAGCAAAGCTGTTTTGTTGCCAAATGTGAATTTTTTTTGCTCCGAAGTGACTCTAGCAAAGTTGTTTTGATCCCAAATGTGTATTTAAACATATAATATATTATAACATCTATTAGAAACTTATTTAGAGCTTCAACAAGCCTTAAAAACTCACTTCGCGCTAGAACAAAGTCATTATAATTAGTTTTGTCGAAATCGAGCGGTTAAAGGATTTTTTTGCCCGATGTGACTCTAGCAAAGTTGTTTTAATGCAAAATGTGTATTTCAACATATAATATATTATAATAAGTATTAAGGGCTCATTTAGAGCTCCAAAAACTTCAAAAACTCACTTCGCGCGAAAACTAAGAACTTATAACTAATTTTGCCTAAATCGAGCCTTTAAAGGGCTTTTTTTGCGCCGAAGGGAATCTAGCAAAGTTATTTTTGATGCAAAATGATTATTTGAACATATAATATATTATAATAAATCTTAGGGGCTCATATGGAGCTCCAACAAGCCTTAAAAACTCACTTCGCGCTGAAACAAAGTTATTATAACTAGTTTTGACGAAATCGAGCCTTTAAAGGGCTTTTCCGGCATCGATGTGACTCTAGCAAATTTTTTTTATTCCAAATGTGTATTTAAATATATAATATATTGTAATAAGTCTTAAGGACTAATTTGGAGGTCCAAAAACCTTAAAAACTCACTCCGCGCTAAAACTAAGTCCTTATAACTAGTTTTGCCTAAATCGAGCCTTTAAAGGGCTTTTTTGGTCTGAAGTGACTCTAGCAAAGTTGTTTTGATCCTAAATGAGTATTTGAACATATAAACTATTATAATAAGTCTTAGGGACTCATTTGGAGCTCCAACAGGCCTTAAAAACTCACTTCGCGCAAAAACAAAGTCATTATAACTAGTTGTGCCGAAATCGAGCCTTGAAAGAGCTTTTTTGGCTCTGATGTGACTCTAGCAAAGTTGTTTTGATCCCAAATGTGTATTTAAACATATAATATATTATAAAAAGTATTAGAAACTTATTCGGACCTTCAACAAGCCTTAAAAACTCACTTCGCGCTAGAACAAAGTAATTATAACTAGTTTTGCCGAAATCGAGCGTTTAAAGGACTTTTTTGGCTCCGATGTGACTCTAGCAAAGCTGTTTTGTTGCCAAATGTGAATTTTTTTTGGCTCCGAAGTGACTCTAGCAAAGTTGTTTTGATCCCAAATGTGTATTTAAACATATAATATATTATAACATCTATTAGAAACTTATTTAGAGCTTCAACAAGCCTTAAAAACTCACTTCGCGCTAGAACAAAGTCATTATAATTAGTTTTGTCGAAATCGAGCGGTTAAAGGATTTTTTTGACCGATGTGACTCTAGCAAAGTTGTTTTAATGCAAAATGTGTATTTCAACATATAATATATTATAATAAGTATTAAGGGCTCATTTAGAGCTCCAAAAACTTCAAAAACTCACTTCGCGCGAAAACTAAGAACTTATAACTAATTTTGCCTAAATCGAGCCTTTAAAGGGCTTTTTTTGCGCCGAAGGGAATCTAGCAAAGTTATTTTTGATGCAAAATGATTATTTGAACATATAATATATTATAATAAATCTTAGGGGCTCATATGGAGCTCCAACAAGCCTTAAAAACTCACTTCGCGCTGAAACAAAGTTATTATAACTAGTTTTGACGAAATCGAGCCTTTAAAGGGCTTTTCCGGCATCGATGTGACTCTAGCAAATTTTTTTATTCCAAATGTGTATTTAAATATATAATATATTGTAATAAGTCTTAAGGACTAATTTGGAGGTCCAAAAACCTTAAAAACTCACTCCGCGCTAAAACTAAGTCCTTATAACTAGTTTTGCCTAAATCGAGCCTTTAAAGGGCTTTTTTGGTCTGAAGTGACTCTAGCAAAGTTGTTTTGATCCTAAATGAGTATTTGAACATATAAACTATTATAATAAGTCTTAGGGACTCATTTGGAGCTCCAACAGGCCTTAAAAACTCACTTCGCGCAAAAACAAAGTCATTATAACTAGTTGTGCCGAAATCGAGCCTTGAAAGAGCTTTTTTGGCTCTGATGTGACTCTAGCAAAGTTGTTTTGATCCCAAATGTGTATTTAAACATATAATATATTATAAAAAGTATTAGAAACTTATTCGGACCTTCAACAAGCCTTAAAAACTCACTTCGCGCTAGAACAAAGTAATTATAACTAGTTTTGCCGAAATCGAGCGTTTAAAGGACTTTTTTGGCTCCGATGTGACTCTAGCAAAGCTGTTTTGTTGCCAAATGTGAATTTTTTTTGGCTCCGAAGTGACTCTAGCAAAGTTGTTTTGATCCCAAATGTGTATTTAAACATATAATATATTATAACATCTATTAGAAACTTATTTAGAGCTTCAACAAGCCTTAAAAACTCACTTCGCGCTAGAACAAAGTCATTATAATTAGTTTTGTCGAAATCGAGCGGTTAAAGGATTTTTTTGACCGATGTGACTCTAGCAAAGTTGTTTTAATGCAAAATGTGTATTTCAACATATAATATATTATAATAAGTATTAAGGGCTCATTTAGAGCTCCAAAAACTTCAAAAACTCACTTCGCGCGAAAACTAAGAACTTATAACTAATTTTGCCTAAATCGAGCCTTTAAAGGGCTTTTTTTGCGCCGAAGGGAATCTAGCAAAGTTATTTTTGATGCAAAATGATTATTTGAACATATAATATATTATAATAAATCTTAGGGGCTCATATGGAGCTCCAACAAGCCTTAAAAACTCACTTCGCGCTGAAACAAAGTTATTATAACTAGTTTTGACGAAATCGAGCCTTTAAAGGGCTTTTCCGGCATCGATGTGACTCTAGCAAATTTTTTTTATTCCAAATGTGTATTTAAATATATAATATATTGTAATAAGTCTTAAGGACTAATTTGGAGGTCCAAAAACCTTAAAAACTCACTCCGCGCTAAAACTAAGTCCTTATAACTAGTTTTGCCTAAATCGAGCCTTTAAAGGGCTTTTTTGGTCTGAAGTGACTCTAGCAAAGTTGTTTTGATCCTAAATGAGTATTTGAACATATAAACTATTATAATAAGTCTTAGGGACTCATTTGGAGCTCCAACAGGCCTTAAAAACTCACTTCGCGCAAAAACAAAGTCATTATAACTAGTTGTGCCGAAATCGAGCCTTGAAAGAGCTTTTTTGGCTCTGATGTGACTCTAGCAAAGTTGTTTTGATCCCAAATGTGTATTTAAACATATAATATATTATAAAAAGTATTAGAAACTTATTCGGACCTTCAACAAGCCTTAAAAACTCACTTCGCGCTAGAACAAAGTAATTATAACTAGTTTTGCCGAAATCGAGCGTTTAAAGGACTTTTTTGGCTCCGATGTGACTCTAGCAAAGCTGTTTTGTTGCCAAATGTGAATTTTTTTTGGCTCCGAAGTGACTCTAGCAAAGTTGTTTTGATCCCAAATGTGTATTTAAACATATAATATATTATAACATCTATTAGAAACTTATTTAGAGCTTCAACAAGCCTTAAAAACTCACTTCGCGCTAGAACAAAGTCATTATAATTAGTTTTGTCGAAATCGAGCGGTTAAAGGATTTTTTTGACCGATGTGACTCTAGCAAAGTTGTTTTAATGCAAAATGTGTATTTCAACATATAATATATTATAATAAGTATTAAGGGCTCATTTAGAGCTCCAAAAACTTCAAAAACTCACTTCGCGCGAAAACTAAGAACTTATAACTAATTTTGCCTAAATCGAGCCTTTAAAGGGCTTTTTTTGCGCCGAAGGGAATCTAGCAAAGTTATTTTTGATGCAAAATGATTATTTGAACATATAATATATTATAATAAATCTTAGGGGCTCATATGAGCTCCAACAAGCCTTAAAAACTCACTTCGCGCTGAAACAAAGTTATTATAACTAGTTTTGACGAAATCGAGCCTTTAAAGGGCTTTTCCGGCATCGATGTGACTCTAGCAAATTTTTTTATTCCAAATGTGTATTTAAATATATAATATATTGTAATAAGTCTTAAGGACTAATTTGGAGGTCCAAAAACCTTAAAAACTCACTCCGCGCTAAAACTAAGTCCTTATAACTAGTTTTGCCTAAATCGAGCCTTTAAAGGGCTTTTTTGGTCTGAAGTGACTCTAGCAAAGTTGTTTTGATCCTAAATGAGTATTTGAACATATAAACTATTATAATAAGTCTTAGGGACTCATTTGGAGCTCCAACAGGCCTTAAAAACTCACTTCGCGCAAAAACAAAGTCATTATAACTAGTTGTGCCGAAATCGAGCCTTGAAAGAGCTTTTTTGGCTCTGATGTGACTCTAGCAAAGTTGTTTTGATCCCAAATGTGTATTTAAACATATAATATATTATAAAAAGTATTAGAAACTTATTCGGACCTTCAACAAGCCTTAAAAACTCACTTCGCGCTAGAACAAAGTAATTATAACTAGTTTTGCCGAAATCGAGCGTTTAAAGGACTTTTTTGGCTCCGATGTGACTCTAGCAAAGCTGTTTTGTTGCCAAATGTGAATTTTTTTTGGCTCCGAAGTGACTCTAGCAAAGTTGTTTTGATCCCAAATGTGTATTTAAACATATAATATATTATAACATCTATTAGAAACTTATTTAGAGCTTCAACAAGCCTTAAAAACTCACTTCGCGCTAGAACAAAGTCATTATAATTAGTTTTGTCGAAATCGAGCGGTTAAAGGATTTTTTTGACCGATGTGACTCTAGCAAAGTTGTTTTAATGCAAAATGTGTATTTCAACATATAATATATTATAATAAGTATTAAGGGCTCATTTAGAGCTCCAAAAACTTCAAAAACTCACTTCGCGCGAAAACTAAGAACTTATAACTAATTTTGCCTAAATCGAGCCTTTAAAGGGCTTTTTTTGCGCCGAAGGGAATCTAGCAAAGTTATTTTTGATGCAAAATGATTATTTGAACATATAATATATTATAATAAATCTTAGGGGCTCATATAGAGCTCCAACAAGCCTTAAAAACTCACTTCGCGCTGAAACAAAGTTATTATAACTAGTTTTGACGAAATCGAGCCTTTAAAGGGCTTTTCCGGCATCGATGTGACTCTAGCAAAATTTTTTTATTCCAAATGTGTATTTAAATATATAATATATTGTAATAAGTCTTAAGGACTAATTTGGAGGTCCAAAAACCTTAAAAACTCACTCCGCGCTAAAACTAAGTCCTTATAACTAGTTTTGCCTAAATCGAGCCTTTAAAGGGCTTTTTTGGTCTGAAGTGACTCTAGCAAAGTTGTTTTGATCCTAAATGAGTATTTGAACATATAAACTATTATAATAAGTCTTAGGGACTCATTTGGAGCTCCAACAGGCCTTAAAAACTCACTTCGCGCAAAAACAAAGTCATTATAACTAGTTGTGCCGAAATCGAGCCTTGAAAGAGCTTTTTTGGCTCTGATGTGACTCTAGCAAAGTTGTTTTGATCCCAAATGTGTATTTAAACATATAATATATTATAAAAAGTATTAGAAACTTATTCGGACCTTCAACAAGCCTTAAAAACTCACTTCGCGCTAGAACAAAGTAATTATAACTAGTTTTGCCGAAATCGAGCGTTTAAAGGACTTTTTTGGCTCCGATGTGACTCTAGCAAAGCTGTTTTGTTGCCAAATGTGAATTTTTTTTGGCTCCGAAGTGACTCTAGCAAAGTTGTTTTGATCCCAAATGTGTATTTAAACATATAATATATTATAACATCTATTAGAAACTTATTTAGAGCTTCAACAAGCCTTAAAAACTCACTTCGCGCTAGAACAAAGTCATTATAATTAGTTTTGTCGAAATCGAGCGGTTAAAGGATTTTTTTGACCGATGTGACTCTAGCAAAGTTGTTTTAATGCAAAATGTGTATTTCAACATATAATATATTATAATAAGTATTAAGGGCTCATTTAGAGCTCCAAAAACTTCAAAAACTCACTTCGCGCGAAAACTAAGAACTTATAACTAATTTTGCCTAAATCGAGCCTTTAAAGGGCTTTTTTTGCGCCGAAGGGAATCTAGCAAAGTTATTTTTGATGCAAAATGATTATTTGAACATATAATATATTATAATAAATCTTAGGGGCTCATATGGAGCTCCAACAAGCCTTAAAAACTCACTTCGCGCTGAAACAAAGTTATTATAACTAGTTTTGACGAAATCGAGCCTTTAAAGGGCTTTTCCGGCATCGATGTGACTCTAGCAAATTTTTTTATTCCAAATGTGTATTTAAATATATAATATATTGTAATAAGTCTTAAGGACTAATTTGGAGGTCCAAAAACCTTAAAAACTCACTCCGCGCTAAAACTAAGTCCTTATAACTAGTTTTGCCTAAATCGAGCCTTTAAAGGGCTTTTTTGGTCTGAAGTGACTCTAGCAAAGTTGTTTTGATCCTAAATGAGTATTTGAACATATAAACTATTATAATAAGTCTTAGGGACTCATTTGGAGCTCCAACAGGCCTTAAAAACTCACTTCGCGCAAAAAACAAAGTCATTATAACTAGTTGTGCCGAAATCGAGCCTTGAAAGAGCTTTTTTGGCTCTGATGTGACTCTAGCAAAGTTGTTTTGATCCCAAATGTGTATTTAAACATATAATATATTATAAAAAGTATTAGAAACTTATTCGGACCTTCAACAAGCCTTAAAAACTCACTTCGCGCTAGAACAAAGTAATTATAACTAGTTTTGCCGAAATCGAGCGTTTAAAGGACTTTTTTGGCTCCGATGTGACTCTAGCAAAGCTGTTTTGTTGCCAAATGTGAATTTTTTTTGGCTCCGAAGTGACTCTAGCAAAGTTGTTTTGATCCCAAATGTGTATTTAAACATATAATATATTATAACATCTATTAGAAACTTATTTAGAGCTTCAACAAGCCTTAAAAACTCACTTCGCGCTAGAACAAAGTCATTATAATTAGTTTTGTCGAAATCGAGCGGTTAAAGGATTTTTTTGACCGATGTGACTCTAGCAAAGTTGTTTTAATGCAAAATGTGTATTTCAACATATAATATATTATAATAAGTATTAAGGGCTCATTTAGAGCTCCAAAAACTTCAAAAACTCACTTCGCGCGAAAACTAAGAACTTATAACTAATTTTGCCTAAATCGAGCCTTTAAAGGGCTTTTTTTGCGCCGAAGGGAATCTAGCAAAGTTATTTTTGATGCAAAATGATTATTTGAACATATAATATATTATAATAAATCTTAGGGGCTCATATAGAGCTCCAACAAGCCTTAAAAACTCACTTCGCGCTGAAACAAAGTTATTATAACTAGTTTTGACGAAATCGAGCCTTTAAAGGGCTTTTCCGGCATCGATGTGACTCTAGCAAAATTTTTTTATTCCAAATGTGTATTTAAATATATAATATATTGTAATAAGTCTTAAGGACTAATTTGGAGGTCCAAAAACCTTAAAAACTCACTCCGCGCTAAAACTAAGTCCTTATAACTAGTTTTGCCTAAATCGAGCCTTTAAAGGGCTTTTTTGGTCTGAAGTGACTCTAGCAAAGTTGTTTTGATCCTAAATGAGTATTTGAACATATAAACTATTATAATAAGTCTTAGGGACTCATTTGGAGCTCCAACAGGCCTTAAAAACTCACTTCGCGCAAAAACAAAGTCATTATAACTAGTTGTGCCGAAATCGAGCCTTGAAAGAGCTTTTTTGGCTCTGATGTGACTCTAGCAAAGTTGTTTTGATCCCAAATGTGTATTTAAACATATAATATATTATAAAAAGTATTAGAAACTTATTCGGAGCTTCAACAAGCCTTAAAAACTCACTTCGCGCTAGAACAAAGTAATTATAACTAGTTTTGCCGAAATCGAGCGTTTAAAGGACTTTTTTGGCTCCGATGTGACTCTAGCAAAGCTGTTTTGTTGCCAAATGTGAATTTTTTTTGGCTCCGAAGTGACTCTAGCAAAGTTGTTTTGATCCCAAATGTGTATTTAAACATATAATATATTATAACATCTATTAGAAACTTATTTAGAGCTTCAACAAGCCTTAAAAACTCACTTCGCGCTAGAACAAAGTCATTATAATTAGTTTTGTCGAAATCGAGCGGTTAAAGGATTTTTTTGACCGATGTGACTCTAGCAAAGTTGTTTTAATGCAAAATGTGTATTTCAACATATAATATATTATAATAAGTATTAAGGGCTCATTTAGAGCTCCAAAAACTTCAAAAACTCACTTCGCGCGAAAACTAAGAACTTATAACTAATTTTGCCTAAATCGAGCCTTTAAAGGGCTTTTTTTGCGCCGAAGGGAATCTAGCAAAGTTATTTTTGATGCAAAATGATTATTTGAACATATAATATATTATAATAAATCTTAGGGGCTCATATGGAGCTCCAACAAGCCTTAAAAACTCACTTCGCGCTGAAACAAAGTTATTATAACTAGTTTTGACGAAATCGAGCCTTTAAAGGGCTTTTCCGGCATCGATGTGACTCTAGCAAATTTTTTTATTCCAAATGTGTATTTAAATATATAATATATTGTAATAAGTCTTAAGGACTAATTTGGAGGTCCAAAAACCTTAAAAACTCACTCCGCGCTAAAACTAAGTCCTTATAACTAGTTTTGCCTAAATCGAGCCTTTAAAGGGCTTTTTTGGTCTGAAGTGACTCTAGCAAAGTTGTTTTGATCCTAAATGAGTATTTGAACATATAAACTATTATAATAAGTCTTAGGGACTCATTTGGAGCTCCAACAGGCCTTAAAAACTCACTTCGCGCAAAAAACAAAGTCATTATAACTAGTTGTGCCGAAATCGAGCCTTGAAAGAGCTTTTTTGGCTCTGATGTGACTCTAGCAAAGTTGTTTTGATCCCAAATGTGTATTTAAACATATAATATATTATAAAAAGTATTAGAAACTTATTCGGAGCTTCAACAAGCCTTAAAAACTCACTTCGCGCTAGAACAAAGTAATTATAACTAGTTTTGCCGAAATCGAGCGTTTAAAGGACTTTTTTGGCTCCGATGTGACTCTAGCAAAGCTGTTTTGTTGCCAAATGTGAATTTTTTTTTGCTCCGAAGTGACTCTAGCAAAGTTGTTTTGATCCCAAATGTGTATTTAAACATATAATATATTATAACATCTATTAGAAACTTATTTAGAGCTTCAACAAGCCTTAAAAACTCACTTCGCGCTAGAACAAAGTCATTATAATTAGTTTTGTCGAAATCGAGCGGTTAAAGGATTTTTTTGCCCGATGTGACTCTAGCAAAGTTGTTTTAATGCAAAATGTGTATTTCAACATATAATATATTATAATAAGTATTAAGGGCTCATTTAGAGCTCCAAAAACTTCAAAAACTCACTTCGCGCGAAAACTAAGAACTTATAACTAATTTTGCCTAAATCGAGCCTTTAAAGGGCTTTTTTTGCGCCGAAGGGAATCTAGCAAAGTTATTTTTGATGCAAAATGATTATTTGAACATATAATATATTATAATAAATCTTAGGGGCTCATATGGAGCTCCAACAAGCCTTAAAAACTCACTTCGCGCTGAAACAAAGTTATTATAACTAGTTTTGACGAAATCGAGCCTTTAAAGGGCTTTTCCGGCATCGATGTGACTCTAGCAATTTTTTTTATTCCAAATGTGTATTTAAATATATAATATATTGTAATAAGTCTTAAGGACTAATTTGGAGGTCCAAAAACCTTAAAAACTCACTCCGCGCTAAAACTAAGTCCTTATAACTAGTTTTGCCTAAATCGAGCCTTTAAAGGGCTTTTTTGGTCTGAAGTGACTCTAGCAAAGTTGTTTTGATCCTAAATGAGTATTTGAACATATAAACTATTATAATAAGTCTTAGGGACTCATTTGGAGCTCCAACAGGCCTTAAAAACTCACTTCGCAAAAAAACAAAGTCATTATAACTAGTTGTGCCGAAATCGAGCCTTGAAAGAGCTTTTTTGGCTCTGATGTGACTCTAGCAAAGTTGTTTTGATCCCAAATGTGTATTTAAACATATAATATATTATAAAAAGTATTAGAAACTTATTCGGAGCTTTAACAAGCCTTAAAAACTCACTTCGCGCTAGAACAAAGTAATTATAACTAGTTTTGCCGAAATCGAGCGTTTAAAGGACTTTATTGGCTCCGATGTGACTCTAGCAAAGCTGTTTTGTTGCCAAATGTGAATTTTTTTTTGCTCCGAAGTGACTCTAGCAAAGTTGTTTTGATCCCAAATGTGTATTTAAACATATAATATATTATAACATCTATTAGAAACTTATTTAGAGCTTCAACAAGCTTTAAAAACTCACTTCGCGCTAGAACAAAGTCATTATAATTAGTTTTGTCGAAATCGAGCGGTTAAAGGATTTTTTTGCCCGATGTGACTCTAGCAAAGTTGTTTTAATGCAAAATGTGTATTTCAACATATAATATATTATAATAAGTATTAAGGGCTCATTTAGAGCTCCAAAAACTTCAAAAACTCACTTCGCGCGAAAACTAAGAACTTATAACTAATTTTGCCTAAATCGAGCCTTTAAAGGGCTTTTTTTGCGCCGAAGGGAATCTAGCAAAGTTATTTTTGATGCAAAATGATTATTTGAACATATAATATATTATAATAAATCTTAGGGGCTCATATGGAGCTCAAACAAGCCTTAAAAGCTCACTTCGCGCTGAAACAAAGTTATTATAACTAGTTTTGACGAAATCGAGCCTTTAAAGGGCTTTTCCGGCATTGATGTGACTCTAGCAATTTTTTTTATTCCAAATGTGTATTTAAATATATAATATATTGTAACAAGTCTTAAGGACTAATTTGGAGGTCCAAAAACCTTAAAAACTCACTCCGCGCTAAAACTAAGTCCTTATAACTAGTTTTGCCTAAATCGAGCCTTTAACGGGCTTTTTTGGTCTGAAGTGACTCTAGCAAAGTTGTTTTGATCCTAAATGAGTATTTGAACATATAAACTATTATAATAAGTCTTAGGGACTCATTTGGAGCTCCAACAGGCCTTAAAAACTCACTTCGCAAAAAAACAAAGTCATTATAACTAGTTGTGCCGAAATCGAGCCTTGAAAGAGCTTTTTTGGCTCTGATGTGACTCTAGCAAAGTTGTTTTGATCCCAAATGTGTATTTAAACATATAATATATTATAAAAAGTATTAGAAACTTATTCGGAGCTTTAACAAGCCTTAAAAACTCACTTCGCGCTAGAACAAAGTAATTATAACTAGTTTCGCCGAAATCGAGCGTTTAAAGGACTTTATTGGCTCCGATGTGACTCTAGCAAAGCTGTTTTGTTGCCAAATGTGAATTTTTTTTTGCTCCGAAGTGACTCTAGCAAAGTTGTTTAGATCCCAAATGTGTATTTAAAAATATAATATATTATAACATCTATTAGAAACTTATTTAGAGCTTCAACAAGCCTTAAAAACTCACTTCGCGCTAGAACAAATTCATTATAATTAGTTTTGTCGAAATCGAGCGGTTAAAGGATTTTTTTCCCCGATGTGACTCTAGCAAAGTTGTTTTAATGCAAAATGTGTATTTCAACATATAATATATTATAATAAGTATTAAGGGCTCATTTAGAGCTCCAAAAACTTCAAAAACTCACTTCGCGCGAAAACTAAGAACTTATAACTAATTTTGCCTAAATCGAGCCTTTAAAGGGCTTTTTTTGCACCGAAGGGAATCTAGCAAAGTTATTTTTGATGCAAAATGATTATTTGAACATATAATATATTATAATAAATCTTAGGGGCTCATATGGAGCTCCAACAAGCCTTAAAAACTCACTTCGCGCTGAAACAAAGTTATTATAACTAGTTTTGACGAAATCGAGCCTTTAAAGGACTTTTCCGGCATTGATGTGACTCTAGCAATTTTTTTTATTCCAAATGTGTATTTAAATATATAATATATTGTAACAAGTCTTAAGGACTAATTTGGAGGTCCAAAAACCTTAAAAACTCACTCCGCGCTAAAACTAAGTCCTTATAACTAGTTTTGCCTAAATCGTGCCTTTAAAGGGCTTTTTTGGTCTGAAGTGACTCTAGCAAAGTTGTTTTGATCCTAAATGAGTATTTGAACATATAAACTATTATAATAAGTCTTAGGGACTCATTTGAAGCTCCAACAGGCCTTAAAAACCCACTTCGCGCAAAAACAAAGTCATTATAACTAGTTGTGCCGAAATCGAGCCTTGAAAGAGCTTTTTTGGCTCTGATGTGACTCTAGCAAAGTTGTTTTGATCCCAAATGTGTATTTAAACATATAATATATTATAAAAAGTATTAGAAACTTATTCGGAGCTTTAACAAGCCTTAAAAACTCACTTCGCGCTAGAACAAAGTAATTATAACTAGTTTCGCCGAAATCGAGCGTTTAAAGGACTTTTTTGGCTCCGATGTGACTCTAGCAAAGCTGTTTTGTTGCCAAATGTGAATTTTTTTTTGCTCCGAAGTGACTCTAGCAAAGTTGTTTTGATCCCAAATATGTATTTAAAAATATAATATATTATAATATCTATTAGAAACTTATTTAGAGCTTCAACAAGCCTTAAAAACTCACTTCGCGGTAGAACAAAGTCATTATAATTAGTTTTGTCGAAATCGAGCGGTTAAAGGATTTTTTTGCCCGATGTGACTCTAGCAAAGTTGTTTTAATGCAAAATGTGTATTTCAACATATAATATATTATAATAAGTATTAAGGGCTCATTTAGAGCTCCAAAAACTTCAAAAGCTCACTTCGCGCGAAAACTAAGAACTTATAACTAATTTTGCCTAAATCGAGCCTTTAAAGGGCTTTTTTTGCGCCGAAGGAAATCTAGCAAAGTTATTTTTGATGCAAAATGATTATTTGAACATATAATATATTATAATAAATCTTAGGGGCTCATATGGAGCTCCAACAAGCCTTAAAAACTCACTTCGCGCTGAAACAAAGTTATTATAACTAGTTTTGACGAAATCGAGCCTTTAAAGGGCTTTTCCGGCATTGGTGTGACTCTAGCAATTTTTTTTATTCCAAATGTGTATTTAAATATATAATATATTGTAACAAGTCTTAAGGACTAATTTGGAGGTCCAACAACCTTAAAAACTCACTCTGCGCTAAAACTAAGTCCTTATAACTAGTTTTGCCTAAATCGAGCCTTTAAAGGGCTTTTTTGGTCTGAAGTGACTCTAGCAAAGTTGTTTTGATCCTAAATGAGTATTTGAACATATAAACTATTATAATAAGTCTTAGGGACTCATTTGAAGCTCCAACAGGCCTTAAAAACTCACTTCGCGCAAAAACAAAGTCATTATAACTAGTTGTGCCGAAATCGAGCCTTGAAAGAGCTTTTTTGGCTCTGATGTGACTCTAGCAAAGTTGTTTTGATCCCAAATGTGTATTTAAACATATAATATATTATAAAAAGTATTAGAAACTTATTCGGAGCTTTAACAAGCCTTAAAAACTCACTTCACGCTAGAACAAAGTAATTATAACTAGTTTCGCCGAAATCGAGCGTTTAAAGGACTTTTTTGGCTCCGATGTGACTCTAGCAAAGCTGTTTTGTTGCCAAATGTGAATTTTTTTTTGCTCCGAAGTGACTCTAGCAAAGTTGTTTTGATCTCAAATGTGTATTTAAAAATATAATATATTATAACATCTATTAGAAACTTATTTAGAGCTTCAACAAGCCTTAAAAACTCACTTCGCGCTAGAACAAAGTCATTATAATTAGTTTTGTCAAAATCGAGCGGTTAAAGGATTTTTTTGCCCGATGTGACTCTAGCAAAGTTGTTTTAATGCAAAATGTGTATTTGAACATATAATATATTATAATAAGTATTAAGGGCTCATTTAGAGCTCCAAAAACTTCAAAAATCATTTCGCGCGAAAACTAAGAACTTATAACTAATTTTGCCTAAATCGAGCCTTTAAAGGGCTTTTTTTGCGCCGAAGGGAATCTAGCAAAGTTATTTTTGATGCAAAATGATTATTTGAACATATAATATATTATAATAAATCTTAGGGGCTCATATGGAGCTCCAACAAGCCTTAAAAACTCACTTCGCGCTGAAACAAAGTTATTATAACTAGTTTTGACGAAATCGAGCATTTAAAGGGCTTTTCCGGCATTGATGTGACTCTAGTAATTTTTTTTTATTCCAAATGTGTATTTAAATATATAATATATTGTAATAAGTCTTAAGGACTAATTTGGAGGTCCAAAAACCTTAAAAACTCACTCCGCGCTAAAACTAAGTCCTTATAACTAGTTTTGCCTAAATCGAGCCTTTAAAGGGCTTTTTTGGTCTGAAGTGACTCTAGCAAAGTTGTTTTGATCCTAAATGAGTATTTGAACATATAAACTATTATAATAAGTCTTAGGGACTCATTTGGAGCTCCAACAGGCCTTAAAAACTCACTTCGCGCAAAAACAAAGTCATTATAACTAGTTGTGCCGAAATCGAGCCTTGAAAGAGCTTTTTTGGCTCTGATGTGACTCTAGCAAAGTTGTTTTGATCCCAAATGTGTATTTAAATATATAATATATTATAAAAAGTATTAAAAACTTATTCGGAGCTTCAACAAGCCTTAAAAACTCACTTCGCGCTAGAACAAAGTAATTATAACTAGTTTCGCCGAAATCGAGCGTTTAAAGGACTTTTTTGGCTCCGATGTGACTCTAACAAAGCTGTTTTGTTGCCAAATGTGAATTTTTTTTTGCTCCGAAGTGACTCTAGCAAAGTTGTTTTGATCCCAAATGTGTATTTAAAAATATAATATATTATAACATCTATTAGAAACTTATTTAGAGCTTCAACAAGCCTTAAAAACTCACTTCGTGCTAGAACAAAGTCATTATAATTAGTTTTGTCGAAATCGAGCGGTTAAAGGATTTTTTTGCCCGATGTGACTCTAGCAAAGTTGTTTTAATGCAAAATGTGTATTTCAACATATAATATTTTATAATAAGTATTAAGGGCTCATTTAGAGCTCCAAAAACTTTAAAAACTCACTTCGCGCGAAAACTAAGAACTTATAACTAATTTTGTCTAAATCGAGCCTTTAAAGGGCTTTTTTTGCGCCGAAGGGAATCTAGCAAAGTTATTTTTGATGCAAAATAATTATTTGAACATATAATATATTATAATAAATCTTAGGGGCTCATATGGAGCTCCAACAAGCCTTAAAAACTCACTTCGCGCTGAAACAAAGTTATTATAACTAGTTTTGACGAAATCGAGCCTTTAAAGGGCTTTTCTGGCATCGATGTGACCCTAGCAAATTTTTTTTTATTCCAAATGTGTATTTAATATATAATATATTATAATAAGTCTTAAGGACTAATTTGGATGTCCAAAAACCTTAAAAACTCACTCCGCGCTAAAACTAAGTCCTTATAACTAGTTTTGCCTAAATCGAGCCTTTAAAGGGCTTTTTTGGTCTGAAGTGACTCTAGCAAAGTTGTTTTGATCCTAAATGAGTATTTGAACATATAAACTATTATAATAAGTCTTAGGGACTCATTTGGAGCTCCAACAGGCCTTAAAAACTCACTTCGCGCAAAAACAAAATCATTATAACTAGTTGTGCCGAAATCGAGCCTTGAAAGAGCTTTTTTGGCTCTGATGTGACTCTAGCAAAGTTGTTTTGATCCCAAATGTGTATTTAAACATATAATATATTATAAAAAGTATTAAAAACTTATTCGGAGCTTCAACAAGCCTTAAAAACTCACTTTCCGCTAGAACAAAGTAATTATAACTAGTTTCGCCGAAATCGAGCGTTTAAAGGACTTTTTTGGCTCCGATGTGACTCTAGCAAAGCTGTTTTGTTGCCAAATGTGAATTTTTTTTTGCTCCGAAGTGACTCTAGTAAAGTTGTTTTGATCCCAAATGTGTATTTAAAAATATAATATATTATAACATCTATTAGAAACTTATTTAGAGCTTCAACAAGCCTTAAAAACTCACTTCGCGCTAGAACAAAGTCATTATAATTAGTTTTGTCGAAATCGAGCGGTTAAAGGATTTTTTTGCCCGATGTGACTCTAGCAAAGTTGTTTTAATGCAAAATGTGTATTTCAACATATAATATATTATAATAAGTATTAAGGGCTCATTTAGAGCTCCAAAAACTTCAAAAACTCACTTCGCGCGAAAACTAAGAACTTATAACTAATTTTGCCTAAATCGAGCCTTTAAAGGGCTTTTTTTGCGCCGAAGGGAATCTAGCAAAGTTATTTTTGATGCAAAATGATTAATTGAACATATAATATATTATAATAAATCTTAGGGGCTCATATGGAGCTCCAACAAGCCTTAAAAACTCACTTCGCGCTGAAACAAAGTTATTATAACTAGTTTTGACGAAATCGAGCCTTTAAAGGGCTTTTCTGGCATCGATGTGACTCTAGCAAATTTTTTTTGATTCCAAATGTGTATTTAAATATATAATATATTATAATAAGTCTTAAGGACTAATTTGGAGGTCCAAAAACCTTAAAAACTCACTCCGCGCTAAAACTAAGTCCTTATAACTAGTTTTGCCTAAATCGAGCCTTTAAAGGGCTTTTTTGGTCTGAAGTGACTCTAGCAAAGTTGTTTTGATCCTAAATGAGTATTTGAACATATAAACTATTATAATAAGTCTTAGGGACTCATTTGGAGCTCCAACAGGCCTTAAAAACTCACTTCGCGCAAAAACAAAGTCATTATAACTAGTTGTGTCGAAATCGAGCCTTGAAAGAGCTTTTTTGGCTCTGATGTGACTCTAGCAAAGTTGTTTTGATCCCAAATATGTATTTAAACATATAATATATTATAAAAAGTATTAGAAACTTATTTGGAGCTTCAACAAGCCTTAAAAACTCACTTTGCGCTAGAACAAAGTAATTATAACTAGTTTTGCTGAAATCGAGCGTTTAAAGGACTTTTTTGGCTCCGATGTGACTCTAGCAAAGCTGTTTTGTTGCCAAATGTGTATTTTTTTTTCTCCGAAGTGACTCTAGCAAAGTTGTTTTGATCCCAAATGTGTATTTAAACATATAATATATTATAACATCTATTAGAAACTTATTTAGAGCTTCAACAAGCCTTAAAAACTCACTTCGCGCTAGAACAAAGTCATTATGGTTAGTTTTGTCGAAATCGAGCGGTTAAAGAATTTTTTTGCCCGATGTGACTCTAGCAAAGTTGTTTTAGTGGAAAATGTATATTTCAACATATAATATATTATAATAAGAAATCTTGTACCCAAGGATGGGGATAATACAGGTCCTCCTTTAAAATGGCACCATATTCCATTAATTTCATATATGTGTGTGTGTGTATTTGTATATATATGTACGTGTGTGTGTGGCTTTTAATTAACTTATACATAAGTAAGAGGATAGTAGCTAGTGTGAATGCATGAACTGATATACCTTAGCACAGAGATGGCGTGTTTTGCTCCAATTTATTTCGTTGTAAGGTTGAGTATGAACTTCGTTTCTCAGTTCTAGAATGAGAGATGTGATTGGACCAACAAATCTCTTACCGTACAAGTATGACATAGGCATATAAACCAATCGGCAATAGCACCACATCTTCGCTAAAGGTCATGAAGAAGAAAAAAAAAAATCAAATAAAATCCCTAAGTTATTAATAGATTATGCTAAGTATTTGGTTTATTTACCATATAGATAAGAGACTAATTATACAAATATATGTTCAGAAGAGACCATAGTTTATATTGTGCATAATTTTATATATCATGAGATCTCAATGGTACTTTTTTTTTTTTTTTTTGATTTTATTTTTTTAATGCAAACCTGGATGTACAGGAAGGAATGAAGGAAGAAGCCAAAATTCTGGAGGCATTGGGTTACATCCATCCCAGTCAGAGACACCAAGTATCTACAGATCAACGAGCAAATTAAACATGATTACCTTAACATAAGATTTGTGAACAACAATTAAAGTAAATGAAGTAGGATTTTGAAAGGCCAATAGGTTCTGACCAATATCATTCATGGTCACTTTTAATTTGTGGTCAATGTGCACCTAATGTAACGTACATACCGAGAGCCAAGTTTTGCCCCAAGAAGGTATGTGTGTTACACCACCATGATCAAGAATCCACTGTCTAGCTCTTGCACAAGCGTTATCTTCACCGCCGTCGGGTCCTTCTCCGAGCAATCGCATGCATATGTAGCTGAACGCTGTGCCAAACATGGTGCTGTGACCTTCTATGTGCAATCCCCATCCTCCATCTTCGTTCTAACGAGTATACAAATTATATATGGATCTGTTAATTTAAAAGTTGTTCCCTTTGATTGTCCCGTTAATTAAAATAGCCTTCGTGGCTAGTAAATATCATAATTTAGTTAGGTACGTACATGTATGTACGTGCGTACCTGATGATTGTATATGTAACGTAGAAATTCTTTCCGATGCTCCGTGGAATAAATGGTGTTAAGGTGTCCTGTTATGTATAGACACATGACCTGCTCTCGGACATCAAAGGTTATCATATCAATTATTTACTAATAATTACTTTTTGTTACCAATCACTAGCTACTACCGTGTTCAAAAAAGTGAAGCTTGATTCAACATTTTACATAGAGCATGTGAATGGGATCCATAAGTAAAATTATTCTCTTTAAATTTCTTGTTGAGTCATAGTCAAGTTGAAACGATTTGAAGTTCAAATGCAAAATAATATATATAAATCATCACGAAAATAGTACTGACGAAAGGGGGAAGAAAGAAGAGTACTGGGCCAGAGTTTTCAGCAGGCCAATGGCCATCAGTGGCCTGCAGGGCTGAAAAATAGTTGACACTTCTCCTCAATGCATTTGTGGCCTTTTCATGTGTGATCTCTTCACCATCCTCAATCTTAAGTTGGGGAATTGTCTGTTTGAAGTTTTTCTCTCTCAAAAACTGCATCATTGGTCAAGCAAGAAGACAAGATTAAGCAATATATATACTCATCACGCAAACAAAAATAATAGCAAAAATTTTATTTTATTTTATTTTTTAGTATATCTAATCTCAATTTTTTTAAGATGTGTTCTTAATATTTTTCTTTTTTTTTATTTTAAAAAATTAGTTTATCTAGGCACGATGTAATGTCACATATAACAAAAAAAAAAATTAGTTAGGGGCTGTTTGGTACGCGGGTATCTTGATCATGGGAATGATAATCTTAAGATTACTTTGTTTGTTACATGTTTATTATAATTAAAGATACCCGGGTATCTGATTCCCATGGGTATGAGATTACCTTAAAATGTGGTAATCTGAATACCATTGAGGGGGGTGGGTTTCAGATCACCCTCTATCTAATAATCATGGTAATCTTTAAAAAATTAAATTAGACTTAATTATCCTTTTTTTTTTTTTACCTAAAAGCCTGACAAGCCTCATTATAATTTATAAATTACCACCTTACATTATGAAAAAAAAATAGAAATGAACAAACATAAAAATAAATTACTCATGTTTTTCTTTTTCTCGTGAGAATAATTTTTTTTTGTTTGGTGTTTTGAGGATTTCTTGTTGCCGATTTTTGCATTATGCAGTTATGAATTTTTTTTTACGTTGAGATTTTTTAATTTACTTCTATTATCATATCATATGCTAATAAGTGTTTTTTTTTTTAAAGAAAAGAATCAATCAACCTCTTTAATTGATTTGTATTTTATATTGCTACTTGTTTTTTTCTTTACTCTTTCGATACACATTAGAAAATTTTCATAGATTTGTATGTTTTTTATACATGTTGGTTTCGCTGATAGTATTGTTATAAAATACATTAATTTAAATGTTTATTTATCTAACTAATAAAATCACATTACATTACTATATTTAACCAGACAATATAATCTAGCATTCCTAGGAATCTTACTTAAAATTACACTATCAAACCAAACGTTATAATTTTAGATATTTGAGTATCTGATTACTTTAAAAAGATTCCCGAGTATTTTATTATTGAGGATTACCGCATATCAAACGGCCCCTTACAATAAAATATTTGACTACTGTGAATATTTTATAAAATCCTTCTTTTCATTTTTAAAATAGGAGGTGGATTACCTTTTCATAACTCAATAATCAAAACAAACCTAATTCCTCGTTTACTGACCCATTTTGGCCAATAAAAAAAACTTCAAGACAAAAAGTTCGAGAGCAAAGAGTGTTGGTGACATATTTTGTCCTCTTGATCCGAAGGTGCAATGGCAGCCAGTAGAAGGCTAAAAATTCAATCTATAATCCCACCTCACAATAGAGTCAATTCTATAAAGAAAAAAAAAGGTGCATATATATATATAGATATATATTATATTCTCACAAAATATAATTATTGTTGCATATATAGTCTTCTTTATTATAGACTATAATATTTACCATTCATGAATTTTTCTATTAAAAAATTAATAAAATAATAAATGGTATTTCAATAGCACAAACACATTGAAACACTTAAAGTTAAATATAACAATTTTACTTTTTTTTTATATTAAATTTAGTATTGACATTAACATTTGCGCATTAGAAATGGTCTTGCACACCTAATATGAAAACCAATGGCAGAGCCAACTCAGGCTTAGGGGCACATGTTCCCCTCAAATTTTAAAACTTAACATTGTACGTAAAAATTTTCATAAAATTTCATATTCACCCCTTTAAACTTTTTAAATTACTTGATGCATAGAGTTTTTTTTAATTCATATATGCCCAATTGCCCATTTTTAAATTTTGAAAAATTTAACTACTACACAATTTTTGTAGAATTTCATAAATTCCCCTTTCAAATTTTTATTTTATAAAAAAAAAGCCCAAAAGTTTCATATACGCCTGTCTTGGAAAAATTTTCGGTGGCGGAATTTCTGGGTCCGCCACCGATGAAAACCACGCATAAACGTGGCAGTTCTTTTTAGTCACAAGGAGCAATATTCAGTACATATGTGGTTTTTTATTTTTCTTTTTCCCTCATTTATATACCGTACAATACTAGGGATCTCAAAAAGATCTCCTGAATTCTTATCACCAAATGATATATGTAGTCTATGAATTTGTAAATTTTAGGTGATAATAACATATACGATTTCCAATAAAATCACATTTACTAATTAAAACACTGCCACTAGATATCTATCTTGCATACATATACCTGCATCCTCCAGAAGAGGTCGCCATTGGGTTTGACAAAACGGCGCCGTTTAGAGAAGTCACGGCGGGCCGCTTCCACCTCCGCCCGCTCCTCCGGCGAGCCGGCCTCGGTATCGAACTCCCATATCTGCTTGCCGGCGAACTTGTTTGTGCTGAATATGTTAGGGTCACTCCCTCCTCCGTCCGCTATCTTCAGCCTCCACATTATTGTTATTTAGTTATTTACTCTTTGAGCTGCGATCTTTACTATACATATATATATATATATATATATATATACTTATATATAAAATGCTATCCTGCTATCTCAGGCCTCAGCCATATTTAGATTGTACTAATGTGTATATATATATGTATATACTATGATCATATATATGTTTCAACAGCAAACCAACTCAAATAGGAAATAATTAATAGCAAACCAATATGCACGTGATGACGTGTCCATATGAGGATGATATGCGATGCAGAATAGTTATGTCGATCGAGAGATAGTACCGTTGGGAAGTGGGAACGAAGAAATGAATGATGCGAGAGTTATGCATTGTCAGTTCAATTATTATGGACGGTTTCTAAGATAAGATGCAAAAAATGATGGCAATATATCTATGATCTATCTAATTCTGCTCTCCTTTCTAATAGAGGGTGAACTTCACATGTGGTCTCACTTTTACTAGAGGAGGACAATATATCTGGAATCAGTGTATCAGATGAGTTTTTGCTTCGTTCTCCGATTTTCAATTGCCTGAGTTTTCCCCAAAATCCCTTCAGCTGGAAGAGAACAACGGCTATGGAGAACGAAGGAGCTAATGGGAAACCCAAAAAGCATGGCGTTCCCTTGTGCTGTGTCTGTAACCAGAGAAGACCCGCTCTCAAGCGACCCAAAACCCTAGACCAGGTTTAGTTCAATCTCTCTCTCTCTCTCTCTGCTTTTTCCAATCGAAAGTAAGAAAAAAAAAAAAAAAGAAAAAAAGAAACTTTCTGTTTGATTCCCCGGAAAATAAAGGCAAAAACTCGTAAGCTGTTTTAGATTTTTTTTTTTTTAAAAGATTTGCAGAGAGTGTTTCTATGAGGTTTTTGAGGAAGAGATTCATCAAGTTATTGTTGAGAACCAGTTGTTCAAGCCCGGCGAACGTATAGCCATTGGTGCTTCTGGTGGAAAAGGTAACACCGTGTTTGTTTCTTTGATTTATTTACCATAGTTCTATTTATCTGACTGGTTGTCTTGTAGTTTGGGCTTTTTATGGCTCTTTCAAAGTCTGGCTTGAAAGTTGGGTTTGGTTCTAAACATAGGTAAAATGGAGATTTTCTAGTGGAGGGTCGTTTTGCTCTGTGTAAAGTTAATTAAAAGGACTATAGATTAATTGGAAAGTGATTGTAGAGCCCAAAGTTGAAAGCTTTAGTAAGTTTAGGGGTTGAAATCGAACAAAACAATTCTAGAACTGCTAATCGATGTGTTACTAATGGTGGAATGTTATGCCGATTGTTTAACTTACCAATATCATAATGCCAAATTCAGCCTAGATAGTTTTTGTTACTCTTGTTTCTCTGTAGGTGTAGGCAGTGCTTCTTTATGATTTGTAAACGGTCTCATGAAAGTTTTAATTTATTCAAGTTTATTTCCGTCTCTTCTCATATTACATTCCTTTGTCATTTGTAGATTCCACTGTCCTTGCTTACGTGTTATCGACTTTGAATAGGAGACACAACTATGGTCTAGATCTCTTCCTTTTGTCTGTTGATGAGGGCATTACTGGTTACAGAGATGATTCTCTTGAAACTGTGAAGCGGAATGAAATACAGGTAAGCAGTTTTTTTCCTCGCATTA
Source organism: Boehmeria nivea var. tenacissima (assembly GCA_018132145.1). Classification (NCBI taxonomy): domain Eukaryota; kingdom Viridiplantae; phylum Streptophyta; class Magnoliopsida; order Rosales; family Urticaceae; genus Boehmeria; species Boehmeria nivea. The sequence goes on along the minus strand of CM030882.1, from coordinate 2,181,661 downwards.
CGCTAATTGTCAGTTCTACCCTGTAGAATTCCTATTATTTTCACTTTATCTTGAATCTTAGATGATCTTAGAGGCAAATACTTTGCGAACGATAAAAAGTACCAACTCTAAAACCTCTGTTTTATATATACTGTCCTTCTCATTCTGTTACAGTTCCTTTCATTTTCTACGAACTTTCTGCACTGTCTGCAATTGGGGAAATAGTCAAAATGACATAACCAAATATCAAAATTTATAAAATGACTTTTTCTTTTATAATTTTTTTTTATTTAACAAAATCTGACATAGCATAATTAAGTTTAATTAATTTTCTCATTACTCTCCTTATCCCCTCTTTTCCCTCTCTTCCTCTTTCTCAACGAGTTTACTTCTCCTTCATTCCACTTCCACGACCAGGAGCCTCCACGACCAGCCCCTCTCCTCCCTCTTCCTCTTTCTCCTCTCAGCCCTCCCCCGCACGACCAGCCCTTCTCCTCCCTTTTCCCTCTTTCCCTCTTTCCCTCTGTTCTTTCAAGCACCGTCGAGTGCCGCCGTAGGTCGAGCGCCACCGCCGTGGGTCGCGTGTTGTCGCCGTAGGTTGAGGAAGCACGCTGAAGCGCTGCCACAGTAGGTCGAGCGCCGCTGCCGTGGGTCGAGGAACCACCGTCGAGCGCCGCTACCGAGGGGTCGCGTGTTGTCGCCGTGGGTCAAGGAAGCACGGTGAAGCGCTGCCACCGTAGGTTGAGCGCCACCACCGTAGGTCAAGCGCCGCCGCCGTGGGTCGAGGAACCCAATCCTCCCCGAGCTCCCCGAGCCCCCCCAATCCCAAAAGAACATGTGGCGTACAAAGAAGATGACCAATATTGGCCATGAACGACCAATATTAAGAACGACCAATATTGGTCGTTCATATTGGTAACTGAACGACCAATATTAAGAACGACCAATATTGGTAACTGAACGACCAATATTAAGAACGACCAATATTGGTAACTGAACGACCAATATTAAGAACGACCAATATTGGTAACTGAACGACCAATATTAAGAACGACCAATATTGGTAACTGAACGACCAATATTCACAACTGAACGACCAATGTATTTATTGCTCTTTTATTCTTTAAAAAAACAATTTTTAAAAATAATTATTTTTGTTAGAAATAGTGTGTCACACTTTTATTTCTATAATTAAAACATACTTTGAAATTATTTGTTTTTATTTCTTCTTTTCTAACAATTGAAAGATTTTTTTTTTTCAAAAAAAGGTATTGAAAAGTAAAAAAAAATACAAATAATTTCAAAGTATGTTTTAATTAAACAAATAAAGGTGACTATTTGAAAAATTATAGAAATAAAATCAATGTCTTTTTTTTTTAATCTTTCAATTATTAGAGAAGAAAAAATAAAAATAAATAATTTCAAAGTATGTTTTAATTATAAAAATAAAAGCGTGACACACTATTTCTAATAAAACAATTACTTTTGAAAATTATTATTTTTAGAATAAAAGAGCAATAAATACATCGGTCGTTCAGTTATGGGTATTGGTCGTTTAGTAACCAATATTGATCGTTCGTGACCAATATTGGTCGTTCTAAATATTATTTTTTTAGCTTTTTAATTTTTTTTTAATCTTTCAATTGTTAGAGAAAAATAAATAAAAATAAATAATTTCAAAATATCTTTTAATTATAGAAATAAAACTGTGACATACTATTTCTAATAAAACAGTTACTTTCGAAAAAAAAAATATTAGTCGTTCAGTAACCAATATTGGTCGTTCATTGACCAATATTGGTCGTTCCTAATATTATTATTATTATTATTATTATTTTGCTTTTCAATTCTTTTTTTTAATCTTTCAATTGTTAGAGAATAAAAAATAAAAACAAATAATTTCAAAGTATGTTTTAATTATAAAAATCAAAGCGTGACACACAATTTTTAATAAAACAACTACTTTTAATTTTTTTTTTTAGAATAAAAGAGCAATAAATACATCGGTCATTCAGTTATGGGTATTGGTCGTTCAGTAACCAATATTGGTGGTTTGTGACCAATATTTGTTGTTGTAAATATTATTTGTATTTTTTTTAACTTTTCAATACCTTTTTTTAAATAAAAAAAAACTTTCAATTGTTAGAAAAGAAGAAATAAAAACAAATAATTTCAAAGAATGTTTTAATTCAACAAATAAAAGGGACTATTTGAAAAATTATAGAAATAAAATCAATGTCTTTTTTTTTTAATCTTTTAATTGTTAGAGAAGAAAAAATAAAAATAAATAATTTCAAAGTATGTTTTAATTATAAAAATAAAAGTATCACACACTATTTCTAATAAAACAATTACTTTTGAAAATTATTATTTTTTAGTATAAAAGAGCAATAAATGCATCGATCGTTCAGTTATGGGTATTGGTGGTTCAGTAACCAATATTGGTCGTTCGTGACCAATATTGGTCGTTCTAAATATTATTTGTATTTTTTTTAACTTTTCAATTCTTTTTTTTTAATATTTCAATTGTTAGAAAAGAATAAATAAAAACAAATAATTTAAAAGTATGTTTTAATTAAACAAATAAAAGTGTGACACACTATTTGAAAAATTATAGAAATAATATCAATATTTACAAAATATCTTTTTTTTAATATTGTGATAACTCTAATTTCATATGCAACAAATTTTCAAATAGGTATATTTCAATTAATTTGTTTACAATATTTTATCTTATTGAATTAATTTAATTTCAATAAATGAAAAGTTTAATTTAAGAAGGTAAATTACGACAAATTTCGTCGTAATTAACCTAATACGAAAACGACGTGTCATTTTAGATAAAACGACATGAAAATGTAAATGGTCACTCGATTTAACTAAGTGATAGATTATATGTCACAATTATGAATCTAATAGGTGACAATAATTATTTTTATATAATTTAAAAATAATAATTTAGATCATGTATGAAATAGTGCAAAAAGGCTATTTTCGCAAAATTTAAAATGCCAAATTAGGTCAAAACATTAACCAAATTATGAGGGATCAATTTTTGAAACAAAAATTGATTAAATAGCCCTTATGGTCGAAATTTTGGGAGGGAAAATGAAAGAGAAAGTCAAAAATTTTATCTCCTCACCTAACTCTATTAATTAGGTGGTTGGATGGTAAGAGGATTAGGAGTTAATTAAGAAATTAATCTCACTCCTTTGGGACTCAAAAATTCGTCCATTAAGAGGTCTAGGGGCTGAAAGTGGTTCAGTTTTAATCCCTCCCTTAGAACAAAAAGAGAGAGAGAGAGAGAAAGAGAGAGAGAGAGAGAGAGAGAGAGAGAGAGAGAGAGAGAGAGAGAAGAAGAGCATAGTAGAAGGAGTTCTTCATTTTCTTCAAGATCTTCAAGAGGTAAAATCATGTCTTTTAAACCCTAAATTTATTTTTAGCAATGTACATTGTTTTATATCATGTTTAGAATATTTTAGAATGCCAAAAAGATTTAAAGAACATATTTATTTATCCTAAAAACGTTGAATGTTTAAGTACTGGAAATCTTTCAGCTTTCTGCCCAAAATTGTAGCTACTATTTTATGTATATTTAGGATTTTATAAATCAAACGAAAAATCATATATGTAGATTTATGTATATTGTAATAGTCTGTAAAATTTTATGACCAGAAAATGTGTAATCTGTCCATAATAAATTCGAGAGTAAGAACTGCTCAGTTTTAGGTCTTTTGAGTTTTTGTTTCTGATTTTGAGTTATTTCGTACATCAACAGTTTGAATCTGTTAATGCCGATTTTTATGATGATAGATGTATGTCTTGGGTTATTGTATATAAATATTTGTAACAATTTGATGAATGTAGAATTTTAAAAAAATCAAGAATCAAAGGCTGCCAGATTTACTTTTATGGGCAGTTTTAGGTGTTTGTGAAATATTATAACTTCTGATATTTAAACGGTATTTATAAATTTTTTTGAGAATATAGGGCTGTATAAAAGTCATTTTTGGACATATTTCACTTACAACTTTTCATAAGAACTTGTTTCTTTAATGAAGAAAAATAAGGTTTAAATTTGTATAAACTTCTGCCTTTTGACGAAACTCTATGATTAGGTTATTTTCTGGAAAAATACCCTCTAATAAAAGTTGTTTATTTTCAAAAATAAAAATAGATTACTTCAGAATAATTTATCAGAATATGAACCGTTTTTCCAGAAAATGAAACCCTAGACTATTTAGGGTTAAGTTTGTGTTTATATTAGAACAACTTAGAATCTGATTTTGAAATAATTTCAGAAGAGAAAAATGTTTGTTTTAATGAAAGCTTTTAATCTGAAAATTTTGGTTAATTTTCACGAAATGATGTTTTTGTCGAAATTTATCCTTAAGGGGTTAAAGTGTAATTTATTATAAAAATAGGGACTAAACTGTAATTTTGAAAAGTTAAAGTTCAAAGAGAAGATTTCTAAAAAGATTAAAAACTAATAGAGGAAATTCTAAGAGTTTAAGGGTTAAAGTGAAACCCTAGAAAATAAAGGACTATAGTGCAATTTATAAAAGATTATGGACAAATTTATAATTTTAAGTAAAGTTAGTAATAAAATAAAATAAAATATTTTATCAATAAAAATACAGTTATGTAATAAGTGCGGTACCATTTAATTAGTCTTAGAAAGACTGGTTAACGAGGCGCTTCGTGACTCCTCCGTACCTATCTAGATCTATGAACCTCGGGGAGTTCTGTCTAGATGAGTCGGATTTTAAGCGAGACCTTAATGACCTTACCAATCGATCTGGAGACTATTTATTGAAATACATGTACACTGTTACATAATTAATTAATGTAAGTAAACTGTAAAAGTCTTAACCTTATTTCATGTCATACTATGATCGAACCTCAAATAGGTGAAATAGATTCTAGAACCTAGATCGAATATAGAGAATCTATTCTAATCCTCTATAGTAATTTTAGGTTACGCAAATCGAGGTGACTAAGTCTGCAAACGACCGAGTTCGTTTCAAAAGTCAAACATTTCGAGGTGAGTAAAATCTCACTACTGTACGGATTTGTTCAAAGAAAGAAAAATAAATGATATGCTTTGCCATGATTAATATGATATGCTTTGATATGATATGTTTTTTAATGATATATTTCGCTATGATGATAACATTTATATGCATGATGTATGTGACCATGTTATAATCTATAACAAGCGTCGTTAATTTATGATATGAAGATATGAAGATAACCTATGAAATGTCACAATGTATGTCATAATTTAATAAAGTGAAACTTAGGTTTTAATGTCGTGTCGTACCACCTCAGAAAGGTGAGGTTAATGAGACCGTCCCTTGAGCCGACTTAAGGGCAATATAGGGCGGCTTATATGAAAAGATATATAGGATCAGTGATCGCCGAGGACCTGTACAACCTCGTCGTTCACTGGTCCAGCGCGCAATTTGGTACGAACACTTATTATGATGAGGATCCTCTAGGAAAGATTTTAGTAATAGATTAAATAATCGAAACTAATTTGGTCATACATTGCATATCATATTTTGTGAGTTTATGTTGTATTTCACTGGGCTTTTTAGCTCACTTGTTTCCGTCCGTACTGTAGGTAAGAAACCTATGACATGATGTGATGGGTTGGAAGGCGACGGTGCGATGAGGTGCTGAGGCAAAGGGTTATGATGACCACTATTTTCCGCATATTATTATAAGAGAAATTTTATTATTTATGTTCCATTTTATTAAAAGTCATAAGACTATGTTATGATGTTAAGTAAGTATGTTTGACTTTGTGAACTTGTTTTACTTCTATAATCATTAGTTGCAAGTTTATTAAAGTATAAGTACTAAGTTTCAAAAAAAAAAATATTGCACTTTTTACAATATAAGTATGATAAGTAAGTTTATGTTTAACGGCTCGAAAAGTCGGGTCGTTACAGTTGGTATCAGACCGGTTATCCTGACACCCTACCTCGCACTCTCGCACAAGGTCGACCACTCCAACTCAAGTAAATATTTTAAAAATTATTATTCCATTTCGATATTTTCTTACTCTATTATATTATTATAGACGTAATGGCGGTGACTAGAGCTCAACGGATCGAAAGGGATCGTAAAGCAACTGAAGCCTTCATGGAAGCTGATCCTCTCATTTTTTACGGATACTCTCCGGAAGAGCTTCACAAATGGAAACATACTATTGACGCCGTGTTCATCTCCTGTCGCATAGAAGAGCACCTTCAAGTCTATCTCGCCTCTATGAGGTTGGCGGGACATGCTCTTACTTGGTGGATTCAACAAAGAGGCACCTCTGCTCATGCCTCGTGGCAAGGCATGTGCAAGGCTCTGAGCCAGAAATATGATGCTGATGCACTGGAACAAGAAGAGAAGATAGATCTCTACCAAGCTCGCTCAGCAAATTGGAGAAAGAGTCCTGAGGAGAGCGTGGAGGACTATGCACGGCGACTCAGGGAGCAGATCATGGAAGTCCAACCACGAGAAATTCCTGATCAAACACTAATTTATCTGTTTTGGGATGGACTCCCAGAAGCAGACCGTCCATTCTCGGAATGCCAGGCACCGTGGGCCGACATATATCACTTCATTTGCAGCGTGCTATACGCAGTCAAAGATTCCGAGCCAACACAGCCTGAGCCTGCTCCAATGGAACATAATGTCGATGAGTCTGGAGAAGACGAGGATCCAGAAGAGGACGTTTCCAGTGAAGAAGATTGAAGACCCTTAGTTAATTAAGTCGTTTTGATGTTGTTTTGACTAGATGTCTTTTTTTTTAAAAAACTTATTTACTATCAAGTAAGGATTGTGAACATGAATGTTATGAATGAGATGGGTTTATGATTTTATGTTTTGAAATAATGAGTATCTACTGTGTTTATAACACATCATAATTGATATATGAATATACTACAAATGAATGATAGTGCTTAAACAAACACTAATATAAGAACGTACTTTTGCGAGAAGTCAGAAATGGAACGTAGACACCAAACAAGAGCTGCGGTTAGAGCAACTGAATTTGTTGCTGAAGAACAAGGCAATGTGGAGGCTCAAGAGGCAGGCCGTCAGTATGAAGGACCGCCTATTGTCAATCGAGGAAGGGGTAGAGGAAGAGGAGCTGTCCCAAGAGCGGCACGAGGTAGAGGTCACGGGAGAGCTAATGCCGCTAATCCTCCCCCAGCTCCAGTGGAACAACCTCAAGTTCAACCGCAAGCCCATGTTCAACTAGACTTAGCCAATCTTGTAGTAGCTCTGCAACAACGACTAGAAGCTCAAGAAGGAGTAATTCAGAATCTAAGGATTGAATTGCAGCAGCAATATGTTCATCCGAATCCCAATGATGTCCCTCCAGTTATACCCCCTCCTCCTCCAGCACCCATACCCCAACCAATTGCTAATCCTGTAGTTGCTTTGCAACCAAGAGCTGATCTGTACGAGAAATTTAGGCGGGCTCATGCGCCTGAATTTGAAGGATCATCCGACCCTTTGGTAGCAGACGAATGGATATCCAGTATACAAGTCATCTTGGATTTCATGAATTTGACGGATCAAGAGAAGGTGCGTTGCGCATCTTTTAATCTGAAGAAAGATGCTCGCTATTGGTGGGAAACAGTAGCACTGAGAAGGAATGTAGATGTAATGACTTGGGCAGAATTTGTGGAAGAATTCAACACTAAGTTCTTCAACATGCGGGCCATGAGTGCGAAACAAAGGGACTTCAACAATCTGAAGCAAGGATCTATGACGATAACTAAGGCCGTTACTAAGTTCAACCAACTGGCACGACTCTGTCCTCATCTTGTGCCAACTGAGGAAGAACGGGTGAGAAGAATGATGGAGATGTTTAAGCCAGAGCTTGCCATGGCAATCGATAGTGGGAACTACACTCCAGCAACAGTAGCAGACTGCGTGGAAAGAGCACTAAGGGCTGAGTATCGATTGGCCCAAGTCAAGGAAGAACGAGCCCAATTCTTTAAGGCTCGTAAGGAAGAAAAGACTAGAGAGAAACAAACTGGAGAAAATAAGAAACCTTATGGTGACAGATCCAATCACCAAACTGGGCAAAAGAGCTGGAACAACAACAACCAATCCCACAACCACAACGACAAGAAGAGGGGAAAGCCTACTGGAAATCAGTCCTTTGGTCACAGAAATGTGCAGCAGAAGACGAACCATTTCACCCCTCTGCCACTATGCAAGACCTGTGGCAAGAATCATCTCGGTGAATGTAGAAAGGGGACTTTGAGTTGTTTTGCCTGCGGACAAAGTGGATACTTCGTCAAAGACTGCCCTAAGCAGAATCAGTTTCAGGGCAACCAGTTCCAGCAAAGAAACCCTACCTCTTGATTGAATGCCATGCAACCTGTTCTAGATGGACCCGCTATCTCTCAAGGAAGATTAGAAGCGCCAATGCCTCAAGCACAACTGTACGCCTACACCAATGCTGATGCGATGGCTAGTACCTCCAGTGTCGTGGCAAGTCAGACTTCGCTTGATTCTTATGAAGTATATACGTTATTTGATTCGGGTGCTTCGCATTCTTTCATTTCAACTAAGTTGGCTCTAAGTTTAAGTAATAGTAGTAATAGAACCTCAAAGCTTATGAGGACAGTCTTGCCTTCTGGCGAGATATTGCAATCGGAATTCTTTCTAAGACAAATTCCGATAACGATAAATGGTGTTACGCTACGTGCTGACTTAATAGCCATTGAGATGAAGGACTTTGATGTCATTCTAGGAATGGACTTCCTAGGAAAGCACAATGCGATTATTGATTGTCATCGTCGTAAGGTTACCTTTAGACCCGAAGGTGGAGAACAGTTTGCTTTTAAAGGAAGATCATTGCTCAACCATAAGATGATAATTTCATCAATGCAAGCGCAACGGATGCTGACGAATGGATGTATGGGCTTTCTAGCTTCAGCTGTTGACAAGAGTAAAGAAGAAGGGTTAAACCCGGCTGATGTGTCAGTCGTAAGGGAGTTTGTAGAAATTTTCCCAGAAAAATTGCCAGGTTTACCTCCAGTTCGGGAAATTTCTTTTGAAATCGAGTTATTACCCGGAGCAGGTCCTATTTCAAAGTCTCCCTACCGAATGGCTCCAGCAGAATTGAAAGAACTACAGACACAACTGCAAGAATTGCTAGATAAGGGTTTCATACGTCCTAGCCATTCTCCGTGGGGCGCTCCGGTTCTTTTCGTGAAGAAGAAAGACGGTACTTTTAGAATGTGCATCGATTATCGAGAGCTCAATAAGGTTACCGTTAAGAACAAGTATCATCTTCCAAGAATTGACGATTTATTCGATCAATTAAAAGGCGCGTCAGTCTTTTCAAAGATTGATCTCCGATCCGGCTATCATCAGTTAAGAGTGAAGGATGAAGATATAGCCAAGACTGCTTTTAGAACGCGGTACGGCCATTATGAATTCACTGTGATGCCCTTCGGACTTACAAATGCGCCAGCAGCATTCATGGATTTAATGAATCGAATCTCTCGTGAGCATTTAGATAAGTTCGTCATCGTCTTCATTGATGATATTCTTATCTATTCGAAGAACCAACAAGAGCATGAAGAACATTTGAGGATAACACTGTAAATCCTAAAAGAGCATCAACTATACACCAAATTCTCCAAGTGCGAATTTTGGTTAAGCAAGGTGCACTTTCTAGGACATGTAGTGTCAGCTGAAGGAATATCTGTGGATCCCGCTAAGATTGAAGCTGTGATCAACTGGAAAGCACCTCGGAGCGTGACTGAAGTAAGAAGTTTCCTAGGTCTGGCCGGATATTATAGAAGATTCGTTGAAGGGTTCTCGAAGATAGCGGCACCACTGACTGCTCTAACTCGTAAAGGGAAGAAATACGAGTGGACCCAGAAATGTGAAGAAAGCTTCCAGGGATTGAAGAGACGTTTGACAAGCGCTCCGATACTGATAATTCCATCGAGTGGAGAACCGTTAGTCCTATACAGTGATGCTTCAAAAATAGGACTAGGTGCAGTCCTAATGCAGAATGGAAAGGTAGTCGCCTACGGCTCAAGACAGTTGAAGGATCACGAAAGGAATTACCCCACCCATGACTTAGAAATGGCTGCTGTGGTCTTTGCTCTGAAGATTTGGTGGCATTACCTTTACGGAGTAAAATGCGAAATCTACACGGACCATAAGAGCCTCAAGTATATCTTTACTCAGAAAGAGCTCAACATGAGGCAACGAAGATGGTTGGAATTAGTTAAGGATTACGACTGTGAAATCCTTTATCATCCAGGAAAGGCGAATAGTGTTGCTGACGCTCTAAGCAGAAAGGAAGGAGCCAGACTTATGTCTATTCAGACTACGCACCCAGAGCTGCAAAGGGAGATAAGCGAAATGGAACTCGAACTTATAGTAGGAAGCCTGTCAAATTTAAATATTCAGCCTACTATTTTCGAGGGAATGAAGGGAGCTCAATTGCTTGATCCTCAGTTAGTGAAGATTAGGGATGACATTCTGGAAGGGAAGGAATCAACTTTTTCGCTCTCTGAGGACGGAATACTACATCTAGATGGAAGACTTTGTATACCAGACGACGAAAGCATAAAGAGACAAGTACTTTTTGAAGCTCATGAAACGCCTTATTCTGTTCATCCGGGAGCAACCAAAATGTATCAAGGCCTGAAGGAACACTTTTGGTGGAACGGGATGAAGAATGATGTAGCGGAATATGTTAGTAAGTGCTTAACTTGTCAAAAGGTTAAGGCTGAACACAGACATTCGGCAGGGGAACTTCAACCCATAAAAATACCAGAATGGAAATGGGATCAAATCACAATGGATTTTGTGGTAGGTTTACCCAGAACTGTTGAAGGTTACGATGCTATTTGGGTTGTCGTTGATCGGTTGACTAAGACAGCTCATTTCATACCGATTAAAGTAACATTTTGCGTAGAAAGTTTAGCCGAGATCTACATTGCAAACATTGTTCGTCTCCACGGAGTTCTGCAATCCATAATATCTGATCGAAATGCTCGTTTTACTTCGCAATTTTGGAAATGTGTACAGAAAGCTCTAGGGACACAACTCAAATTCAGTACGGCCTTTCACCCTCAGACGGATGGACAATCTGAGAGGACCATCCAAACTCTAGAGGATATGCTAAGAAGTTGTGTTATGGATTTCGGCGGATCGTGGAACAAAAAGTTATCGTTAGTCGAGTTCTTGTACAATAATAGTTACCAAGCCTCCTTGGACATGGCTCCGTACGAAGCTCTATATGGGAGAAAATGCCAATCTCCAGTTCATTGGTATGAAGCAGGACATTCCAGCCTTGATCAAACAGATCTTACAAGAGGAACAACGGAGGCAGTGAAAATAATCCGACAGAGACTCGAGACTGCCCAAAGTCGGCAGAAAAGTTACACCGATAAAAGAAGAAGACTGCTGGAGTTTCAAGTTGGTGACGCTGTCTTCTTGAAGGTAGCACCACTCAAAGGAGTAATGAGATTTGGGAAGAAAGGGAAGCTAAGCCCAAGATATGTGGGACCCTTTGAAATTATAGAGCGAATTGGAAAAGTGGCTTACAGACTAGCTCTTAGCCCCGACCTGTCAGCAGTGCACAATGTATTTCACGTATCTATGCTGAAGAAGTACGTGCCCGACCCATCTCACGTGTTAACTGAAGAACCGATAGAAGTCCATGAAGACCTGACATACGAAGAAAAGCCGATAAAAATCTTGGATAGACAAGACAAGATACTACGAAACAAGATTATACCGTTAGTTAAGGTCTTATGGAGAAATCACAAGATTGAAGAAGCAACGTGGGAGCGTGCAGACGACATGAAGACTCAGTACCCAGAATTATTTTAATTTTCGGTACGAAAATTCTGTAAGTTGGGGAGATGTAATGTGTAACTTTCCTAACTTTCTCTTCAATCATTTGTACTAATTTTCGAGGACGAAAACCCTATAAGTTGGGGAGATTGTGATAACTCTAATTTCATATGCAACAAATTTTCAAATAGGTATATTTCAATTAATTTGTTTACAATATTTTATCTTATTGAATTAATTTAATTTCAATAAATGAAAAGTTTAATTTAAGAAGGTAAATTACGACAAATTTCGTCGTAATTAACCTAATACGAAAATGACGTGTCATTTTCGATAAAACGACATGAAAATGTAAATGGTCACTCGATTTAACTAAGTGATAGATTATATGTCACAATTATGAATCTAATAGGTGACAATAATTATTTTTATATAATTTAAAAATAATTATTTAGATCATGTATGAAATAGTGCAAAAAGGCTATTTTTGCAAAATTTAAAATGCCAAATTAGGTCAAAACATTAACCAAATTATGAGGGATCAATTTTTGAAACAAAAATTGATTAAATAGCCCTTATGGTCGAAATTTTGGGAGGGAAAATGAAAGAGAAAGTCAAAAATTTTATCTCCTCACCTAACTCTATTAATTAGGTGGTTGGATGGTAAGAGGATTAGGAGTTAATTAAGAAATTAATCTCACTCCTTTGGGACTCAAAAATTCGTCCATTAAGAGGTCTAGGGGCTGAAAGTGGTTCAGTTTTAATCCCTCCCTTAGAACAAAAAGAAAGAGAGAGAGAGAGAGAGAGAGAGAGAGAGAGAGAGGAAAGAAGAGCATAGTAGAAGGAGTTCTTCATTTTCTTCAAGATCTTCAAGAGGTAAAATCATGTCTTTTAAACCCTAAATTTATTTTTAGCAATGTACATTGTTTTATATCATGTTTAGAATATTTTAGAATGCCTAAAAGATTTAAAGAACATGTTTATTTATCCTAAAAACTTTGAATGTTTAAGTACTGGAAATCTTTCAGCTTTCTGCCCGAAATTGTAGCTACTATTTTATGTATATTTAGGATTTCATAAATCAAACGAAAAATCATATATGTAGATTTATGTATATTGTAATAGTCTGTAAAATTTTATGACCAGAAAATGTGTAATCTGTCCATAATAAATTCGAGAGTAAGAACTGCTCAGTTTTAGGTCTTTTGGGTTTTTGTTTCTGATTTTGAGTTATTTCGTACATCAAAAGTTTGAATCTGTTAATACCGATTTTTATGATGATAGATGTATGTCTTAGGTTATTGTATATAAATTGTTGTAACAATTTGATGAATGTAGAATTTTAAAAAAATCAAGAATCAAAGGCTGCCAGATTTACTTTTATGGGCAGTTTTAGGTGTTTGTGAAATATTAGAACTTCTGATATTTAAACGGTATTTATAAATTTTTTTGAGAATATAGGGCTGTATAAAAGTCATTTTTGGACATATTTTACTTACAACTTTTCATAAGAACTTGTTTCTTTAATGAAGAAAAATAAGGTTTAAGTTTGTATAAACTTCTGCCTTTTGACGCAACTCTATGATTAGTTTATTTTCTGGAAAAATACCCTCTAATAAAAGTTGTTTATTTTCAAAAATAAAAATAGGTTACTTCAGAATAATTTATCAGAATATGAACCGTTTTTCCAGAAAATGAAACCCTAGACTATTTAGGGTTAAGTTTGTGTTTATATTAGAACAACTTAGAATCTGATTTTGAAATAATTTCTGAAGAGAAAAATGTTTGTTTTAATGAAAGCTTTTAATCTGAAAATTTTGGTTAATTTTCACGAAAGGATGTTTTTTTTCGAAATTTATCCTTAAGGGGTTAAAGTGTAATTTATTATAAAAGTAGGGACTAAACTGTAATTTTGAAAAGTTAAAGTTCAAAGAGAAGATTTTTAAAAAGATTAAAAACTAATAGAGAAAATTCTAAGAGTTTAAGGGTTAAAGTGAAACCCTAGAAAATAAAGGACTATAGTGCAATTTATAAAAGATTATGGACAAATTTATAATTTTAAGTAAAGTTAGTAATAAAATAAAATAAAATATTTTATCAATAAAAATACAGTTATGTAATAAGTGCGGTACCATTTAAGTAGTCTTAAAAAGACTGGTTAACGAGGCGCTTCGTGACTCCTCCGTACCTATCTAGATCTATGAACCTCGGGGAGTTCTGTCTAGATGAGTCGGATTTTAAGCGAGACCTTAGTGACCTTACCAATCGATCTGGAGACTATTTATTGAAATACCTCTACACTGTTACATAATTAATTAATGTAAGTAAACTGTAAAAGTCTTAACCTAATTTCATGTCATACTATGATCAAACCTCAAATAGGTGAAATAGATTCTAGAACCTAGATCGAATATAAAGAATCTATTCTAATCCTCTATAATAATTTTAGGTTACGCAAATCGAGGTGACCAAGTCTGCAAACGACCGAGTTCGTTTCAAAGGTCGAACATTCCGAGGTGAGTACAATCTCACTACAGTACGGATTTGTTCAAAGAAAGAAAAATAAATGATATGCTTTGCCATGATTAATATGATATGCTTTGATATGATATGTTTTGATATGATGATAATGCTATGTTTTGATATGATAATTACGATATGTTTTGATATGGTGATAATGATATATTTCGCTATGATGATAACATTTATATGCATGATGTATGCGACCATGTTATAATCTCTAACAAGCGTCGTTAATTTATGATATGAAGATATGAAGATAACCTATGAAATGTCACAATGTATGTCATAATTTAATAAAGTGAAACTTAGGTTTTAATGTCGTGTCGTACCACCTCAGAAATGTGAGGTTAATGAGACCGTCCCTTGAGCCGACTTAAGGGCAATATAGGGCGGCTTATATGAAAAGATATATAGGATCAGTGATCGCCGAGGACCTGTACAACCTCGTCGTTCACTGGTCCAACGCGCAATTTGGTACGAACACTTATTATGATGAGGATTCTCTAGGAAAGATTTTAGTAATAGATCAAATAATCGAAACTAATTTGGTCATACATTGCATATCATATTTTGTGAGTTTATGTTGTATTTCACTGGGCTTTTTAGCTCACTTGTTTCCGTCCGTACTGTAGGTAAGAAACCTATGACATGATGTGATGGGTTGGAAGGCGACGGTGTGATGAGGTGCTGAGGCAAAGGGTTATGGTGACCACTATTTTCCGCATATTTATTATAAGAGAAATTTTATTATTTATGTTCCATTTTATTAAAAGTCATAAGACTATGTTATGATGTTAAGTAAGTATGTTTGACTTTGTGAACTTGTTTTACTTCTATAATCATTAGTTGCAAGTTTATTAAAGTATAAGTACTAAGTTTCAAAAAAAAAATATTGCACTTTTTACAATATAAGTATGATAAGTAAGTTTATGTTTAACGGCTCGAAAAGTCGGGTCGTTACAAATATTTCAATTGTTAGAGAAGAAAAAATAAAAATAAATAATTTCAAAGTATATTTTAATTATAAAAATAAAAGCGTGACACACTATTTCTAATAAAACAATTACTTTTGAAAATTATTTTTTTTAAGAATAAAAGAGCAATAAATACACCGGTCGTTCAGTTATGGGTATTGGTAGTTCAGTAACCAATATTGATCGTTCGTAACCAATATTGGTCGTTCTAAATATTATTTGTATTTTTTTAACTTTTCAATACCTTTTAAAAAAAATCTTTTAATTAAAGAAAAGAAGAAATAAAAACAAATAATTTCAAAGTATGTTTTAATTAAACAAATAAAAGTGACTATTTGAAAAATTATAGAAATAAAATCAATGTCTTTTTTCTTTTAAATCTTTCAATTGTTAGAGAAGAAAAAATAAAAATAAATAATTTCAAAGTATGTTTTAATTATAAAAATAAAAACGTGACACACTATTTCTAATAAAACAATTACTTTTGAAAATTGTTTTTTTTAAATAAAAGAGCAATAAATACATCGGTCGTTCAGTTATGGGTATTGGTCATTCAGTAACCAATATTGGTCGTTCATGACAAATATTGGTCGTTCTGAATATTATTTGTATTTTTTTTAACTATTCAATGCCTTTTTTTTTTAAGTCTTTCAATTGTTAGAAAAGAAGAAATAAAAACAAATAATTTCAAAGTATGTTTTAATTAAACAAATAAAAGTGTGACATATCATTTACAAAATTATAGAAATAAAATCAATATTTACAAAATGTCTTTTTTTTTTAAGCTTTCAATTGTTAGAGAAGCTGAAATGAAAACAAATAATTTCAAAGTATGTTTTAATTATAGATATAAAAGCGTGACACACTATTTCTAATAATACAAGGGTCAGTTAAGCAACTAGTCATTTTAAAGGTAAAATTTGAAGGATTTAGCCACAGTTTCACAAAATTAAGGATTTAGCCAAAACGAGTAACATAAAATGTTACATGTAACATATATACGTATAAAAAGTGTAATATTAAATATAACGTTACATGTAACACGTGTAACATTACATATAATGTTACACTTTTACACGTATATATGTCACATGTTACATGTTATGGTTAAATCCTTAATTTCGTCATTTTAGGGCTAAATCCTAAAAAATTATCTAAAAGTTTGGCTAAATGCCTAAAAAACCCATAAAACAATTACTTTTGAAATTCGCTTTTTTTTTTATATATATATATAATAAAAGAGCAATAAATACATCAGTCGTTCAGTTATGGGTATTGGTCGTTCAATAACCAATATTAGTCGTTTGTGACTAATATTAGTTGTTCTAAATATTATTTGTATTTTTTTTTACTTTTGAATGCCTTTTTTTTTTAATCTTTCAATTGTTATAAAAGAATAAATAAAAGTAAATAATTTCATAGTATATTTTAATTAAACAAATAAAAGTGTGACGCAATATTTACAAAATTATAGAAATAAAATTAATATTTACAAAATGTTTTTTTTTAATCTTTCAATTGTTAGAGAATAAGAAATAAAAATAAATAATTTTAAAGTATGTTTTAATTATAGAAATAAAAGCGTGACACACCATTTCTTATAAAACAATTACTTTTGAAAATTATTGTTATTTTTTTAGAATAAAAGAGCAATAAATATATCGGTCGTTCAGTTAAGAAAATTGGTCGTTCAGTTACCAATATTGGTCGTTCATGACTAATATTGGTCGTTCTTAATATTATTTGTATGTTTTTTTAACTTTTAAATGCCTTTTTTTTTTTATCTTTCAATTGTTATAAAAGAAGAAATAAAAAAAATAATTTTAAAGTATGTTTTAATTATAGAAATAAAAGTGTGACACATTATTTCTAACAAAAATAATTACTTTTGAAAATTATTTTTTTTAAGAATAAAAGAGCAATAAATACATTGGTCGTTCAGTTGTGAATATTGGTCGTTCAGTTACCAATATTGGTCGTTCATGACCAATATTGGTCATTCAGTTACCAATATGAACGACCAATATTGGTCGTTCAGTTACCAATATTGGTCGTTCTTAATATTGGTCGTTCAGTTACCAATATGAACGACCAATATTGGTCGTTCAGTTATCAATATTGGTCGTTCTTAATATTGGTCGTTCAGTTACTAATATGAACGACCAATATTGGTGAACGACCAATATTGGTCGTTCTTCTTTGCACGCGATATGTTCTTTTGCTGGTGGGGGAACTCGGGGAGCTCAGGGAGAATTGGGTTTTTTTTTTTTTTTAGCAAATCGCGAGAAGAAACTGAGATTGGGAAAGTTAGGGGAGGAGGAAAAGTTACTTGAGACTAATTAAGGAGAGCTCGGGGAGGATTGGGATTTTTTTTTTTTTTTTTTAGCAAATCGCAAGAAGAATCTGAGATTGAGAAAGTTAGGGGAGGAAGAAAAGTTACTTAAGACTAATTAAGGACTCCTCATTAATTCCTTAACACTTAACTAATAACTCTTTTAATAAAAAGAGGTTACTCTGCAAATAAAAATATTTGAAAATCTATTTTAACAATTTAAATATCTGTTTAAGTTATTTTGCCAATGGACTCTCTGCAATTATTCCTTTCACTTGATACATTATCACATCTTTTTTTTTCTTTTTCCTTTTTTTGTTGGCACAGTATGTGTGATTTTTCATATGGATCTCTCTGTTCCTTCTTCTCTGCAAGAAGAAGCAACATTCATTACTCACCTAGATGGTGGTTTCTCTGTGGAAGCTATTATTTTGTTATGGACACTTTTACTAATTTCACAATTTTCTCTGAAGTCGTGCGTAGCATTCAACAATAGCTTTCACTGACATCTGATTGCACATTTCTGTTCCACTTGTGATGCTGTAGAATTTCTTTATTTTCATTGCTTTCAACAATGCTATGACTTCTTTTTTTAGTCTCTTGTTCTCATTTTTCTGTAATATTTTAGGCCCTTGATCGTGGTGCTGGTCTCTTGAAAGTGGACAAGGTCGCTACTGGACATAATGCAGATGATATTGCTGAAACAGTGTTATTGAACATATTACGAGGTGATATTGCCACGTAAATGTTGGTGATTTGCTATTTGTTTATTTTCTTCTAATCTTGTACGGTATGTATAAATTTCTGTCAATTCATTCTAGATTGAGTAGATGCACTGCGATAACGACTGGCGAAGATGGACCAATTCCACGATGCAAACCCTTCAAGTACACATACGAGAAAGAGATTGTCATATATCCTTGTCAAAACACTCAATTATATGTGGTTCTCGCATTATCTATTATTCAAATTGATTTTACGCTCCAACTATTCGTGAATCCTTAACCACATTTGCACGTATGCCTACTTCAAGAGGCTGGATTACTTTTCAACTGAATGTAATTTTCTCATCCTTCAGTTTCTTTTTCTCATCTCATGTTCATCCTTTATAAATTGGAGTTTTCGAAGTTAGAGCAATTTGTCTAAGATCAGATTGATGGCGATAAAATGCAATCTCTGCTAGTTAACAATGTTCATCAGAACATTTTGCAATGGTCCGGTATGAGAAAAGTGTAACCATGAACATGCAGATTCACACACATCATAGATGCCTAGAATAAGATGCAATTTCAAGTTACTCTTAGTGCCCAGCTCAATCTCATAGATTCCTTCTTTTAAATGTAACAGGCATTTATTCTCCAAATGCATATCGTGGTTTTGCTAGGGAGTTCATCAAGGATTTGGAAAGGATAAGGTTGTTAACTTGTTGGGTGTTTCACATTGTGGTTTGCTCAAAACAATTTGTTTTACTTTTTAGTTGATTTTCTCTATACCCTTTACATTTTAGTTTAAATTTCGTTCCTTTTTCCTTGTTTACCAATGCAGGCCTAGAGCCATACTTGACATCATTACGTTAGGAGAGGATTTCCGGATTTCCACTTCTACGAAAATGCCGGAGCAGGGGACGTGTGAACGCTGTGGCTATATTTCAAGCCAGGTAAGTTCACTCCAAGATCTATTTTCTGTGATGACAGCTATATTTTCTTTAAACTTATTGTCTCTTTTGCAACCAAACCATATCTAAAAATTTTATATCCAAATTCAATCAATCACAAAGTTCAGTTACGTCCTGTCTTATATTGCTGGTCTGGTAGTTATACCCTCACTGGCTCTTTTTCTTTTTTATCCTGAAACAAAAGGGGCTTGCGTAATTATTGTCCTCTAAAACTTAAAAGGGAGATTTTGAGGAATACCCCATTCTTGACACAATGATAATATATATCCCATGTGTGTTGCACTTTTAATTTATACCCCAAAATCTACACTACAAACATAGAGTAGAAATGAAAGGAGCACACCATATGGGGTATAGATTATTAAGTGGCATCAAGAATGGCTTTATTTTGAAATTCAATATTTTAATTATTGAATTGGAATAATTTTATGTTTGGGCTTATATTCTGACAAGTCTAGGAGATAGGTTTAGGGCTCTAACTGAGCAGAATTTGTTGTCACGTCGCCATATTTCTAGAGGAAGTATAAGCGAGCTCAATGTTCCGATATGTTGTGCAGAAATGGTGTAAAGTATGTGTCTTACTGGAGGGATTGAATCGGGGTTTGCCAAAGCTTGGCATTGGCCGGAGTCGGGGATGAAATAATGACTATAAGAAGGATACAAAAGACAATAATACAGCGAAAAGCATCGAAAGCAAACAATGTGGAAGTTTGGACTTCTAATATGTAGCTAAATGCCGTAAGTGTTGGTTTTACTCAAGTAGACAGAAGGTAAATGCTGACGAAAAGCTTTTGCAGAGTTGTTCAAGATACAGGATTGCTCATATGGTTCTCTTGTCGTAATTATTCTTGGTAATTTATTATGCCAATGTACTTGAATACCGACAGCTTTTCAGCAACTCAAAGATAGAAAAACAGATACGTACTTTGATTTATAGACGAGGCGAGATTGATAAATAGGAAAGCTGTGAGAAGTTTTTTTTTTTTTTTTTATTGTTAAATCTGATAAAATGGTGCTGATGCCTAGAGAAAATTTTTGCCTCATCTGTCAAAAATATGGTGGTGTCAATTGCATAGGATATATACAGTCTTGGCTTTGTTTTTTGATATATTGCGTTAATTTTAGTTAGTAATTTTGCTGCTGCTCCTTCTTCTTCTTCTTTCCTGAAAGTGGGAATGAACTATTAAATTTCTGTTCATGCTATCAATAAACAACAATTTAAAAGATCAAGTGCATGAACCGTTTATACGATGACATTGGGCAATATGACAATCCCTTAGAAAACGACAATAATTAAGAAAAAGACGGAAGTCTATAAATACGACAATCTCTAGATTCACCCTTAGCCAACCTGAAGTCTATAAATACTGCAGAAGTCTGCAGTCTGAGGGTGTGCATTTTTTTAGAAACACAGAGTGAAATTCGTTTTATTTTTAGAGTGTTTCTGTAATTCTGGAGCAGAATTATTATTAAGCAATTTACTAGTAATTTTGTGACAGTTAGGTCAAGGTTGTATTTTGAGCGAATTGAGATTGTAAGTCTCGGGAAAGATAGGGTTTTCAGGTCTCGGGAGAGACTGTAGAGATCTCGGGAGAGATCGCCATAAGTCGAGGGGAGCTCGCAAGCAAGTAGCTAAGTAGTACAGGAGAGTCGGCGACAGGAAGTGTAGAGGGAGTCTATCACTGTAGAAGTCCGGTGTCTTTGTGTATCATTGTAGACTTAGTGGATTGCTTTCTATCTGAGCGCGGCCCCGCGGACGTAGGTGTGCGCACCGAACCGCGTTACCAATCTCGCGTGTCAAACTTTACTTTCCGCACCGTTTGATTTAGTTTTATTCCTTGATCGCTTAGTTATTCTGTCTAGTAGTATTAACGTAGTCTCTGGTGTAGTCTCAAGTACGTGTTCAACTTGGCAAAAGTCTATTTTCGTAGAAATCAGGTTTTTCAATTAGTATTAGAGCACGTCAGTCTAAGATATTGAGTGAGATCCGGGGAGTATTCAACTGTTTTCTAGCGCTATGGAGACTTTAAAAGAAGGAGGAGCGATCGGTCGACCACCTTTACTGGACGGGTCAAATTATGTATATTGGAAGGCACGCATGAAGGCTCTTCTCAATGCCACCGATGCGCAAGCTTGGAAAGCAATTCTTGCAGGCTGGACACACCCTACCACAACAGATGAGAAAGGAAAGAATGTTCATAAGCCTGAAGTGGAATGGACAATAACAGAGGATTACTTAGCAACCAGCAACTCTAAGGCCCCTAATGCAATCTTTAATGCAGTTGACCTAAATCAATTCAAGCTTATCTCAACCTGTGAGACAGCCAAGGAAGCTTGGGATATTTTGAAGATAGCTCATGAAAGTACTAATGCAGTAAAACTGTCAAAGTTGCAAATCCTCACCACTAGGTTCGAAAATCTGAAGATGGAAGAAGAGGAAACTATTACAGAGTTCAATGCACGACTCTGTGATATTGCTAACGAAGCGTTTGCTCTGGGCGAGAAAATTTCTGAGGAGAAACTTGTCCGTAAGGCGCTGAGATCACTCCCTAAAAGGTTTGCTTATAAAGTCACTGCAATCGAGGAGGCTAAAGATGTTCAAAAGATTAAGCTGGAAGAATTGATCGGATCATTAAGGATATTCGAGATGAATCTGCAAGAAAGGAAAGAAAGAAAAGAAAAATATAGGAATAGCATTTCAAGCAGATACAGTAGAGGCTACAGATTTTGAAGAATCTATGGTCCTGTTGTCAAAGAATCTCAATGAAGCTGTAAAGAGATTTAGGAAGAAGAACAGAAACAATATTGGCGGATTAGAAGCCTCGGCCCAAAACAAAGGAATCCAATGCAGAGAGTGCGAAGGCTTTGGGCATATCCAGTCAGAATATGCAAATACAGCAAAGAAGAAGGGAAAGTCATTCAACACAATGTGGAGTGATGATGACATTGATGGAAGTCGAGAAGAAGATGGAGGTACTGACAATCACCTTGCATTCACCACTAAGTTCAACACAGGAGTAAAAAATGTCACCAATGCAGAAAGTAGCGACGATGAGTCCATGATAGAGGAAGCCATTATTGAAGCCTACCAATCAGCCATAAAGAAGTGTGATGAAGTTGCAAGAATCAACCAGTATCTAGAAGGTCAGGTTTCTCAGCTGTAAAATGAAAAGAATGACTTGGAAAAGACTGTTTCTGTTTTACTGGCAGATCTGGCTGCACTCAAGATAAATGAAGGCACATTGAAAGTAGAACTGGATTATATGAAGAAGTCCACTAAGATGCTAAACATCGGGACAGACAAACTTGATCACATCTTGACAATAGGCAAACCAAGTGGAGAGCACTATGGACTGGGATGTACTGGAAGGAATTCATCTACGAAAACAGTGTTTGTGAAAGAAGGTAGTGGAGCAGTGCCACAGCAAAAGATAAAGACAGTCACAGCCACAGTTGCGAATCCTGTAAAAAATTCAGCAGGAACTGCCGTGAAAAATCACAGAAGAATGAATGTTCCAATTTGTCATTATTGTGGACGTAAAGGACATATACGCCCAAGATGCTTTCAGTACCTATCTGATCTAAGAAAAGGAGCAGCACGAACAACCACGAGAAAATCAAGAACTCAACAGATGTGGGTTAAGAAAGATGATGCATAGTGCTACGTAACTCACAATTCATTAAAGGCAATCCCTGATCACTTCTGGAATTGTAATAGTGGATTCTCAAGGCGTATGACTGGAAGAGCTCTAGGAAAAGAAACATTGGATGCTACTGGTCTACTCAAGAAGAAGAAAATTGAGGAGCAAACTATTGAGGTTTCTGAGATGCTTACACACATGAAGTCCTCACAGACCTCTACAAGTGTTCGACAGAGAGAGACTATTACTCCTACACAGGCTGCTAGTGAAGTTTCTCATGAAGTTCTTGATCAAGTTACAGACCAAGTTGCTGCACAAGATGCTACTAAAGACTCTCATGGATACACTATAGTGCTCCTTGCTGATATCAACAAGTAATCGTTTGTATTGTTTAACTTCTCTTTTGTGATTTGTTGGCAAAAAGGAGGAGAAAATATGGAGATAGGGGGAGAAAATATGTAGATTAGAATAGTTCTATTGAGTGTATTTAATTCAGGGGGAGTTTATATCAGGGGGAGTAATAGCAGATACGGGGAGTAATGATTAAGGTGGAGCAGTTATTGTTATTTCCATAGTTATCTTCGTTTGCTTTATCTTGTTGTCCTTGTAGTTTTGTTTACTACTGGTCATTTAGAAGTCTGCTATGTAACTAGTTGCGTTTTGAGTTGTAATGTCGTTTTGCCAAAAATTGCCGAAGGAGGAGATTGTTGAGGTTTTGTAGTTGGCGTTATTTTTGGGCAAACCGAAACAATATTCAGTTGAAGCAGATTTTCAGATAAAGCCAAATCATGTGCAGCAGATTCAAAATATCAAGTTCAGATTCAGTAGAAGATTCAAGATTGTTCCATAAGCAAGTTCGAATTCATAAAGCAGATAAACGTGAAGATTTGAAATATCCACTGAAGATTACGTGAAGATTCAAACTGATTCAAACTGATTCAAAATATCTGCTGAAGATTTAAAACGTGAATAGTGTCCCCTGCAGATAAACGTGAAGGATTTAAACTACTCAGATTATCCAGTCCAGATCCAAACTGTGCAGTTTAACAGAAGCAGATTTTGTGGAGATTAAAATATCAGAGAAGATCATTATCAGATCAGGATTCAAACGACCACAAAATCAGGAAACCCTAAATTTACCCTCAACCAACCTGAAGTCTATAAATATCGCAGAAGTCTGCAGTCTGAGGGTGCGCGCATTTTTTTAGAAAAACATAGTGAAATTCGTTTTATTTTTAGAGTGTTTCTATAATTCTGGAGCAGAATTATTATTAAGCAATTTGCTGGTAATTCTGTGACTGTTAGGTCAAGGTTGTATTTTGAGCGAATTGGGATTGTAAGTCTCGGGAGAGACAAGGTTTGTTTTCAGGTCTCGGGAGAGACAAGGTTTTCAGGTCTCGGGAGAGACTGTAGAGATCTCGGGAGAGATCGCCTTAAGTCGAGAAGAGCTCGCAAGCAAGTAGCTAAGTAGTATAGGAGAGTCGGCGACAAGAAGTGTAGAGGGGGTCTATCACTGTAGAAGTCCGGTGTCTTGTGTATCTTTGAAGACTTAGTGGATTACTTTTCATCTGGGCGTGGCCCTGCGGACGTAGGTGTGCGCACTGAACCGCGTTACCAATCTCGCGTGTCAAACTTTACTTTCCGCACCGTTTGATTTCGTTTTATTCCTTGATCGCTTAGTTATTCTGTCTAGTAGTATTAACGTAGTTTCTGGTGTAGTCTCAACTACGTGTTCAACTTGGTAGAAAGTTTATTTTCGTAGAAAACAGGTCTTTCAATTCCAAATACCAAATTTATTGTGATTATAATTTAAGACCAATAATTTTTCAAGGAATACTTATATGATATTATTTGTGTACCAATAATAAGTGCATATATATATATGTATATATATAAAAGAAGAAAATAATAACATAAATTTATCACATTTTTCCTTCACAAAAGTTGATTGCATATGAGCAATAATTTTAACCTTTGGATGAAATAATTAATTGTGGAGATAAAGGTCCATGACAAGCAAGTTGGTAGCCACCAATTCTTATTAGTATAGTAGAGATATTGTTCACACAAATTATTGTAGTATTATCATATTATAAGATTTAGCACTTTAAAAAAAAATGCATGCATTCGTTATTCTTTATATACGAATAATACGTATATAATATATATATATATATATATATATTACATGTGTATGAAGATTCAAAAGAACACAAAAAGAAAAGGAGAAAAAAAAAACTCAACACATGAATATATCATATATTTCTCTTTAAAAAAAAAAAACAAAAAAAACAAAAAAGGTTGCACATGCTAAATAATTTCAACCCTTGGACTAAAGTATTAGTAGTGGAGATAAATTGCATATGTATGAAGATTCAAAAGAACACAAATAGAAAAGGCAAAAACAAACTCAACACATGAGTATATCATATATATTTATCTTCCAAAAATAACAATAAAAATAAAAACAAAAACAAAAAAGGTTGCACATGCCTAATAATTTCAACCATTGGATTAAATCATTAGTGGTCGAGATAATGGTTCATGACAAGCATATTGGTGAACCAACTCTTTTAGTATAGTAGATTATTCTGTCTAGATTAACGTAGTTTCTGGTGTAGTCTCAACTAAGTGTTCAACTTGGCAGAAAGTTTATTTTCATAAAAAAAACAGGTCTTTCAATTCCAAATACCAAATCCTTTAGATGAAATAATTAATTGTGGAGATAAAGGTCCATGACAAGCAAGTTGGTAGCCACCAATTCTTATTAGTATAGTAGAGATATTGTTCATACAAATTATTGTAGTATTATCATATTATAAGATTTAGCACTTTAAAAAAAATGCATGCATTCGTTATTCTTTATATACCAATAATATGTATATAATATATATATATAATATATATATATATATATATATATATTACTTACATGTGTATGAAGATTCAAAAGAACACAAAAAGAAAAGGAGAAAAAAAAAACTCAACACATGAATATATCATATATTTCTCTTTAAAAAAAACAAAAAAACAAAAAAGGTTGCACATGCTAAATAATTTCAACCCTTGGACTAAAGTATTAGTAGTGGAGATAAATTGCATATGTATGAAGATTCAAAAGAACACAAATAGAAAAGGCAAAAACAAACTCAACACATGAGTATATCATATATATTTATCTTCCAAAAATAACAATAAAAATAAAAACAAAAACAAAAAAGGTTGCACATGCCTAATAATTTCAACCATTGGATTAAATCATTAGTGGTCGAGATAGTGGTTCATGACAAGCATATTGGTGAACCAACTCTTTTAGTATAGTAGATTATTCTGTCTAGTAGTATTAACATAGTTTCTGGTGTAGTCTCAACTACGTGTTCAACTTGGCAGAAAGTTTATTTTCATAAAAAAACAGGTCTTTCAATTCCAAATACCAAATCCTTTGGATGAAATAATTAATTGTGGAGATAAAGGTCCATGACAAGCAAGTTGGTAGCCACCAATTCTTCTTAGTATAGTAGAGATATTGTTCATACAAATTATTGTAGTATTATCATATTATAAGATTTAGCACTTTAAAAAAAATGCATGCATTCGTTATTCTTTATATACCAATAATATGTATATAATATATATATATATATATATATATATATATATATTACTTACATGTGTATGAAGATTAAAAAGAACACAAAAAGAAAAGGAGAAAAAAAACCTCAACACATGAATATATCATATATTTCTCTTTAAAAAAAACAAAAAAAACAAAAAAGGTTGCACATGCTAAATAATTTCAACCCTTGGACTAAAGTATTAGTGGTGGAGATAAATTGCATATGTATGAAGATTCAAAAGAACATAAATAGAAAAGGCAAAAACAAACTCAACACATGAGTATATCATATATATTTATCTTCCAAAAATAACAATAAAAACAAAAACAAAAACAAAAAAGGTTGCAAATGCCTAATAATTTCAACCATTGGATTAAATCATTAGTGGTCGAGATAATGGTTCATGACAAGCATATTGGTGAATCAACTATTTTAGTATAGTAGATATTGATAGTTCATGGCGTTTTATTATTGCTTAAAAAATATATCAAAATAAAAAAAATCTTACACGTAAGCCCATTACATCTTCTATTTGCATGTTATAGATTCATTTTTTCAAATTTAATACAAAAATTATGTTTAATCGGAAATAAAAAAAAATGAATTTTTTTTCCTTATTTTTCTATTGTCATCTCCGATTGAACATAATTTTAGTTTTAAATATGGAAAATGAGTTGATAACATGAAAATAGACGATGTAATTTACTTATGTACATAATTTTTTTTAATGTATTTTTTTAAGCTATTTTAAGTAGTTCGCTATCGATAGTATTGTAAAATCTTCCTTTATTGATTAAATACAATGGATTAATAAGTATATTATGTAGTGCATGGACAGTTCTAGATGGGGCCTATGGAGCACAAGTCCTGGATTTTTAAAAATTTATGTTTCACCTCCATGTTTGTAGAGTCTTGAATTTTGGAAAATTTTTTATTGAACCTTATTAATGAATTTTTTTTAAATAAATCCTTCTTTTGCTCCCATTGAACTTTCTAAATTTATAATTTTGTTGATAATTTTTATAAAAAGTTTCAGTTTCACCTGATTATTTATGATTTTTTTTATTTATCTAGGGTCAGTTACACAATTAGCCATTTTAAAGGTAAAGTTTGAAGGATTTAGCCATAGTTTCACGAAATTAAGGATTCAGCCATAACATGTAACGTTTTTATGTTATATTTGACATATATACGTGTAAAAAGTGTAACGTTACATATAACATAAAATGTAACACATGTAACATTATACATGTAAAAGTTACTATTATATGTGTTACATTTTATATTATATATAAAATAAAATATTACATGTTATGACTAAATCCTTAATTTTGATATTTTAGGGTTAAATCTTAAAAAATTACCCAAAAATTTAATTAAATACCTAAAAAACCCATTTATCTATAGTTTTATATATATATATATATATATATATATATAATTTTTTGTCCATATTAACTAAAAATTATAAATTCGTGCCTATAATCAAGTCAGGACATGTCACGTTAATCATTCTAACTAATATATATCTATACTATACTACTAAGGCTCAATAGGTTTCTTCCCCCGTTGCCAAAAAAAACGCCTCACCATGGGATGACATGTGGCGTCCCCTGTGGACGACACGTGGCATCCCATGGTTTTTCTTTTCTTTTTTTTTTTTTAATTTTTTTCTTTAAAAAAAATTGCATTTTGGGGCCTATTTTAGGGGTTTTTAAGAAATTTTAGAGGGCTTCTGTGCAAATTTAGAGGGATTTTTATGTAATTTCTCTCTCCTCTCTCATCTTTTTTACTTTTTTTGCTCTAATCGTTTCAATGGCTATTTGTTTGATGTAATGATCTCGAAATTTTTTTTTCTTGACACGGTTGGATTCTAAATATTTTTCTCGATCTTTTGACACTCATTGTCATATACTTTTTTTTACCATAACTATTTATAATTTTTTTTTGTTCTAATCTTTTATTTTTATTTTTTAAGTTTGAAATTTTTTTAAAAAGCCCCTATATTTATAATAAATGATAAATTTAACACCTTAATTATTCAAAATTACAAAAATATCAATTTTTTTAAAAAATTTAATAAAAATATATTTTATAATTTTTTTGTCATATTTTTTATATGTTATATTATTTTACATGTGCTTTACACGCGCGGAACGCGGGTAAAAAAACTAGTATATATATATATATATATATATATATAATCTACGTACCTATCTACTTGTGCTGTTGTGCAGGGCAATAAATGCCTAATAATTAACTTAAGCAACGCCCACCCACTTGTTAGGGAAACTGCCTGACACCACGTGGGTAACACACTAATTCACATTATCAACAATCTCATTAAATTAAGGGCTTATTAACAAAATTACCTGTTAAAATAATATCTTTTAATAAAATGATTCAATTATTTAAAAATTAAATTATTAGCCACTAAACTCATATAGATTGTCCAAAATATTTTTATTTGCCTAAAATTTTATTATAATCTGTAACAATATTGTTACAGATTGTAATAATATTTGTTACGACATGTAATAAATATTGATACAAATAGTAACAAACAAATGTGTGATAAAAATTAGATATTTCGCCTAAATTTTGTTACAATCTGTAACAAATATTATTACGGATTATAACAATATTTATTATGACATGTAACAAATGTTAATACAAATCATAACAGACAAATGTGTGATAAAAATTTGATATTTTATTATATATGTGTATTAAAAATTATTACCTATTATAACAAAAATTATTACGCTCTGTAATAATATTTGTAACAGATTACAATAAAATTTGGACGAACAAGGGTATTTTGGACAATCTTGATATATGTGAATGGGCTTGGTGACTAATAACTTAATTATAACAAATTCATGTCAATTCTTTAAAACTAAAGTTAAAAACAGGCAATTTAACTAAAAATTTCTTAAAGTATTCATTTTATTTATCTTATCTATTTTTCTGAATTTTATTTGTTGCTAACAATCCCACAAAATGAGACCATAGGCACTTGAGTAGTGTTGAAGAATAGGTAGCTCTTGTGGAAAATCCCCATTTTCTTCTAATTGAGAATTGAAGTGATGAGTATTTTCGTCAGGCCCAACAAAGGCCATGCAGTATGTGTGTGATATTGTATGCATGTCACTGCCTATTAGGTGACATGTCGCAGGTGGCGATATATATATCGCCAGTTTTTGGCATACTGGTGACTCTGCGACGATTTCCACCTTTGTTTGCGAGCGGATTAAGTGGCAACTTATAATTAGCTTCGGACAATGTATGTAGGCGTGAAAATATAGAATTTTATGGAATAAAATTCAGGTAATTTTCGGGTAATCATTCAAAAATTATCCGAAAAATATTTTCGGATAAATACTCAATTTTTTGTTTATGGAGTAGCCGGGTAATTCCCGGGTAAATCCGAGTGATTACCCGGTCTCAACTCTTTTGTTTTTTTTTTTTTGTTCTTTTTTTAATGTGAATCGCGTGGGCCATAGAGAGAAAGAGGAGGAGAGAGAGGAAAAGAGAGGAGAGGTGGGGCTTGGTGATGTGACATAAAGTGAGAGAGAGAGAGAGAGAGAGAGAGAATGCGGGAGAAAGCGAGAAAAAAATATATATAAATAATGAAGAGAGAGAGAGAGGGGAGATTATGGCCATGACTAAAAAAAGTTTTGGAATATATAAACACTGGGTAAAAGTCAGGGAAGAGTCGGGGAATTATTATCGGGGAAAATTTTGGGTGAAAATCGAGTATATACCCGATTTTATTACCGGGTAAAATTTGAGTTATATCTGAATTTTATCCGGTTTATTTTTTTAGGTATGAAACGGATACGTTCTAAATGTATCGCATACTGATAAAAATTGCAAGAATTTTTAAAAAATAGGTGGCGACATTGATGTCACTGCCTCTTCCCAAAATCATTGGTGATGGTTATTGGTCGTTTTTTACCGTTGTAACTAAATTTTGACATAAAGTTGTAACTCTTAATATTATATACCATTATTCTGCACATACTCATAACATAATCATTCCAAAATTAGATAAACACAAAAAAATATAGATTAAACACTTTTTTAAAAAATCATTCTTGTCTATAATCAAATTTTCATTAGTATTTTGGTGTAAATCTAATTATAACCCTTTGTTTGGGAAACTCATTTCTCCTATTCCATTCCATTCCCATTTTTCATTTTTTTAAACTTTTCAAATCATTCAAACTATTCCATTCCATTCCATTTTTTTTCAACTATTTTTTTCAACTTTCCAAATCCCTATACAATATCTTTAAATCTCAACCATTCATACTACATCAAAATCAGCAAAGTCAAACCATTCTTACATCATTTTTACAAACCATTTTCAAACTATTCCAAACCATTTTCAAACTCTTTTTTCCATACCAAAAAATGGTCAAAGATGGCCAAAATGACCAAACCAAACAAAAAGTAAGTTTGTTATATCTAAAGAGCTTCGCTGAAAGTTCATAAAACATTCGAGAGGACGCAGATAACCTTAAAAAATGTGCTTTTTATAATTATAAAATGATACACAAAGTTTTTAAATCAATCTAAAACTATCATTCTGCTTAATTTTAATCAAAGATAATAGATGAAAAGACCTGATTACCCTCTAATAAACTATTAAATTATCAAGTTTATTTTTGTTTTCTTAAAAAAAGTTGTATTAAACCTTTCTTCTCTCTCTCCCTCTCTTTCCTCTCGAATTCCATCGCCCTGCCGCCCCACGCGCTCCTCGCCTGCCGCCCTCCGCGAACCGCGGTGACCCACGCCTCTCCGGACGAGCAAGGGTCCGCCGCCTCTCCAGCCCTCCCCTTCGTAGACGACCCACCCTCCGCCGCGTCACCCACCCTCGCTCTGTTGCTGGCCTCCGAATCGCAGAATCGTCCTCCCACTATGCTTCTTCGACGTTGACGAATCTCATTCCCGCCGCGAAACCAGCCCCTTTGCCTTAATCGTCCTCCCGTTTCATTGCTTTGCAAGTTTGCTTCGGCGTCTGTGAATCACTCTCAAACTCTGCCTCAATCACGAATATCTTTTTGTATTTTACTCTAGTTCAACTAGGGGCGGCAATTCGTGTCGTGGGTCGTGTTCGTGTCGTGTCCTATTCGTGTCCATGTAATTTTGACTAGACCCAGACACGACCCATTTATTAATCGTGTCCAGAATGAAGACCCAAACACGACCCATTTATTTTTTAACAGACTCAGACATGACCCATTAAGACACGGTTACTATTCGTGTCTAATTGTGTCTTAATGGGTCGTGCAGACCCACGAACCCATTTATTTAAATGGGTCCAAATGGGTCACGCAATCTATTTTTAAATGGGTTGAAACGGGTCTTGAACCCATTAAGACCCATTTATTCCAAAATGAATTAATTATATAAAACACTTAAAACTTAAGTTACTAATACACCAAAACATAATTATAGTCTATCAATATTAAACATAGCCAGCCACAAGTTAATCCCTTAAACATAAATAAATAAATAAATAAATAACAATCCATCAAAGCAAAACCATAAAACATAAAACAATCCATACAATCCATCAAACAAAACCATAATCAAACTTAAGTCACAACAATCCATCAAAGAAAACTATAATCAAACCTAAGCCATAACAATACATCAAACAAAAGCATAATCAAACCTATGTCACAACAACAATAAGATAATTAGATAAATAAAATGCAAAAGAAAAGGGGGAAATACAAAAATAAAAAATAAAAAATGGGCGCTTGAAATTGAAATTAAAAAAATAAAAAATAAAAAGAAAAAAAATACAAAATAGTTAAAAAAATATGATAAAAAAATTAAAATATATATGTTTATATATGGGTATTAAACGTGCCGTAATCGTGTCTACCCATTAAGATCCGTTTAGTAAACGTGTCTTAACGGGTCTTATTGGTTCGTAATCGTGTCTACCCATTTAAGACCCAATTATTAATCGTGTCTAATTGGGTATAATCGTGTTTGCGGGTTCGTGCCGTGTTCACCCATTATTTAATCGTGTCCGACCCGGTTAGACCCATACCCATTAAGGGAGGACCCAAACCCGCTTAATTCGTGTCGTGTTCGTGTCGTGTCTCGTGTCTGGACCCAAATTGCCGGCCCTAAGTTCAACTCTGGTTCTCTCAAACTAAGCTCGGATTTTTTCTTCACGAATTCTCTCAGGCTCGACATTGTTAATCTTTCTGATTGATTTTTTTTTTTTTTTTTTGCTTTCCATCTCATATTTTGCCTCATTTTCATTTTGAATTTTTTGCCACATGCTGTGACTAGTTTGATAATGAAAAAACTGACCTATTTTGGCTTAATTGTGTATGGTTTGATAGTGCATTTTTTGGTTTGATTATTATATATATACCCTAATCAGTAGATATTTACAAATCTAATTTATGCTTTAGGGTTTTTACAAATATATATCTTGATGGTAAAAATTACTTATAACTTTTACAAAAATACCCCTCAGCTGCCTCTCTGCTGCCTGAATAATTGTGTATGGTTTCGCAGTCAATTTATCATTATAATAGCATTTTACTATAACACCGTTATTTCAATCCATTGAACTTCAGGGTACTTTGGTCATTTACTCGACTACCACTTTTTTGTCTTCCACTCTCATTTCCCAATTTATGCGCCGCTTGCGCTTTTGGTCTCCCTAATTTTTATTTTCTTTACTTCCTTTTTGGTCCGTGTAAAAAATATCATGGATAATAGTTTCCCACAAGCTTGAATGCTTGATACCTATAGCTTCCCACAAGCTAGATACCCATTATTCTACTGTTTGTCATCCAGCTTTTGTACTCTTTTTTGTATTAATATTTTTTTGGTTATAACTCTATTGTATACTCTGCCGTTTGTTGCGTTTGATAGTTTTGTCCGTTGTTTTCGCCGACTCCTTTAAGCTTCTCTTTGATATTTTATTTTATTTTCCCTTTTCAATCGGATTAAAAATATTATAAATCATATTTTTCGATTTGTTAAATTCCAAAATCTCGAGTTTGTAAATTTTTCTTTTGTTTAAAAAAATTAAGGCTTTTTTTTTTCTTTTTCCGATTTGTTTATGTGTTTTCGATTTTGTTATTATGATACTTTTTATTCATCTGGTCGTGTTTTGTACTGATCTAGGTTTTGATTTGTTGTCTTGCAGGCTTTATTCGCTTCCCCTGTTAAGGATTCAAGCTCTTGCTTTGTTAAAGCTACGGAAGTTGCTAATTATAGCTAAGTCCTCCCTCTATCATTTTTTCAATTTTGGTTTCATTTCTTATGTTTATATGTGTGAAATATTTTGTCCTATAATAATTTGTGTATGTTTATAGCCTCTGTTCTATTTCGTATCTGTTTATTGATTTTGATACTTTATGCTTTATTTGTGTATATACAAATCTGAGTGTTAGAGTAGTGCCCAAAAAGGAGACTAGTTTTGTTATTTTGAATTTGCTGATTAATAAAATAAGTAGAATTTTTTTTTTCACGAATTGTTTGAAACTTTATTTCATTTATGAATATTCATCAATATCCGTAATATATTATGTAACTAAAATTTTAGTATATAAGTTTGTTATATACAAAGGAATAGAATTTTGGTTAATATATTTAAATGAGTCCGTGATTGATCAAGAGTGAGTGACTTGATCCGAAATCACATATGCGTTCCACTGACATATTGGATGCGATAACCTTGTCCGGGTTGTCGGTGTGGTGACACTAAGTAGAAGCATTTTATATAATTAGATTATATAGGACATGGACCGACTCGATTCCGAAGTGTCGTTTAAGTACCGTTACGATACTCGTCTCGAAGTCATAAGATGATCATATGAGAATTGATCTTAATCCTGAGTGGCCACAGACCCCTAGGTTATGTTGACGAGCCTTTTGATTTGTTCGTTACGGTCCATGATTGATCTGGGCTAAATACTTGCATTTTGGAGGTCCGAAACATGATCACTGGGAAATGGGGTTTCACAGATATGGAATCCAGCTTCTGATAAAAAGGAAGTTAAAATTGGTTCCCTTAATGTGTTGATTCTAGAACCGAACAATTGCGCGCACATTTATGATCAAGATCGTAAATGAATTGTTCGCTAGTGAATCGATGGTACTTAAGGAATAAGATATGATCTGAGTGGTAAAACGGTAAATTCACCAACTCAGATCATGAACCAATCTGGAGGGTCGAATCTCATGAAATGATTATATCAATGGACAACTCACCGAGTAAATTATTCTAATAATTTCAGGAGTGCAATTCCGGGTTTTTAGTGGAGTAACCTCGGAATTAATAAATCAGATTTTTAACTAAAGAGTTTTAGTTAATTGTTTGTATTTATTGGAGCCTGAATTATTAGGTCCATGGTCCCCGAACCGACTTCATCAGATCGATAGAGATACTCTAATAATTAATAGTGATTAATTATATTTTCTCACATTTATTGGATTAATAGTTAATTCGATAATAAATAATTAATTTTAGTTATTTATTTAATTGTTAAATAAATAATGGTTAAAATTAATTTAAATTAATTTTGGAAGAAATTATGAAAGTAGTTTCCCACCAAAATTGATTTATTTGGGAGGCAAACAATTTGAATAAAAGAGTTTTATTTAATTGCTAAATTATCCAAGAGTTGGATAAATACATCAAAAAGGAGGTATTTTGTAGAAATCCTAATTAGATTAGGATTTACACAAAATTATTTGAATAGGGATAGTTATCCTATTTGAAGTAGGATTTGAAATAACTCATCCTTATTAATTATCTAAGGGTTAGATAATTATCTATTTTGGATATTTAAAAAGAATTAGATTCTATTTAGGATTTAAAAATAGATTATATATATATATAATATAAGTTATAATCGCAAAAGTTGTCGATGGATTTTTTCAAATTCGTACGAATATAATATATATATGTATATATATATAATTATATTAATATGTTTTAAAAGGGATTTGAAATTGGCCGACTTTTCTTATATATGTATTACGATTATACATAATTTTATAATATAATATATATATATATATATGTAAAAAGTTGAAATCGCAACTAGTTTTTTAAAAGTTGCCGAGTTTGTTTTAATATTCGTATATATACGATTATATATTTGATATATAAATATATAGATAATATTATATATATATATATAATTAAAATATATGATATTTTAATATATCCAAAATAAATAATAATAGGTATTAGTTTGAATCCAAGTAGGACTTGGAGTATGCCTATTAAACACCTCCTTACTCTCTCTATAAATAAGACCCTATTCTAGAGAGAAAACCTAATTTTTTAGATTAAAACACACAAGCTCATAAGCTCCATTGAGAGAATTTCTAGAGAGAAAAGCTCCCTCAATTGCCATCCCCCTATAGCTATTATTATAGCCTAATTATACACTAAGGTAGTGTGTGTGAGAAAAATTAGAGTGAGCCCACACTCTCGTCTCTTCCCGATCCGGAGGCACGGTTTGGAAGATTGTGGTATCGGCAAAGCGAGGATTTCCTAAGACCGATAAGTTCGTTTCGAGCGTACTCTTAGCCCAACCTTGGCGGTCTCGAAACCCACGGCATGAAGAGAAGAAGTCAATAACTAGAATCTTCTTGGTAAAATTCTTGATCTCTATAATTTATTTATGAAATAAATTTTGTGCATATTTAGATGCTTGTTTGCTTTTCTAATAAAATTATGAAAAGATCCTTGTTCTATGTTCTTGATGGTTTGATCAAAGTGTTTGATTATAAATTTTAGAATACCATGTTTCCGCCTTACATAGAACTTTTACGTATTATTGCAAATTTTTTCCAACAACTGGTATCAGAGCGGTCTTAATTTTATTAGAAAATCAATTTCGAATGTGATTCTAATTAATTGCATTATTGAATGGCACAATAATTGTTGATACATGAGATGTATGTTTTGTTTGATTGTCATGTTGATGAATGAATCTTCTATTGGAATTGGTCGTTAATTATATGGTTCTTTTGGTTCAATTAGATTTGATGTTCGCCCTTAATTTGGGTTAGGAATTTTGTAAATTTTATTTTATTTTACATTATGTAAATTTATAAAATCATGTAAATTTCACAATGATCATCAAATCAAATTCAAGAAGACCTTGAAGGACAAAAACTTAGGGTTTGGTGAAACCCTAAGTGGTGGATTTTGGTGGCTAAAATTCTAGGGTTTTGACTCTAGAATAGCCGCCACCATAGGAGGCCAAAACCCTAGAGTAAGACTCTAGGGTTGATCGGCCAATGATGGGCCCTAAACCTAAGGTTTTCAAACCCTAGGTTGCCCGGCCCATTATAGTAGGTTCATAGGTTTGTGAAACCCATGTTGACCCGACCCAAAATTAAAAGTGTTTTAATTTTAGGTCAAATCCACAATGATGGACCCGAAGATGGACGTGGAGACGAAGCCCATGAAGAGGAGGCCCGTTAGATTAGTTTTATTTTATTTATTTATTTATTTATAAACCAAAGGAACTCGGTCAATTCCAATGTTTTTTTATTTTTACACTATATTTTTTATAATATGTCATGCACGTCACATGTCATATAGTATAGGAGTGACATTCAATATTATGTTCCGCTTGCATCATTTATTCATATTGTTAATGTGATTAATATGTAATATGATTAAATGATGGATTGGTTATTTTTAAAGTGTTTAAAATTTGACCAATACAATTTGGGGCTTATTCAGTTAAAATTACCTAAGTTGTTAGGAGTAGATTTTAATGAATAAGTTGAGCGGAGCGAAAAGACTTTGTCAAAAAGACCGATAAGAGGTCTAAGGTTTGGAGGGATTTAAGCGGACCATTGTGACCCCCCTTCTTACTTGGAAGTTCTTTTCGTGAAGTGAAACTATAGGTTATAATTTCACATAGTACTAATTAGGTTTAATTAAACATGAGATGCTTTATAAACCAAAGATTAGTACGTCACGAAAAGACATATTCTAAGCATATTTAAAAGGATTTTAAATGGGTAGCATAGAATCACGTAGAATTTAATTCTACACTTTTTAGGTTAATAATTAGATTATCAACCTAAAATCAATTTCACCTAGTTAAATGTTAACTTAGGTTTAATAAAATACTACATTAATAGTGAGTTTATGGTCTCCATCGTTGATTTAGCACCGTGAGGGTCAAGCGGCGCCTCGAGGCGCTTCAATTTCGTCCCCCTACGGGTGGTGTCCGCTTGGCTCAATACCAAGGCTAAGTCTCGTATGATAGATTTTTTGGACGTATTTCAAGTGTGACCTACCCTACGGCGGCACATCTTGAGTTGAGTCTGAGAAGTCGAAACGATGGGTTAACTCACAAGACAAATCAAATGTTGACTTGTTTGGCCAAACTTTCCCACTTCGGCATTTAATAGGCATGGAAATAAGAGTTATTTTGGTCGTGTTTATTAATCGAGAAGAGTCTCGGTTTGGTTAAGTGAATAATTGACCTACCCTACGGCGGCACTTTATTCATGGATAACCGAACTGTCGAGGGAATAATAACTTAAAGGTTTTAGTATTTTTCCCGTTGTATTCATGCATACACGTTTATTATTCCCGAAATCATGATGAATGTTTTGTCTCAAACTTTTCTAATTTCTATTTAATTTTATTATCAGCATTTTTAAAATGTCGTTGGGAAACTCTATTACCGCTTTATTGTCCAAAGATGTGCTAACCGGGGACAACTTGTCCAAATGGAAGAGTTCCAATAAGGACACAAGTAAGCCCAAAGAAAAAGATTCCAAAAAGCCCATGAAGGAAAAAGAGCAAAAGCATAGCAAAAATAGCAAAGGAAAGTGTTTCCATTGCGACGGTGGGGGACACTGGAAGAGAAACTGTCCAGTCTACCTTGCTGAACTAGCCGAAAAAAAGAAGAACATCGGTATGACCGATTTACATGTATTAGAAGCATTTTATGCTGATGACACTTCCTCAACCTGGATAGTTGATTCAGGTGCAACTAATCATGTTTGTTCTTCTTTGCAATTGCTTAGCTCTTGGAGAGAGCTTAAAGATGGAGATCTTACACTGAAAGTTGGCAATGGAGAGTCCGTTACAGCCAAAGCAGTGGGAGAAGCTCGCCTCACCTTCGGAAATAAATTTTTAGTTTTAGAATCAGTTTATTTCATTCCATGTTTTAGTCGAAATTTGATTTCAGTTTCAGAACTTTGTAAACATTCCTTTTCAATATCTTTTAATAATAATTCGATTATTATTTCGCGAAATGGTTTGGAAATTTGTTCTGCAAACATGGAATATGGGCTTTATATTTTAAGACCAATGGAATCTTTTGTCTTAAACACTGAAATGTTTAGAGTAGCAAATCCTAAACCTAACAAGAAACCTAAAGTATCAAGTGATAGTGAAACATATCTATGGCATCTTAGACTTGGTCATATTAGTCTAGATAGGATTAATAGACTAACAAAGGATGGTCCTTTGAGAGAACTAAGAGTTGGTTCTCTACCTGTCTGTGAATCTTGTTTAGAGGGCAAAATGACTAAAAGGTCCTTTTCGGCTAAAGGAGAAAGAGCCAAAGAACCACTTGAGCTTGTTCATACAGATGTCTGCGGACCTATGAATGTTCAAGCTAGAGGTGGTTATGAGTACTTCGTCAATTTTATTGACGATTACTCTAGATATAGTTACATTTATCTAATGCAACGAAAATCTGAAACTTTTCAGAAGTTTCAGGAATTTCGTGCTGAGGCTGAAAAGCAATTGGGTAAATCACTTAAGACTCTTCGATCAGATCGAGGAGGTGAGTATCTTGATACTGAGTTTACCGACCATCTCATTGAGAATGGGATCTTGTCGCAACTCTCGGCTCCTGGTGATCCGCAACAAAATGGTGTTGCAGAACGAAGGAACCGAACCTTGTTAGACATGGTAAGATCCATGATAAGCTACTCTTCACTTCCAGTATCTTTCTGGGGCTATGCTATTAAGACGGCTGTCGACATTCTAAATGTCGTTCCGTCTAAGTCTGTTTCTAAAACACCTCTAGAGTTATGGAATGGTCGTAAACCTAGTTTACGTCATTATCGTATATGGGGGTGTCCGGCACACGTGCTGAAAAAGAAAACAAGCAAATTGGAGTCAAGAACAGAAGTATGTCTGTTTATTGGTTACCCAAAAGGCACGAGAGGAGGTTTGTTTTATAGTCCTAAAGAAAAGAAGGTATTCGTGTCGACGCATGCCACTTTTCTTGGAAACGAGTATATGACAAATTATAAACCTCGAAGTAAGGTTGTCCTCGAGGAAATGTTAGCACCCGCTTCTACTTTTCAACCAACAAGAGTTGTTGAGTTGAGAGAAGAAGAAGAAACCACAGTTCCTAATCAGGACGCTATAGTACCTAGACGTAGTGGGAGGGAAATAAGATTACCCGTCCGCTACCGTACTGAGGCGAATGTCATTGTTTCTGACACAAACGATGACGATCCAATATCTTTTAGAGAGGCAATGGATGATCCTGATAAGGAGAAATGGCAAGAAGCCATGAATCAAGAGATGGAGTCCATGTACTCTAACTCAGTCTGGGAACTTGTAGATCCGCCTGAGGATGTCAGGACCATTGGATGCAAGTGGATCTATAAGAAAAAGAGAGGAGCAAATGGACAGGTCGAAACTTATAAAGCTAGACTTGTGGCAAAGGGTTATACCCAGAAGGAAGGGATTGACTATGAGGAAACCTTTTCTCCTGTTGCCATGCTCAAATCCATTCGGATTCTCTTATCCATAGCTGCCAGTCTCGATTACGAGATATGGCAAATGGATGTCAAGACGGCTTTTCTTAATGGCTATCTTAATGAGGACATTTATATGTCACAACCAGACGGATTCGTGGAAACGGGCCAAGAACAGAAAGTCTGTAAATTGCTTAAGTCCATTTATGGACTCAAGCAAGCTTCTAGGTCCTGGAACCTACGGTTTGATGAAATCATCAAGACCTACGGTTTCGAACAAAATATTGATGAGCCTTGTGTGTACAAACTCATCAATGAACAGACTGTGGTTTTTCTAGTTCTTTATGTTGATGACATTTTACTTATTGGGAATAATGTAAAAGTGTTAACAGACGTAAAGAACTGGCTGGCCGAGCAGTTCCAAATGAAAGATTTGGGAGATGCTAGCTATGTTCTTGGTATCCAAATAATAAGGGATAGAAAGAACAGGCTACTAGCACTGTCTCAAGCATCTTATATAGATAAGGTGCTTGCTCGTTTTTCGATGCAAAATTCTAAGAAAGGTCTCTTGCCGACCCGTCATGGAATTTCCCTCTCTAAACAGCAGTGTCCTAAGACACCGCAGGAAGAAGAGGATATGAGACGAATTCCATATGCATCTGCAGTTGGAAGTCTAATGTATGCAATGCTATGCACTAGACCCGACATCTGCTATGCAGTGGGAGTTGTTAGTCGGTACCAGTCAAATCCGGGACAAGAACATTGGATTGCGGTAAAACATGTTCTCAAGTATCTAAGGAGAACAAGGGACTATATGCTAGTTTATTCAGGTGGTGACCTGAATTTACTAGGATACACTGATTCCGATTTCCAATCGGATAAGGACTCTCGAAAGTCGACGTCCGGTTCAGTGTTTACTCTTGGTGGTGGAGCAGTAGTCTGGAGAAGTATCAAACAATCTAGCATTGCTGATTCTACCATGGAGGCTGAATATATAGCCGCTTGTGAAGCAGCTAAAGAGGCAGTCTGGCTTAAGAAGTTTTTGACTGATCTGGAAGTCGTTCCAGGCATGGATAAGCCAATTACACTTTTCTGTGATAACAGTGGTGCTGTGGCAAATTCCAAAGAACCTCGCAGCCACAAAAGAGGAAAGCATATAGAGAGGAAGTACCACCTCATTCGAGAGATCGTGCACCGGGGAGATGTCGCCGTCACGAAGATCCCAACGTTAGACAACCTAGCAGATCCTTTCACCAAAACTCTAACAGAGAAGCAGTTCAATAAACACTTAGAGGGAATGGGTCTGAGAGAAATGTCTCATCTCCTTTAGGGCAAGTGGGAGATTGTTAGAGTAGTGCCCAAAAAGGAGACTAGTTTTGTTATTTTGAATTTGCTGATTAATAAAATAAGTAGAATTTTTTTTTTCACGAATTGTTTGAAACTTTATTTCATTTATGAATATTCATCAATATCCGTAATATATTATGTAACTAAAATTTTAGTATATAAGTTTGTTATATACAAAGGAATAGAATTTTGGTTAATATATTTAAATGAGTCCGTGATTGATCAAGAGTGGGTGACTTGATCCGAAATCACATATGCGTTCCACTGACATATTGGATGCGATAACCTTGTCCGGGTTGTCGGTGTGGTGACACTAAGTAGAAGCATTTTATATAATTAGATTATATAGGACATGGACCGACTCGATTCCGAAGTGTCGTTTAAGTACCGTTACGATACTCGTCTCGAAGTCATAAGATGATCATATGAGAATTGATCTTAATCCTGAGTGGCCACAGACCCCTAGGTTATGTTGACGAGCCTTTTGATTTGTTCGTTACGGTCCATGATTGATCTGGGCTAAATACTTGCATTTTGGAGGTCCGAAACATGATCACTGGGAAATGGGGTTTCACAGATATGGAATCCAGCTTCTGATAAAAAGGAAGTTAAAATTGGTTCCCTTAATGTGTTGATTCTAGAACCGAACAATTGCGCGCACATTTATGATCAAGATCGTAAATGAATTGTTCGCTAGTGAATCGATGATACTTAAGGAATACGATATGATCTGAGTGGTAAAACGGTAAATTCACCAACTCAGATCATGAACCAATCTGGAGGGTCGAATCTCATGAAATGATTATATCAATGGACAACTCACCGAGTAAATTATTCTAATAATTTCAGGAGTGCAATTCCGGGTTTTTAGTGGAGTAACCTCGGAATTAATAAATCAGATTTTTAACTAAAGAGTTTTAGTTAATTGTTTGTATTTATTGGAGCCTGAATTATTAGGTCCATGGTCCCCGAACCGACTTCATCAGATCGATAGAGATACTCTAATAATT
Source organism: Boehmeria nivea var. tenacissima (assembly GCA_018132145.1). Lineage (NCBI taxonomy): Eukaryota > Viridiplantae > Streptophyta > Magnoliopsida > Rosales > Urticaceae > Boehmeria > Boehmeria nivea. Next base: position 2,138,961 of record CM030882.1, on the reverse strand, counting down.
AATAGTGATTAATTATATTTTCTCACATTTATTGGATTAATAGTTAATTCGATAATAAATAATTAATTTTAGTTATTTATTTAATTGTTAAATAAATAATGGTTAAAATTAATTTAAATTAATTTTGGAAGAAATTATGAAAGTAGTTTCCCACCAAAATTGATTTATTTGGGAGGCAAACAATTTGAATAAAAGAGTTTTATTTAATTGCTAAATTATCCAAGAGTTGGATAAATACATCAAAAAGGAGGTATTTTGTAGAAATCCTAATTAGATTAGGATTTACACAAAATTATTTGAATAGGGATAGTTATCCTATTTGAAGTAGGATTTGAAATAACTCATCCTTATTAATTATCTAAGGGTTAGATAATTATCTATTTTGGATATTTAAAAAGAATTAGATTCTATTTAGGATTTAAAAATAGATTATATATATATATAATATAAGTTATAATCGCAAAAGTTGTCGATGGATTTTTTCAAATTCGTACGAATATAATATATATATGTATATATATATAATTATATTAATATGTTTTAAAAGGGATTTGAAATTGGCCGACTTTTCTTATATATGTATTACGATTATACATAATTTTATAATATAATATATATATATATATATATGTAAAAAGTTGAAATCGCAACTAGTTTTTTAAAAGTTGCCGAGTTTGTTTTAATATTCGTATATATACGATTATATATTTGATATATAAATATATAGATAATATTATATATATATATATAATTAAAATATATGATATTTTAATATATCCAAAATAAATAATAATAGGTATTAGTTTGAATCCAAGTAGGACTTGGAGTATGCCTATTAAACACCTCCTTACTCTCTCTATAAATAAGACCCTATTCTAGAGAGAAAACCTAATTTTTTAGATTAAAACACACAAGCTCATAAGCTCCATTGAGAGAATTTCTAGAGAGAAAAGCTCCCTCAATTGCCATCCCCCTATAGCTATTATTATAGCCTAATTATACACTAAGGTAGTGTGTGTGAGAAAAATTAGAGTGAGCCCACACTCTCGTCTCTTCCCGATCCGGAGGCACGGTTTGGAAGATTGTGGTATCGGCAAAGCGAGGATTTCCTAAGACCGATAAGTTCGTTTCGAGCGTACTCTTAGCCCAACCTTGGCGGTCTCGAAACGCACGGCGTGAAGAGAAGAAGTCAATAACTAGAATCTTCTTGGTAAAATTCTTGATCTCTATAATTTATTTATGAAATAAATTTTGTGCATATTTGGATGCTTGTTTGCTTTTCTAATAAAATTATGAAAAGATCCTTGTTCTATGTTCTTGATGGTTTGATCAAAGTGTTTGATTATAAATTTTAGAATACCATGTTTCCGCCTTACATAGAACTTTTACGTATTATTGCAAATTTTTTCCAACACTGAGTGTGTGGTGTGTATTTGTGAATCTATTTCAATATATATATATTTATTTTTTTCCTTCTGTGTTTGTAATGTTTTGGCTGATTTGTGGTGTTCTTTCCCTTTGATATTTGGGCTGTTTTGGCTTATTTTCCCTCATTCGTCGGCAGATTTGTGGTGTTTTATATCTTTGTGTTTGTGTAGGCATGTATCTATGTAGTTCTATTTGTGTATATGCAATTAACTTATGCATATTTAGGATTTTTTTGATTCTCTGGCCAATTTTTTGTTTAAAAAACTGCATGTCATATTTGCTTTTATTATGCTATTTGCGATGTTAATGTGTTCTGAGCATTTGTTTATTAAAAAATTCTCAATCTAATAAAATATTTGGAAATCTTTTAAACCTAAAAAACTAATAAAAGTTAGCTATATGCCGATCTCACACCGACATTGTTATCTTATTAGATTGCTAAATATTTTTTTTATGAACTATAAATGATTATTTTTTACTGTTCATGAATAGTGGAATCTGAAATATTAATTGTATACTGTTTTAAGTGTCATATCTCATTTATTAGCATACTGATTAGTTTCAGTCTCTCATTTATTAAGCTGAAATTTTTTACGTCATTTTTTTTTTTTATAGATAGATATGTTAAAATAGAATATTGAAATTTTATTTGATAGATACTCTTTTAGTTTTATTTATCACTTTCGTAGATAGATAGGTTACTTGCGTAATTTCTCTTCTTCGTTGCTGCAGGTACACAACAAAATGTAAGCTCTGGACTCAACTTTTTATTTTCATTGCTTCTTTTTCAATTAAAGTCAATATATTTTTAGTATTATTGTCTAATTTGCATGTTTCAAACATTTTTAATATTTATTTATTAAAATGCTTCATCCATATCTAGATAATATTTAAAAAAAAAAGACAGAAGTGAAAATTATCAGAATTAATAAGAACATAAATATGAATTAATATTTAATAGATGATACGTTTTATCTATATCAACTTTGCAATCCAATTATATATAGTGGCATAGGTGGACTTGCCAGATTTTGATTTGAAAAGAAATAGACATATTAATAATAGGAAAAAAATAGAAAGACTTGCTAAATAATAGGAAAAAAAGTATTAGAATCTTAAATTTATGACTTCAACATTCGTTCATAGCGCATGAAATTTTTCAGCCTTAATATTATTAAGATATTGCTTTGATATTGTGTTTTGATAATTTATTAGTTTTGATATTTTCTATTTGTTAATAATATTCTAGAATTGGAATCTTACATTGTAATTATATAATTTTAAATTTATGGGCAATATGTTCAACGGATGAAATTTTTGGCCGATTTTGTTAGAAATGAAATATCTCTACAAATTAGAGATAGATATTTCTGTAGCATGCATATATTCTAATTAACTAAAAGAAGATTAAAAGAAGGGGGAAAAAGACTAAAAATGACATTTGTGGAATAAAATGATATAGAGAAATGCACCTTAGTAATAAAAAGGCAAATTTATTTGTAACTATAAGCGAATTATGACAGATGTTCTAAAATATGACTGTAAAAAATGACTCAAAGAAATTTAAAAAACTAGAAAAATTGATAGTTTGTTAGTTTGTTTATTCTTTATTTGTTAATAATATTGGAATTGGAATTGGAATATTGGATTGTTATTAAAAATTTTAAATTTATGAACAATATATTCAAATGGGATAAATATTCAAAAAAAGAAACAAAACAAAACAAAACCTTCTGATACAACCTATAAAAAAGCAAAAACAATAGTGGTACAGATTCTATGCCATCAAATGTGTGAGATCATTATAGCCCCGTTAATATAAGTTATGCCAACTATTTTAATAAATGACTCATTTGTTAAATAGTCACTTGGAAGTTTATATTTTAAGAAAATGGCTTAAGAATTCAAATATTAAGTTATTAGTCTTAAATTTTTATTTTATTTTTATTCTTTATCACTCTTCTTCCAATCTCATGTATTAAAGGGTAAAAAAGTTAATATATATTGTCTAAAAATTAATAATTTAATTATAACAAACTCAGGTTAATTTTTTAAAATTAAAATAAAAAATAAGCTATTTACTTAATAATTTCTTTAATAAATTACGTTTAATATCTTTAGTTTCTCATTTTAATGTTTTAATCAATAAAAAGAAGAAAAGAATAAGCAGAAAATTTGAAAATCGTAATATTTTTTGCTAATATATATAGTTATGGATAGATAGACAGACAGATGATGGTAGCTAAAAAAATGTCATTATTATTATCATATGATCAAATTTTTGGTTATATATATAACAAACATTATTATTGAATATAATTGTCTATCTATAGAAATATTATTGCTTATAATTGGTTTTTACCTTATACAAATTTTTAGACTTTCTAAATATTATTAATGTTTACTTTTTTTTTAAGAAAAAAACAAATTATCCCGCTCTGATTTTGCATTTTTGCGTATTTTGATATTGTATTCTTATTATTGATTGTGTGGGTTGCGGACGAGGGCGGCGGGAACGTTAGTAATGAGAGGCCGGCATCGCAGACGTGGAGGATAGGGTAGAGGTCGGAGTTGAGGACAAAACCGGGTGAAGCGGTTGGCGAGTTTTTTTTTTTAATAATTTTTTTCTTAATTTGAAGGGTAATTAAGCCATTTCAGAAAAAAAAAAAATATATATATATATAAGCATTAGTCATCGCAAAATTGAGTTGAAGGATATTTTTGGTGTCGATTTGAAAAACTAAAAGATCATTTTGGAATTATAAAAAATACGGGAATAAAATTAGATTTTCATTAAAACACAGATATTATTTTAGAATGTTCTCTTTATTAAAATATCAAACACGAATACGTACAGTATAGCAAAGTTAAACAACAGTAACAGCACCGCAGAAACATAAATACAGATACATTATTTCAAGCATAATTACTTGAACAACAATACCAACAGAACTCGTTGACCTTTATCAATAATCATGTACTGCTGCTTATAAAACATTTTAGGCTTTGTGAGACAATGGAACGCATCTACGGTATTCTGCGAGAGCCCATAATGGGAAAGTATTTCGATATAACGGGAAATGTAGCATGCAATTCATCTTGAAAACTCCTGTTATTTCCTGCGATCATTATATATATGTTATTCGTATTAGTCATGTTAATTATAAAAGATTTCTGCAAAGCATAATTGCAGGGATATATATATATATATATATATATATATATATATAACCTGTTGTGGAAAATCTCCGTTCTCCAACTGAGAGTTGATGATGAGCTTGGCTGCATTATGAAGAGGGGTTGGGTCTCTCTCTGCTTGTCCAACGCTTATGAGACCCATCATAGCCCACGCCGTATGTACTACGTTCGATCGGCCTCCTGAGAGTGGAACATATTCCTGTGTGTGTATATCCACCCAATGATAAGTAATATATATATTTTACAATTTATTCAAAGAAGTGCTGTTAAGAGTGTAAGATTCATTGTTGACCTAATCTCTTATTTATAGGCTTAATTAAATTTTGTTGGAAAATCAGTAACTAGCGTATGGTGGTTCGGGTCAATTAGCTTAATATAAATTATTTTCTGTAAGGCTTTTTAAATTTCAACCTGTGTTTCAAAAGATTAAGAAAATAGCCAGCACCAATAGCAAGATGCAGGATGAGCTTTATCTCTTACAACTACTTGATGGCTATTTTCTTAATAATTCAAAACATTGGTCCTATTTCTAAATCGTCTAAATGAAATGGTTATTTCTTATAACTTATATACGGTTTCAGAGTAGCAAGTCTTGAGTAATTCGAGGCTAAAACATGTACGTGTTGGGTCTATATATCTAGTCCACCATAGCGTATTCTATTAATTAATTGGGAGTCATGGTATATTGTTTCATGCCGCTTTTATCTATAATAAAGCTCTGAATATTGACCAATAAAGTGTAATTACCTTCTCAGGGCATGAAAGGTAACTCTCGCCCCAGCCACCATCAAGTCCTTGTGTTCTCAGCAGAAACTCCACTCCTCTGCGTATGGTTGCACTGTTGTTATAAGTCTTCTTAGCTGCTGCTAGAGCTCCGAGCGCAAACCATGTCGCATATATGAAGCAAATTCCCCAATTTCCATACCTGTTTAAATTTTGTGATCGAATAAGGACATAATAAAAATATTGAACTCAATTGTTTCGAATTAATTAAGGAGGAAAAAATAACAATAGATTTAAGAGGAAATTATAATTTACCATGAACCATCCTGCATTTGTTTGTCTTCAATATACTGGACAGCATTTGTTATGAAATTTTCAACCTCTTTTGCCCTATGCGTGGGGTGTAGCTTTTTGAATAAAACTAGAGCTTGGATTGCGGCTGAAGTGCATTCGACGTAGTCGTGCTCAATGACAATTTCTTCGAGAAATTCGACAGGATTGAGCTTCTGAATTTGGACAAATGTAAAAATAATTAAGAACCACAATCCACTAATTACATAAATTGATTAAATCCAGTCACATGAACACAGCATCATCAAGTTATGAAACTAGAATTACCTCTAACCACGCTTGTGATCTTGCCGGCTCCCAAGCTGCAACCCCACCATTCTTACTCTACGCGCTAAGTAAATTAGAGCTAATGACTTGAAAAATAAATACACAACATAGAGATCTAATGAATTGGCTCTTATCAAAGGAGAGGACTAATCCAGATTATCCATGCGTTATATTAGCTAGTACCTAGTTGAATTTTCCTTAATTATTAATATAAAACTTTTTCCAGATCCATCTGTCTAATATTTTCAATAAAACATTACCAAGCAAATTAGATAAACACCTGTAAAGAAAGTAAAATATTGACAGAATCGTAAAGTCTTTCAAGCTCCATTGGTTCACCAACAATCTCTGATGGTAACAGCGAGTACAATAGGCAACACTGCGCCAAAATATTAAAAATGCATTCAACACAATGAGATATAATTAGTTACAGTGTAAAAGAATCTTCAAGAACATTTCACCAAAAAAGAAAGGAAAAAGAAGTTGTGTATATATACGTCTGCATATACCTTCAAACCTTCGGCAGTACAATCAGAGAGTTGCCATCCATGATCTTGATCAGAAAATGTCCATGATCCTTTAGAAATATGGCGATACATACTTATGAAATCGCCCAAAGGATTGTCTTTGACCTTTATATATGTATATTAAAAATAAAATCGATGAATCATGAATCTCAATGAGCTTATATTGACAAATTAATAGAGTACATATCATGGAATATGGAAATGAAAGTTTCTTCTTCTTGAAAAAAGATAGTTAATAAACCTGAGAATTCTTTATGAAGTCGTGACCTCTAGCAAGAGTCGGCCCAATTTCATCACTGAGATTACAAGCAAGCAAAGCTTGATTCGCAAAACTAGCATCCCACAGTTGACTACCAAAACTCTGCAAAATCAGCGATTGCTAATTATTATGAATTTATAGCACAACTGGGGCTTTCACCCATTCATTCTTCATATAAAAGTGGCCAAGTTCGATCCTCAAAGAAGTAAACGCTTGTATTTGAAACTTCTCTTGTTGGGCTTAATTTCTAGCAGGAAAATCGCACAGTGGCCATGGAGCGAAGTTTGTGAAAGCTTATTAATCGATGGTGGTTTGGGCATGAGGCACCTCGAGCTATCTAATCGGACTTTTCTAAAAAAATTGCATGGGATATTTTGTCCAAAAATAATTGGATCACTAAGTTTATTAATAACCGCTTCATTGAAAAGAATGGAGTGCCAAAAATATGTTCAAATTCCTTACTATGGCTGGCTTTGAGAAGAGTTCTGGTGGAGTTATTGGAGGAGGTTAGATGGCTTCCTAGTCAGAATTCGTCGTTGGATTTCTGGAGTTCTAACTGGTTAGGAAAGTCATTGATTGATTTTTTGAAGATCCCAGAGTCAATTGGTAAACAATTAACAGGTTCTTTCTTGAAGTATTGGAATAATGGACGAGCAATCCCAACTGAAATTCAAAATTGCTTCCCAAATCTCCTCAGGAAAATCGCTGATTATCTCTTGGTGTAATGACCCAACTTTTAACTAGTTTAATTCTATTGACTTAATTATTGGATTAATTTATCCAATTTACTAAGTGAAATTATATAACAAAGTTGTGTCTAATTATATATGGTATTATACAATAATTATTAATAATATCCAATAGTATTGTATTACCATGAAAACTAAAATTCTATGCAAACTTAAAGTACATAATTAACAAGTTATGTACTAAAAAAAAAATTAATTAGGCAATGTTCATATACTAATTGTATATGTATATGTTAATATTTAAATTAAAAATAGATGAAGAGTGTGGGATTAAATGTCATAATGACACTTTATATAAAATGCAAATGTGGAGTAAACATGACTCTGCAAATTAGTACATGGGTAACCTTATCTTAAAGGTCAAACTAAGTTTAATAGGTCATGCTACATTTCTTATTATATTGATTTCTATTGGTATAAAAAAAATGAAAAATATTGTAAGAATGCAAGAGTAGAACCGGTCTTGATGTGTTAACCCTTTTTTTTTTTTTCCATTAATTGATAGAAAGACATGAAATGATAGAAAAGACAAGTAAATGCTTGTCTATTATACATCAATAGTATATATGAGATGATGACTTTAGCCACCACATTCATACACAATGCAGAAAGATTTATAATTTCTTTTGGTATATAGGACAAACAAAATGATGAAAAAGAAACAATATTATACAATGAAAGAAGGAAACTTAGTTTGATAAGACAGGACTCTTTTTGTCTTAAAACTCTAAAATCAAATGAGTATTGTACAAGCTCTAAAGAATTTGTTGATTTTATTTATAAAAAAAAATGTTCTCAAACAACTCACACACTCAACCAATTGCTTCAAAGTGGTGTAATATTTTGTGAGACAAAAAATTAAGGACAAAAGGAAATAATGAATAAAAAAAATTAAAAAAGAAATACCACCTAAATCTATCTTGTGCACAGTGTATATATGTAAAGTTATTGGCTATTAAAGATATTTTCTCCATCTCCCTCATTGCAAACCACCAGCCATAACCTCTTAAGAAAAAAAAAAAAGATTTCCAAACTTATCCCCCTCATACACATCTCAATTTACTCCTAGTTTTGATAATCAAATGAGTTTTTGCAATATATAAAAGAAAATATGGGAGCTCTTGGTAAATTTTCTACTCCTCTTACATTTCATTTTATCTTTATTTTTCCTAGTTAAACAAAAGAAAAACTAAATTATTTCTCTTCTTTGAGGTATGAGTCTTTAAGTTGAAAGCAAAAGATTAAGTGAAGGAAGAGAGCAAGATTTTTGAAGCTTGAGAAAAAAAAAAAGTTTTCTAAGATGTATAAAGTTCATTGGCATTATTTTCTTTTATTTATTGCTTTATTATATTAAGAAAAATATTAGCCTTTACATAATGAGAGCTCATGGGTTTGTTTTAAATTTTCATATATTTACCTTGAATAAAAAAATTAGTGTATAGCCATAAAATTATGCATGATATTTAAATTAGTGTATAGTCATAAAATCTACATAATATTTAAATATTAGCCACCAACTAACCCTTTCTTGTTATGCCAATTACCTATTAATTTATTGCTTTTTTAAAATCATTTCTTAACAATAATATTATGAACCGTTTCATAAAATCACTTTGGACATTATTATTTAGAGAAATTATAGTGAATACCCAATTTTTAACACTAAATTTAAATTATTACCCAGTCTTTTAAAAAATATAACCAACTATCCAAGTGATTCAATTACTTACACACTGATAGTTGATAGTAATTGACTTAGTTACTAATAACATGTGCAAATAATTAACGAATTGACTAGTTACTCAATTACTTCAAAATTTTGGGAATTTATTTTAATTATTTTGTAAATTTTGGTATTTTCCTACTTCACCCTCTTATTTATTATAATTCCTATAAGTCTTTCTGCTAGGTTTGGTTTCTTGCTACGAAAATTTCAAAAATTTTACTAACTTGAATCTTCATTCCATCTTCGGAAACCCATATAAAATCCGGTAATCTTGCAAGATGCTTCTTGAAATATTCCCCATCCGAATCTTCAACCCAACACGCAAGCATGCATAACACCTATTGTTCCACATGATAGGCAAAATATGAGCAATTATATATCATGTCTGGTCTTTTTTTTTTTTGGCTGAAATATCATGTCTGATCTTGGATGACCAAAAAAATGCCCTTAATCTTGCTCTCTTTATTTGAATGAAAAGAGTGAATAAATCAGAACGTAACCCAGCCAGTTTGGCCTACATCTAAATTATTCGTTGTTCCTAGTGTTTCTCAACTTATCACCTTTTCAACGCATCCGATAGTTATGTATCGGCTGTTCTCGTCTTCATAATGGATATGCTTCATCGTTACTTGAAGAGCTCTTTCTCTTAACAATTTGTTCAAAGGCCAGCGAGTAAGAAAAGGCTCGGTACACACGTAAAGACTGTCCCAGAGAAAATCTTGTACCCAAGGATGGGGATAATATAGGTCCTCCTACAAAATGCATTGTCCATTAGTTTCACATATAAAAGTGTGTGTGTGTGGCTTTTAATTAAGTTATACATGAGTAAGAGGATAGTAGCTAGTGTGCATGCATGAACTGATATACCTTAGCACAGAGATGGCGTGTTTTGCTCCAATTTATTTCATTGTAAGGCTGAGTGTGAACTTCGTTTCTCAGTTCTAGAATGAGAGAAGTGATTGGACCAACAAATCTCTTGCCGTACAAGTATGACATAGGCATATAAACCAATCGGCAATAGCACCACATCTTCGCTACACGGGTTCACGAAGAAGCAAAAATCAAGCAAAATCCCAAGTTAATGATCAATATTTCCCTACAAGAATCAATGCTTTCAGCAACTTCATTTGTCGTTACTTAATCCTACTAAGTATTTGGTTTATTTATTATATTATCAATGAAAAAGCTAAAGTTAGGAATGTGTCTCAATAAAATTGACCCACGCCTAGAGTAGTTTAGGTGACAAATCCTATATAAATAAGAGACTAATATTTACACAAATATATGTTGAGAAGAGACTGCAGTTTACTTGTATAACCCTACGTATCATGAGTGTAATTAACTTGATGTTGGTTCAAATTCGTCAGTTCAAAGACAATGTGAGTTTTTACTTGTCCGTAATCCCACATCATAACACTGTATTTTTAAATGGAACAATAACTTCCCCTAAAAAGATGAAATTATATAATGGTCATGTAGCTAGCTAAATTCTTTTATGGTTATCTATACAAATTTTCTCGATATTGTTATGTTATTCTTACAAGTTGCACTTAAATTTTGTAAAATTCACATCCTTGCCCCCACATTTTAAAAACTTATAGCTAGGTATACCCCCTCCGTCACAATCCGTAAAAGAGATTGACAGAATTAATAACGTAATAATAATCAGATGACACTTGTACAATTTTTAAAGCGTCAAACATCTTAAAATTACCAAAATTATAATAACTACCCTCTATATTATCTTTATTTCTTAAGTTGCACCCCGATTGTTTAAAACTATGTATTCATATTCCTTGATTTCATCAATTGTTTTCAAAAATTAAACCAGAAAGGGTGAATTTGTAACTTTTTCAAACATCAGGGAACATGGTTGTCAATTTTAAAAAATCATGTGCAACTTGTAATGATAACACAACATTGATCAGGGGCATTTGTATAGATAATCCTTCTTTTATTTTTAATTAAACAAAGCGAGTAGAGGGAACACATTTTAACTCAATTGGCACACTTGAGAGACAATGTTGCTAAAATATTCAAATTTCGTAAAAAAAATTTAAATGTACAAACGTACCCGGATGAACAGGTAAGAAAGAAGGAAGAAGCCAAAATTCTGGAGGCATAGGGTTACATCCATCCCAGTCAAAGACACCAAGTATCTACAAGAAAACGAGCAAAACATTCCATAATTAATATGTAAAAACAATTGAAATAAATTAAGTAGGATTTTCAAAGACTAAATATGCTCGATGATCATTACAACCATTTGCCTATAATTATTTTCTACACCACCCTGTCACTTTTACATTTGTTTTTTTCTAAATGCCAAAACTTGACACACAAAATTGGCATTATACAGATGCTCTAAGGCGCACATACGTATACATACCGATAACCAAATTTTTCCCCAAGAGGGTATGTATGTTACACCACCATGATCAAGAATCCATTTTCTAGCTCTTGCACAAGCATTATTATTTTCACCGATGTCGGGTCCTTCTCCCAGCAATCGCATGCAAATGTAGTTGAACACTGTGCAAAAAATTGTGCTATGACCTTCTATGTGCAATCCCCACCCGCCATCTTCGTTCTAAGAAGCATAAAATATTTATAAATAATATATCCGAAAGTCAAAATTAGTGTACATACGTGAACAGAAATCTGTCGTGCTAGAGCAACAGTTCTAGCTAGGTACTTAAGACCCGATCTGCGTATGTAGAATACGTATATTGAATTTTTCATAAATTTGTTATATTAAGATCACGGCATACCAAACACATTTCAATTATTCCCAGCAAAAAAAAAAAAAAAAAGCACATTTCAATTATAATCCAATAAAGTTTTCTATGTTTGTTTTAAAAAAATGTAATTACGAAAATAAAAACAAATAAATTTGGATAAGTAAAAAGTACCACAAAATAGTAATAAAAGGTAAAGAAAAATAAATATAACCAACAATGGTATAAAAAAATTGAGATCAAGATGATTAAAAAAAAAACTCAAAAATATAAATATATAACATTGTATACAAAATAAAAAAAAAATAACATGAAAAATATTACAAAAAAATTAACAAGGTATTTTTTAGTAAGATTCAAAATAATCAAATAACATGTTTTACATTTTAACTAACTAAGATGTCAATTTTATCATTAAAACAAAACACATGGGCTTTTCTATGTTTTTGAAACATCAAAAATTAAAATAAAAGCCCAAAAGGGAAAGAAAAAAAATAAAAAGATAATTATAGTAAGGTAATTTTAAGAAAATAGCCACTGTTTACAAAATAATTTTAAAAAAGAGTTTATTAGGCATTTAACCAAACTTTTGGGTAATTTTTTAGGATTTAGCCATAGTTTCACGAAATTAGGGATTTAGCCATAACATGTAACATTTTTTGTAACATGTAACATATATACGTGTAAAAAATGTAACATTAAATGTAACGTTACATTTAATGTTATATTTTTTACACGTATATATGTTACATGTTACAAAAAATGTATGTTATGGCTAAATCCTAATTTCGTGAAACTATGGTTAAATCCTTCAAACTTTATCTTTAAAATGGCTAAGTGCTTAACCGACCTTTTAAAAAATAGTCACAGTTTCAAAATATTTAAAAACTAGCCATATAAGAAATTTATGACAAAATTTTTGTCTAGTGTCTGAAATTTCTGACAGTATTTTTAAGTATATTTTTGTTATTGTCAGAAATTTCTTACAGTTTTATGACTAGTTTTTAAATTTTTTAAAATTATGGCTATTTTTTAAAAACACACAGTCCAAAATAACTATGTACCTAGCTGACCCTTATAGTAAAAACAAAGTATAACAATAGGTGTCAAAAGAATGAGAAAAAAAAATCTAATTTTGTGATAAGAAGAAAAAATTCACGAGATTATTATAGAAAAATTTGAGAAAAAATATCAACAACATTGACTACAAAGTAAAAAAGAGACTATTTATATAAAAAAAAAGTTTTTTTTAATGATTTTGTAAGAAAAAAACTAGCATTTTCATTAATTGAGGAAGTAGTAATTTTCTTAACTATATGACAAGCTGATTTTACCTTTATGCCTCAATTTTTTATAAACTAATGGCTCATGTCTTAGTTTCTGAAAACGTTAGTCATTTCTTTGAAACATAGACTAAAAAATAATCAAATACTAAATAGATCCAATAAAAAGATAGTACTTCAAATAATATAACGTATGAAAAATTATCAAGAAAAAAACAATAAGGTATATTTTTGTTAAGATTAAAAAATTAATTGATATTTTTGTCATTTTCAATAATTGAGGGGTCAAATTTTTCATTCAATCAAAACACATGAGGAGAAAAAATATGTTGTCCCAATTTGATGTCCCTTTGGTTGTCTCTCTCACATATTTAATTATTAGATTAGATCTTTAAAAAATATATTAAATAAAAAGTAGGGGAATTGTCAGTTTGTAATTGAAATGACATCCATAGGGACAGCCACATGGACGACATATTTCTACTCGCACATATTGAGCTCTACTAAAATTTTTTAAAATACAAATAAAAGCCTAAAACAAAGAAAATTGAAAAAATATATAATTATAGCAAAAAAGATATATGACAATGGGTGTCAAAAATTGAAAAAAAAAATATTTTGAATCCAACTGTTTCCAAAAATAAAAAATAAAAAATAAAAATTGACAAGATCATCACGATAAAAAAATATTAATGGTTGAAACAATTTTAAAAACAAAAAGGTATGAGAGTGGAGAGAGAAAAAAATAAAAAATAAAAACTTCAAAACTTGCTAGAAACCCCATCACCATTTTCGGCAAAACCTCTAAAATGATAGTTGAAACAATTAAAACCAAAAAATAATAAATAAACAAAAAAAGATAAATGAGATGTAAATTAGAAAAAAAATATATCAAAAATTGCTAAAACTCCCTCAATATTTTCGACAAAACCCCCAAAACAAGCCCTTTTTGGCAACTTATTTTATTTATTAAAAAAAATCATAAAAGGTGCCACGTGTTACCCATATAGGGCACCACGTGTAAGTTTCTTGTCCAAATTGAAAGAAACGCATCCACTCTATTAGACATGTTCATATACAACGTACATACCTGATGATTGTATATGTAATGAAGAAATTCTTTCCGATGCTCAGCAGAAAAAATTGCATTAAGATGCCCTGTGACGTATAGACACATGACCTGCTCTCAGGCAACCAGGGTTATTTTATCAGTTATTTGATCCATACGTTTTTAGAGCCAGACTCTAGTCCAGTGCAAATTAATATATATAATATTCACGAAAATACTAACAAAAGGAGGAAGAAAGAAGAGTGGGCCAGCGTTCTCCGCAGGCCAATGGCCATCAGTGGCCTGCAAAGCTGAAAAGTAGTTGACACCTCTCCTCAATGCATTTGTGGCCTTTTCATGTGTGATCTCTTCACCATCCTCAATCTTAACTTGGGGAATTGTCTGTTTGAAGTTTTTCTCTCTCAAGAACTGCATTATATGTGATCAAACATGAAGAGGGGATTAAGTAATATATTGTATATGCATCAAGAAAAAAAAAAAGTGTTTTTCTTTAGCCTACATTATACATGGAGATGTGACCTAAGGTGAAAGTTTTAAAACGTTACTATCACTAAAATGTCTGCGTAAGAAAGTACTTGTGGCAGAAGTTGAACTTTTCGTCAAAAATAAAAAATAAAAAAATTCACCGCTGTTAAAAAATCTTTTTTCCTTCAATTGGAAGGTTTATTTTTGTTGTTTTAAGAATCAATTGTTTATGCCATTGAATCAAGGGAAATTTTCAGGCGAAGAAAGTTGTGGTGGGCGGAATATGGGAATGCTTTCGGAGCGAGGAATTGCAAAAAAATAAAAATAAAATAAAATAAAATAAAATAAAAAATTGTCACTAAATAATTTATGCCTCAAATGATGTGCTTTATTAATTTTTAATTGATACTCATAATGTAAAAATAAGAATTAAAAATATAATACATACGAGATATAGATTATTAATATGTCAAAAAAATATTTATCAAATTCTTCGTTATGAGCTATCAAATTTATTTTTTAAGCCTTTTCAAATTCACTCCAAAATCATTGCACACTACAAACTTTCTTCACTTGATAAGCTTCCTCAAATCAAAATTAAGGAGTGTATACTTCTGATTTTTTTTCCCTTTTCTTAGTGTATGCTCATATATATATATATATATATATATATATATATATTATAATGTAGTTGAGTACATGGTATTATACTTAGATACGTAGCTCAGAAGATGAGTAACTGGTATTTATAGTTGCACGTTTATGAGTTTGATTTCTAAGAGATAACAAGAAAAACAAAATTGACATGGACTTCGGTCCACCCTCTTAAAGAAAAAGAAAAAAGAAAACAGATATATAACCCATAAAATTTTCAAAATTGGGTAATGAAATTTTAAGAGTCAGTTAGGTAAACAGTCATTTTAGATTGTGTGCTTTTAAAAAATAGGCACAGTTTTAAAATTTTTTAAAACTAGCAATAAAAAATTTCTTGCACATGTAAGAAATTTCTTACATTAAAAAATTACACACAAAATTTGTTATAAGAAATTTTTTACCCAAATAATAAATTTCTAAATGACTATTTTCTTTAAATTTTTAAACTTTGGCTATTTTTTAAAATTATTTTCTAAAAAGTGACTATTTTCTTAAAATTCAAAAATAATAATTTATTTCTAATAAATTAAATATTTACAAATTGAAGCACTCCAGCGTTATTTGAGGTAAAAGAATTGGTTAGATGACTTGAAGCTCTAACGTATTATATATTTACCTGCATCCTCCAAAGGAGGTCGCCATTGGGCTTGACGAGATGGCGGCGTTCAGAGAAGTTACGGCGGGCCGCTTCCACCTCCGCCCGCTCCTCCGGCGAGCCGGCCTCGGGATCGAACTGCCATATCTGTCTTCCCACAAAGTTGTTTGTGCTGAATATGTGAGGATCATTCCCTCCATCTGCTATCTTAAGCCTCCACATTATTAGTTAATCTTGGAGCTGCGACGAGCTTCAATATATGCATATAAAATGCTATATATACTGCTTTCCATGCCATATCCATATATATAGTATTACTATGCATGTATGCAACCGCTGACGTAACAATGGCAACTAATCTTTACAAGCTGTACTTTGTGAAGAATTGCCAAAAAAAAAAAAAATTAAGTGTTATTTAATAATTTATGTCCCAATTAATTTATTCTGTTGATAATTTATATTTTATTATTTTTAGTATTAAAAGTAAAAGTACAAATTAAAAGTGCAATAAAAACAAGATATATAATATTAATATGTAAAAAACAAGACAAAACAAATTGATTTTGACCTTAGTCCACTTATCTTTTAAATAAGATAGATAAAAAAAAGAAATAATTAATAACGAATTTCTATTCATGGATCCATATATGATCATGACATCTGGTTCAGATTTTATATGGTTATATCGATAACGTTAGGAGCATATGTATTGGAAACGAAGACAATTAATGATTTAAATGTTTTTCATTGCCACTTAATTAATCCTTATAATGTCCCTGGTTATGGCTAAATGTGTTTCTTCTTGTTGATAACTTAGAACGTTAAGATATCTCTACAGAAAAAGCAATTGCGTAACGGATAAATTGGATCATGCACTTTTTTTTTAATAGGTTTTCCAACTGTATTTTGTTTACTTAGGGCACGTTTGGTTCGATAGAAGGGATTGAGAATGAGAATACGAATAAGAATATAATAGAATAAAAATAGGAATATCATTATAATTCTAGTAGAATTGACTATGAAATCAGGTCCAATGAAATCAGTGGAATTCTAGTGGAATTGACAACTGTATTTGTCAGTAGAATTGACAATGAAATCAGGTCCAACGTATTTTAATTAGTTGAAAAATTAAAAAAAAATTAGCATTTCATAGGTTAAGTTAAGGAATGCTGATTCCTATAATTGATGGAATGAGAATTCTATTAGAATGTCTATTCCTATGTATTTTTTACTCAACCAAAAATGAGAGTAGGAATTGTCATTGCCTTTCATTCTCATCTCACCAAACCAATAAAGTTTTAATGGGGCCCAATTACGTGTGCTTGTTTTGCTAGTTTCTAGCATATTTTTTCAATTTTTATTGGCTTTTTGAACTCTTGTATCTTTCTTCTTTGGATTTCATTAAAAAAGTTTTTTTTTTTTGGTTTTTTAAGGTTGTAACATGATTTAGGTTTGGCTTTTTGTTAGCGTAGTTACTGTATCAATATGATTTAAATCAATTTTTTTTATTCGGATTGCAATCCAAATAACTCTATAAGGAATTTATGACAATAACAAAAATAAACATAAAAAAAAAATGTCAGAAATTTCTGACACTAGGCAAAAAATTTGTTAGAAATTTTCTTACATGACTAGTTTTTAAATTTTTTGAAACTGTAGCTATTTTTTAAAATTATTTTGTAAACAGTGGCTATTTTCTTAAAATTTTCTTAAAAATAAAACCATTTTTTTATACCAATTAATAATCTATACTCCAAGTAGTGTGCTCCAGTTGTTTCCACTTTATGATTGTAGTGTAAATTTTAGGAAATAAATTAAAAGTACAACACACATGAGACATAGATTATCATTGTGTCAAGAATGTGGCATTCTTCAAAATTTTCCTTTAATTTATGTTCTAAATTTTACACTATAAACATAAAGTGAAAATAAATAGAGAATATTATTTGAGGCATAGATTATAGTAGCACTAAAAATGACTTGTTTTGCAATTCTCCCAAATTTTTATGCCCACAATTGATTTTAAAATGTACGGTTTGTGATGTCAAAGGTTTAAGTTTTTAGATTATTGTTTGCTCAAATGAAAGAACAACAGTGAAAAACTCGTTCTTTTTAATATTTCCCCAAGTAGCACGTCCTTGACTGGTTTCTCCGCCCTCGACTCCATGCCAAGCAGTCCGTCGTGTACGCGATAATAAACAAACGTTGCAGTGTGCCGCGTTTCCATTGAGGCCCCAATATTGTTGCCGCCATATATAAATATAAATATTTGAGTAAAAAGTTCTTTCAAAATGGATTATCCATGTCCATTATTTCAATTTTCACTTTCGTTTGTTTAGATATGTGAAAATCCCACATCTTTAAATAAATTTGAAAATTTTAAATACATTTGTAAATGTCTCAGTAACTTGGTCTATAGTAACCCAATATTATTGTTGTTGTAAAATGTAAATTATACGTACTTAGGAGAGAAGAGGAATCCTAATGGATAAATTTTAAAAAGGGTGAAGTAGGCAAATACCCAGAATTTATATAACAATAAAAATAAATACCCAAACTTTTGAAGTAATTGAGTTTCTAGTCAATTTGTGAATTACTTGCACATGCTTTTGGTAACAAAGTGAATTACCACCATTTACCACTGTGCAAGTAATTGCATTTTTGGGTAATTGGTTACATTTTTCAAAAGATTGGGTAATAACTTACATTAAGTTTTAAAAATTGGGTATTCACTATAATTTCTCTATAAATAGCCCCATAGTTAGACCCCTCTAACAAGTTGGCCTCTAATGTATAAAACGTGTCAAATAAGCCCTTGAAGTTTGAGCCGTTATTTATATTGGCCCCTCCGTTATAAAAAATAGACGGAAAGCTGATGTGACACTAATTTTTACTTTTTTTACTATTTTTTAATGATATCTTTTACAAATAAACCTTAAATGATTTAAAAAAAATTCACTTAATGCCCAACTATTAAAAATCCTAAATAAATTTATATATTAAAGAAAGAAAAAGAAACAAAGAGCCAGAAAGAAAAAAAAAAAAACAAACTTCTCTTCATCTCTCTCTAAAATCTAAATATATAAATCAATGGAACCTAGCACCATGCCCTGGCAGCCACCCCGACGAACACCGATAGCCGCCAAGTATGGGGTTTGAAGGGCGATGGGTGGGTCGAGAATTCAAAGGGTGCATGCGACGGTTAGGCTAGGGGTTCGGGGGTTGAAGGGGGCAACGTTTGGGTCGGGGTTTGGGTGTTCAAGAGGTAACGACTGGGCTTGGGTTTGGAGGTACAAGGGGCGGCGAATGGGCTTGGGTTTGGGGTTAGAGGCGGCGATGACTTGGTCAAGTTTTGAGGGGCAGCCCGAATTAGGATTTGGGACATGTTGAGTGGTACGATGTTTGGAGGCACAATGAGCTCCGAACGGCATTGTCGAGGCGGCAGGCAGCTTGGTTGGGTTTCAATGTGGGTTGGGATCGAACGGCCGAATCTAGGGTGGCGGCGGGATCGTGGTTCGAGGGTTTGAGCGGGCGGCGGCACCAGGTGAGACGAGGCGAGGCCTGGATCTAGGGTGGCGGCGGGATCGTGGTTCGAGGGTTTGAGGAGGCGGTGGCGCTAGGCGAGACGAGGCGAGGCCCGGATCTAGGGTGGCAGCGGGATCATGGTTCGAGGGTTTGAGGAGGCGGCGGCGCTAGGTGAGACGAGGCGAGGCCCGGATCTAGGGTGGCGGCGGGATCGTGGTTCGAGGGTTCCGTCTATTGAAATGGATTTTTGGAGTTTGGGTATTCAGTGAGATTTATGAAATCATTTGGGATAGATTTGAAAATTTTATCTTTAAGAAAATAATAAAAAAGTCAAAATTAAAGGCCACGTCAGCTTTCCATCCATTTCAATAGACGGAAGGGCCAATATGAATGACGGTCAAACTTTAAAGGCTTGTTTGACACGTTTTATACATTAGGGACCAACTTGTTAGAGGGGTCTAACTATGGGGACTATTTATAAAATTTTTTCTATCAATATATATATATATATATATATAGTGACTTATTGTAATGCAATTTAGCAATTAATTAAACGTTGTTAAAGAAACATCACAAGGATTCCCATTGACCCGACAAATATGGATCGCACTTTTCCTTTTAACAGGTCAAAGACTTTTATGTAACTTCATGCTGTTTAATATTGCTATATTGACCCGACAAATATGGATCTCAGTTTTCTTTTTAACAGGTCAAAGAACTTGATGTAACTTCATACTGTTTAATATTGCTATTTTGACCCGATAAATATGGATCGCACTTTTCTTTTTCATCTTGACAAGCATGCATTTAATGAACTTAATTTTTTTTTTAGTTCTAGACGTTTGAATTATTTTATCAATTTTTTTTATTATCAATTTAGGTGTCATATTATTATTGGTCAGTGATTATCACTTATGTGGAAAGATTTAATATTTAACTAATCAAATCATAACACTTCAACTACCACATAGGTTGATATTAAAAGGTTTGTAAAAGAATTGATATGTCTAGCATTATTTTTTTCTCTCTTAATGTCGTGTTTGCCTCACGCATTGAGTCATTCTGTACATTTCTTTTTTTTTTTTTAATTTTTCTAATCTCAATGCAATATCCTTAATTTAAAATCATTTATACCATATCAAAATTCATAAAATCAAACTATTCTAAAATAAAATAATTTAAATATTTACCTCAAACAACCCATAAACCTTTTTTAGTAGGTGGCTCTTTCTTGGTGCCTCCGGTTCCCGCTAGTATGAGAAAAATGATGATGGTTCCAATTCTATCATCTGATAAAAAGTGGGTCCCACCCATTCATATGTTACCCACTTCTGTAATGGAGGACCCACTTTCGTAATGGAGGAATAGAGATTGACAAGATTGTATAATTCATTTAAAATATCTTATCTTATCTTAAACACCCCCCCCCCCCCCCCCCCCCCCCCCCCCCCCCCCCCCCCCGCGCCGTTTGGCCCTCTTATCCAAGTTATTCCATTTCATTTTTTTTTTCAACTATTCTAATTCTCCAAACCATTACATTACATTCCATTCTCTTTTTTTTTTTCAACCAATTTTTCTAACTTTCCAAATCCCTAAACAATATCTTAAGAGTAATCTATACAAATGCACCTCGATGTTGTGCTATCATTACAAGTTGCACCCTGATGTTTCAAAACTGGCACTTGTGCCCCCTGATGTTTGAAAACATTATAAGTTCACCCCTTCCACTTTATTTTTTTAAATAGATCAAAACTGGTACTTGTGCCCCCTGATGTTTGAAAACGTTATAAGTTCACCCATTCCACTTCATTTTTTTAAATAGATGAATTTAGGGGGTATGAATATAAAGTTTTAAAAGATCTGCGTGTATATGGAGAAAAGAAGACTACATGAGGGGGTGGTTGTGAAAATAATTATAGAACTAATTACTATAATATTCTTAATTTTAAGACGTTTGATCTTTAAAAAGTTTATACATATGCCAACAGATTATTGTTACATTATTAATATAATCAATTATTTTACGGATTGTGACAGAGGGGCATACCTATAAGTTTTTACAACTTTAAGGGGCAAGAATGATAATTTTGAAACACTAGGGTGCAATCTGCAACAATAGCATAATATCGGAGTGCATTTGTACAGATAACCCTATCTTTAAATCTCAATCATTTATACCACTTCGAAATTCTCAAAATCAAACCATTCTAATCATTTTTTCAAACTATTTTCTAAAGTATTTTCAAACCATCTAAGAATGTAAAAAAAAAAAAAAAAAGGGAGAATGAGTGCCCAAACGAGAGTTAGTCTTGATACGTTTCTTAAGAACTAGTTTTTTTACCCGCGCTCCGCGCGTGTAAAGCACATGTAAAATAATATAACATATAAAAAATATGACAAAAAAATTATAAAGTATATTTTTATTAAATTTTTTTAAAAAAAATTGATATTTTTGTAATTTTGAATAATTAAGGTGTTAAATTTATCATTTATTATAAATATAGGGGCTTTTTAAAAAATTTTCAAACTTAAAAAATAAAAATAAAAACTTAGAACAAAGAAAATAAATTAAAAATAGTTATGGTAAAAAAAAAGTATGTGACAATGGGTGTCAAAAGATCGAGAAAAATATTCTGAATCTAATCGTGTCAAGAAGATTTTTTTCGAGATCATTACGTCAAACAAATAGCCGTTGAAATAATTAAAACAAAAAAAGTGAAAAAAAAAGAGAGAGTAGAGAGAAATTGTACAAAAGTCCTTCTAAATTTACGTAGAAGCCCTCTAAAATTTCTTAAAAACCCCTAGAATAGGCCCCTATATGCAATTTTTTTGGTTAAAAATTAAAAAAAAAACTATAAAATGGCACGTGTTGTTGACAGAAGACGCCACATGTCAACCCATGATGAGGTATTTTTTTGGTAATGGGAAAAAACGATTTGATTCTTAGTAGTATAGTGTATAGAGTATAGATTGGATTTAGAAACGGCTTACTATATTTTGACAAGTGGTGTAATGCCTAAAAAAAAAATTAATAATAATTAAAAAAAAAAGAACTAACTATGATGTTTAGTTAGTCATATTTAGATATTTTCTTAAATTAGTAAGTTTAATTAAAAACTAACGAAGTTCAAGTGTTTTGCAGTGTAGGGCGCGATATCCAATGCCGAAGAATTGATGTGTAAGGACTATTTATTAAAAAAAAAAAGAAAGAAAGTAAATTAGTAATTAGTAATAATAATCATAATAAAGCATGTTATTTGTCTAAATATAGGTAAATTTGACTATGTAATAGTTATAATTAGTATATTTCATGTCTTTGTTTGTGCATATTAATATATTATTTGGTATAATTATTGTGTTATGTTTATATATAAGTTTTAGTTAAAAAAAAAAAAACCCAAACAAACACTCACGTCACACCATTTTAAGCCCAAGGCCCAAATCCATGATCAAAGCCCAAGTTCAGCCCATGTCAATAGTGCAGCCCATTATCAAATGAATATAAACCTATTCCTTCTTCCTTCGGTGAGGCATATCGACGATTTAAAAAAAAAAAAAAAGAGAAAGAGGGAACGAAAAAGAGCAGAAAGAGGAAAAAATTATTTCTTCCCATTTGGTCCATTTAATCACCCTTTCATCTCTTTTTCTTCAGTTAGAAACCGTCGATCAGAGAATTCAGTTTAGGTAAGTTCAAACCCTATTTAAATTACTTCGTGTGGGGAAAGTTAGGTTTCGATATAAAATTCTAAATTGGCCTAGTTGAATTTTCTTTTAGCTTTTGGAGTAAAAATCATGTTTTAATCATGTTTTATATTTAGTTTATTATATATTAAGCTTGGAATTAAGTGATTAGGGTTTTGCTCTAATATTTGTCTATGATTAGAACTTTATAAAAATAGTCATTGTTTTGTATATTTAGACTTGTAAAGTGGATTATTACTTGTCATGTGTTATGAAAAGTTGAGATTGCTAGGTGAAAATAAAATAACATAAAATACAATAATAGTGTCGTAAAAATTTCAAGTAAGATTATTTTTCCAATACTGGTGTTATAATTAAATTCTAACGTTATAAAAGCGAATTGTCTGACATTGTGAAGTTGACAAACACATCAATTGCTTGGACAAGGATATCGATCATCTACACTAGCTTGTTGATCTCAAAGAGGTAAGTAGAAATCTTACTTTTTCAAAACCATCACAGGAAGCAATAATATCTGTTATGTGCTCTATGTGCTTGAATGAATTATGTGATAGATTTTATGAATCTTATAATATTGTATGGTTCATGAATATGGTTTCAAGATAGAAAATGAAAGGTTATTGTACTATTGTTTTGACACTTAAAATGTAAGTATCAGTTTTGGTTTGATATCTGGGTAGGCAAGGGACGCAAGGGACCGGCGGACCCAATCATGGTGGTCATATCCCTTGAGGTGTAAAAGCCAAGACAGGGTAGCCACAACTCTTGTAAAGGGAAGGTTAATTCCTCTTGGCGTGAGGTTTCTAAGAGGGGTAAACTTTCATAAATTCTGGCCAGTACAGAATAGGTTCCGAAAACTCACGGCTTATCGGATGTTAAGCTAAAATTTATATTTAAATGGGGTCCAAATAATTGAAATGAAAAGATTGATGTTTTATGCTAAGAAAGTTAGTACAATAACAATAATGAATCCTTTATGTGTTTTTATTATTTTCTAAAATGAAAGTTTCTACTTACTGAGCGTTAGCTCATATAGTTTCTTGTGATGCAGATAATGAATCTCTTGAGCAGTAGGAGTTGGTTGAAATTGCCGCCTGTTTGCCTTCAGAATGTTCATATGCCAAGAAAGGAAGATCATGTAGTATAATTTTTGAGAATTTCTTATTTTTGTTTTGTAAGATATGCTACTTTATATTTTGGTAGCTTTTGATCACAGTTTATTTTAAAAATAGGTTTGCTTCCGCGTTTTGTATTACGTTTATAAGAATGACATGAATGAGATTAGCACTCATTTGCTTAACTAGGTAGATTATAACGTTAAATACGTTGTTAAGTACGTGGGTGTCACAAGTGGTGCTTTAGTTTTTTTCTTTCAATTTTTTTTTTCCAGTCCCAAGCCATCATTCATAACTCACTCTCACTCTTTTTTTTTTTTGCCACGCAACTCACTCTCACTCTCCTTTCTTTTACTCATTTCTAAAGTAATACACGCAGCACGCGCCTCTATTTCTGCAATTCTCCACGCCCCTTCTTTGTTTAGCGTTATCTTATTTTTATTTTATTTTATTTTATTTTTTCACTTTCTCTTTGCGGCCCACCACCCACACACACATGCCCACTTCACACACGATCACTCTTTACATTTAACTATATATGCGTTATTTTATTTTTTAAAAAGATGTATACTTTTCTTTTTATTCTAATATTCAAAAAAAATTTGATGCTTCATTAGTTAATTATTTACTTTTAGTGCAAATATTTCTTTTTGCAATAATTCTATTTTTCGTTGATCAATCTTTTTTATCTAAATTTTAACACACAAATTCAATTATTTAAAGAAAAATTACAGTGAATACCTAATTTTAACGTCTGATTTAAATTATTATACAATTTTTAGAAAAATATAACCAACTACCTAAGTGATTCAATTACTTAAATAGTGATAAGCGATGATGATTAACTTAGTTACCAAAAGTGTGTGCAAGTAATTAACGAATTGACTAGGAGCTCAACTACTTCAAAATTTTAGATATTTATTTTTATTGTTATATAAATTCGGAGTATTTTGCTACTTCACCCTTATCTAAATTATGCCAAATATAAAGTTGTTAAAAACCTAGAGATGGTTGTGTGCTCGTCATCTTTCTAAAAGCTTAAACATACGTGTCATTCACATAAATAATTTACTGTTATAGATATTATGGTCTCAAATATATGCTCCAAGTAAGCATGTAAATTTGATATTACTCTTCGATGGTCTTCAGAATTGCTATTAAGAGAGCCGAAGGAGCGTAGGAGCGTGAGCAGCATCACCTGATCCCCTTTTATTCGTAGTAAAAAAAAAAAAGTAAGCATTTAAATTCAAATAACGGGTAACTATCCGGAAAAGAATTTTGGATAATATCCGAGTAGTTACCCAAAATTATCAGATAATATGTTTTCGAATAATACTTGAAAAATTCGGGTAATATCTTCCGAGTAATTTCGGGTATTTTTCCCGAAATTTACCTGAGAGAGAGAGAGAGAGAGAGAGAGAGAGAGAGAGAGAGAGAGACAGAGAGAGAGAGAGACAGAGAGAGAGAGAGAGAGAGGGGGGGGAGTTGGGAGATTCTGGCAAAAAGAAAAAGAAATAAGGAAGAGAGAGAGAGAGAAAGAGAGTGGAAGGGAGAGGAGGTGGGGCCGGTATAATTAATAAAGAAAGAGTGAGAAGGGAGAGATCTGGGCAAAAAAAAGAAAAAAGAAAAGGAAAGAAGGATAAGAGAGAGAAAGAGGAGGTGGGGGCGGCTAGGTAATAATTAATAAAGAGAGAGAGAAAGAGAGGAGATGTGATAAAGAGAAAGAGAAAGAGAGTTCGGGGAAAGATCGGGTAAACCTTGAAAATTTTTTTAACATAAAATCGAGAAAAATTCGGGTAATACCCGGAGGGTAAATACCGGGTATTACTCGAATTTTTCTCAAAATTTTTGTTCGGGAAATGATCAGGAAAATTTTTCGTACTTATATTTGCATGCTTAGCTCCAAGTTTGGGTGGTTCTCTGCCCCAAATTTCATTGACACTACGTTTGGATAATGGATTTTAAGGAAAAGAATAAAAATATCTAAGGGATTAACGATCTCTTGTGTTTGGAATAAAAAAAGATGGGCAAAAAGAATATATAAGACCATCTTCCATATAAATTATAAATATCAATATCAATATTAAATTTAACACTCAAAAAGAAAAAAAACTATATTTAACATTTGATACTCGAATGGATAAATACTATTTTTTAATTACAAAAACCAATAAAAGTAGTTGATGCCAACCAATAGTAAATAAGACTATAAATAGTCATAATGACTTTTTGGTAAGAAAAAACTTTTTTGAATATAAAATTAATTTTTAATTAAATACGACCAACTCTATTTCAAATGGCAATTTTTTGGCATTATGCTATTCTTGATGCCAAATTTAACATTGCATTGGAGGGATACTTAGTATGTATCAAAATGCTAAATTTTAGCATTGACACATAAATTTAGAATTGCATTGGAGATGCTCTAAGAAAAAGTACGAGATGTTTTATAAAGAGAGGTGGGATTTATGATTTTCCCAAAAATATGAGAGGAAAGTTAAAATTTAGGTTAAGATATTTTATGCGGCTCTTTCGCGCTCTGTAAAGCCCTCAAAATTATTAAATTATTACAAGGATTTTGGTGAGCAATTGTACAATTTTTAATTTATTTTAGGTCTAAATTTATACAACATCATTTCTTTTTCTTTTTACTTTTCTTTTTCCTTTTCTTCTCTTTTTTCCCTGTTCTTCGTTACTTTCTCTCTCTTCCCTCTCCCAAAATTCGAACTCCCTCTTTCTTTCTCTCTCCTCAAATTTTTTAAAGTTCTCCAATACGTTAAATGCCCATAACTTTTTCATCCGATATCCGTTTAACGCATACTTGGTACCGTTGGAAAGCTCTTGACGAGAGGAACATTTTGAACGGTGGTTTGCCACCGAAAACTGCTGGAATCCGCCGGAAATTGCGCGCCACCGCCGGCCTCCAAATCTGAAAAATTTTTAGGGGTTTTGTAGAGGCCGTTGCGGGCAGAAAAAGCCCTCAAGAATTTCTCCGATCTGACACTCGGTGAATGTTTAATTTCAGTTTGAAGTTTAGAAATTTATTGATAAAATTGGACGTGTTGTGGTTGTTGTTTGGTGAAATTGATCTCACCATTGGATTTGAAAGGGTCGAAATAGGTTGGGTAAGCTTTCTGCAGGTCCGGAAAATGTCCGATTGGCCGTCTCATTTTGCGTGCCAAAATACCGATTATGTACATTACCTGTACTTTCGGACCTCTGTTTTGCGAACCGATACTGCCGTTTGACTCAATTCGTCGCACTGACACAACGGTGGTCTCTATTTGTGCAGATTCTACTCTGGGAGCTGCCTCGATTTGTGTTCTGACTTCGCCGTACGAATCGACCGGGTCGCCCGACAGGCCCAATCTTCGATTGTCGAGTAAGGACAGTCAGCGGACTCGGATCAGCGAGATGAACCCATTGGTGACCTCCGTTTCACAAGATTCAGCTCTGGTTGAAAAGTCAATTGTTTGACCGCTCTTGCACGTTTATCGAGGTAGGGATTCTGTTATCATATCTCGTCCTTTTATCTGATTGGCTTTATGAATGTTAGAAACTGACATTTAGGGCAGTTTAAATTTATATGATTGATTGGTATTAAGAATTATGACTGGAACAAATAAAATATGCCTAATTTGACTAATCAATTACAATGGTTAATGAGAAATTGAGTAAATAATTTACTACTAATTGTGTGGAACTGAGATGGAGATTGTAAGGTCGTGAGTGTGATATCCCCGACTCATTTACTATATGCATTATGACATTATGGATTTGGACGCGGGCCCCCGACGTGTAATGAGACCTATTGACTTTGACCGTGATTGTCGCTGACGAGTGGCTGGCTGTTGCGCAGTATGCATCGGGATGACCACAGTACTCGAGTTACTGGAATAGTGTAGGGGAACGGTTTGAGAGCCCACAGCGTATCGGTCGTCTCGGCGTCCACGCCAGACCGGGTTACGGCTAGGGACGTTTGGTCCACCTGTAGTTGGTCCTATGGCATTTCCTTGAGGATTTAGAGTTGTTCTCGGTACCTGTTGCGTGCTACTGGCCGTTCTCTAGTTCTGGACTTTCTTTTGACAGTTAAGAACTTTGACTTGCAGTCGTGAGAGTTGATGAATAATTTGACAGTAATTATATCCAATTCAAAAATAATTAAACTGGTTAGAAAACTAACGAAATAAATAACCGGATTAATTAAAGGTTTGACTAAAGGGATTTGGTAATAGGATTTCCTATGGGCTCGATGAGCTCACCTCTCTTTTTCCTCTCCCTTCTAGGAGGTGTACAATGCGATCTGTCTGATGGGGCATAGGAGTTTCTTCTTCGAGATTTGGAAGGCGTTTTCCTCGTTTGCCCATTTTCAAGTGTAGGTTTTCTGTCAGACCTTTGGTGCAGACTTTTAAGACGGGATGACTGTATAGTTATTAAATTAGAGCTTTTGTGATCGATGGGGACTTTTAACTTTATTTTATTGTGGTGATGTATTAAACTGTGGATTTTATAACTGTTTTTAGTTTTATGTTAAATCCCATGGGTGAATTTTAAGTCGTTATTTTTACTTATTTTATTTATTTACAAGACTTTATTTATTATTTCATTAATTCTACTGACCCCTAATTAGGGGCGTCACATGCTCTTTCTCGATCAAGCTCTCCTCCTTTGTCTATCGTGTCCTCTACCAACTACAAGCTTTTCTACACCAAGGCCGGCATTGATGCAACAATGCTTTTCTAATAAATTGAAAGAGGCATTGCTCTATTTTATTCCAAAAATAGTTTATTAAACTCATCTTTGAGGCATTGCTCTGTTTTTATCCCAAATAGTTTATCAAACTCATCTTTGAGGTATTCTTGAGCTTTAACAATGGCGTTTTGCTGAGCCCTAAAACCTCTCTCTCAGCAGTTGTAATTGTTGTGCAATATATATGTAGAAGAAGAAAAGTCGTTTGGGAGTTTAAAGCCTCCGCAGCTACAGAGTCACAGATGGCGAGATCAACGGTGAAGTCGTGCGTCGGACTCGATTACCATTTCTAGTCCTTATTGAATCACCATGTCAGCACCAATATAACTCAGACACGTGGAACAAAGTTAGTTTATTGTAACAAGGATAATAGGAATATAAAAGCTATTGATCCTCTTTTTTTTTAGTCTGTATGTGTAATTGTACGAAGAACTAAGAGAGAGAAGTTAGAAGAGAGAGTTGAGAGAGTTCTATGTGTGAGAAAAGAACAGAGCTTGTAATCTCTTGTATTTCCTCGTCTTCATGCTATTCCATTGGTCTTGTGGTAATAAAGAAGATTAGCCTGGAGTTTCCCACAGTGGACGTAGGATCTGAACCACTTAATCCCTGTGTGTTCTTTCATATTGTTGTTTTCTTTATTGTTGTTCGTTGGTTGGTTCGTTGTCAAATCTGGGAATTTCACATCAGACTGGTATCAGAGCCAGGTTAGACAAAGAATCATGGGAATCTCGAAGGTTGAAATTGAGAGGTTCGACGGAAAGACGGACTTCTCGATTTGGAGGAAAAGAATGAAGGCGATTCTGGTTCAGTTGAAAGTGTCCAAGGCTCTGGGTGGAGAAAAGGACCTACCCGCTACAATGTCCGCCAAAGAGAAAGCAGAAATCATGGAACAAGCCTATAGCACGATCATTCTTCATCTGAGTGACCGAGTACTCCGAGAGGTTGATAAAGAAACTACAGCAGTGAGTGTTTGGCTCAAGCTCGAACAACTCTACATGACAAACAACCTATCGAATCGAATCCACCATAAAGGTAAGTTGTTTGGTTTTAAAATGTCAGAGGATAAGAGTATTGAGGATAATCTAGATGTGTTCAATAGAATTGTGATTGATCTTGAAAATCTTGATATAAAAATTGAAGTTGAGGATAAAGCTATTCTTATTTTGAACTCTCTGCCAAAGTCCTATGATACCTTTGTGGAAACTATGAAGTATGCCAGAGAATCTTTATCTCTGGAAGAAGTACAGACAGCCCTGAAGTCAAAAGAAATTGAAGATAAGGTGAAGAAAGAGACTAGTGATGGGGAAGGCTTAATGACCAGAGGCAGGACAAGTAAAAGGGACTCCAATCAGAGAGGGAAATCAAGATCTAAATCCAAGAACAGATTCAGATGCTTTACATGCCATAAAGAAGGCCACTTCAATAGAGATTGTCCTGATAGAAAGAAGAAGAAAGGTAAAGAAAAACCGCAAGATCAGGATATAAGCTCAGGAGATGCTGCAATGGTTTCAGATGGATATGAGAGCTCTGATGTACTTGCCGTGTCTACAACCCAGGATGATGAAGACTGGATTCTGAATTCAGGGTGTACTTTTCACATGACTCCTCACAGGCACTGGTTTGAGGCCTACAAAATAATTGATAGAGGTAAAGTTGTGATAGGCAACAATAATTCCTGTAATGTTACTGGAATAGGAACAGTAAGAATCAAAATGGTAGTTGGAATTGTTAGAACACTAACTGATGTAAGGCATGTCCCTGGTCTCAAAAGGAACCTCATTTCTTTAGGAAGCCTAGATTCAAGAGGTTACTCTTACAAGGCAGAAGGTGGAGTTATAAAGGTGTTCTCTGGTTCATTAATGGTAATGAAAGGTGTCAAAAGAAATGGGCTTTACTCTCTGCAAGGACAAACAGAATGTATCTCTTCAAGCCTGATTACAGGTGCCAAACCTGATATGACTAGAATGTGGCATTTGAGACTTGGTCACATCAGTCAAAGGGGCCTAGATGAACTAAATAAGCAAGGGGTTTTCAAACAGGATCACGTTGAGAAGATTGAATTCTGCGAGCACTGTGTGTTTGGAAAGCAAACAAGAGTTAAATTCAATATGGGTAAGCATATCACAAAAGGGACAGTTGATTATGTTCATTCTGATATATGGGGCCCTGCTACTGTGAATTCTCTTGTTGGGTCTAGGTACTTTATTACATTTATCGATGATTTTTCAAGGAAAGTGTGGGTCTATTTGCTTAAACACAAGAATGAGGCCTTCAAGATATTCAAGCAATGGAAAGCATTGATAGAAAATCAAATAGGCAAGAAGATAAAAAGGCTGAGAACTGATAACGGACTTGAGTATCTTGATGGGAAATTTACTGAGTTTTGTAAAGACAATGGGATTGCAAGACACAAAACGGATAGAAAAACTCCACAGCAAAACGGGCTGGCTGAAAGGATGAACAGAACAATACTGGAAAAAGTCAGGTATATGTTGTCCTTTGCAAAGCTTGGAAAGCATTTTTGGGGAGAGGCAGTAAACACTGCTGTGTATCTAATCAATAGATGCCCATCAACAGCCTTGGGATTTAAAGCTCTAGAGGAGTGCTGGTCAGGGAAAACAGTTGACTACAGCAATCTGAAAGTGTTTGGGTGTCCGGCTTACATTCATGTTAACCAGGGAAAACTAGAACCTAGGTCTAAGAAGTGCATTTTCTTAGGCTATCCAGATAGAGTAAAAGGTTACAGGTGCTGGGTAAAGGATGATAAAGGGTCAAGGTTGATATCGAGCAGAGATATAATTTTCAATGAGACTGAGATGCTGAAGCAGACTGAATCCGAAGCACCAAGCTCAAGTGTTGCTGATTCTGATATAAATCAACAGATCTCACCTGGTGTTGAGGTAGAGTTGGAACCAAGGGTTACAGAAACTTAAGCAGAAGAAACAGAAGAAGTACTAGATGAGTCCTCTGATTTAAGAGGCTACCAATTAGCAAGAGACAGATCAAGAAGGGAGACAAGGCCACCTATGCTGATCTGATAGCTTATGCACTTGCTACTGCTTCTGAAATCAGTGATGAAGTACCAAGAACTTATAGAGCTGCTGTTAGTTCTAAAGATCATCAAAAGTGGAAACTGGCTATAGAGGAAGAGATTCAGTCACTACATAAAAATGATACTTGGGATCTGGTGGAGAAGCCCAAGAATCAAAGGGTAATTAGATGTAAGTGGGTGTATAAGCTCAAAGAAGGTATTTCAGGAGTTGAGCCAGCGAGGTATAAAGCAAGATTGGTGGCAAAAAGGTATTCACAGTTAGAGGGAATTGGTTTCAATGAAATATTCTCACCAGTTGTGAAACATACTTCAATAAGGATTTTGCTTTCTCTTGTGGTATTTTACAATCTCGAATTAGAAAAGATGGATGTTAAAACATCATTTCTACATGGAAAACTTGATGAAAGCATATACATGGCACAACCTGAAGGCTTTGTGGTGTCAGGTAATGAGGATAAAGTTTGCTTGTTGAAGTGATGAGATTTTTATTATAATATATTTTTATTTCGCAAGTGAACGAGTCGCATCAAGTAATAAAGTGATTAAGTACAAGTGTCGAACCCACAAGGACCTAGAACTGATAATTGAATTCTTATCAACCAATGCTCTTGAAAATGACTAGGAATTTTGATTGATTTTGACTTGAAAATTAAACTAAGAATACGGGGAAAGTGAGTAACTAAACAAATGAAATAATGTTAAATCAATATATGAGAAGCAATCCTAGAGTTTCGATTTCACCTATTAGTCTTGTTATCCGTTAACCCAATTCTTGTCGTCTTCTAAACTAATATCGTTGGCAATTCTCTAATTTAACTGTCATTCTCTTTCGAGCAATAACAATCCTAACATGACAAAGGACTCGCATCTATCGATTATAAAGTCCTAAGAAACGCAGCACTAAGACTAAGACTTACACACCATGTTCATGTCTATTCTATCTCTAACAATAAACCACAAACATCAATTTAATTATATCTAATTCAATCCGCAGCTAGCACATATAAGATTAAAATCATACATCATGCACAAAGTAGCTAATTTTATGCAAGCAATAAGAACACATTAAATTGAACGACAATATTGAATAAACGACGACTCAAATTGAATTAACGAATAACAATTCTAAAAGGCTACATCTCTACTCTAGGAATTAGGAATTTAGTTCATACTAGAATTGAAATAAAACGAAATTAAAACTGATGTCATGACAGATTTACAAAGAAAATGAAAGAAAGAACGTTGTCGAATGAAGATGATAGCCAAATCGCCTCCGTCTCCAATAAGCGATTCCTTTTGAGCCTTGATTTTTTTTTTTGTTTTCTGTTCCTCTCTACCTTTTTTCGTGTTTCCCAATGCCTTTGTAATCGATTCTAGGTCGAAATTCCGAAGTTGGGCTTATTCTTTGCGTTTTCGGGCTTTTTCCTCGACTGTACGGCCCAACTTCGTCGAGAGAGCGCCGCGGCGCTGGGTTTGTAGCGCTGCGGCGCTGCGATTTTCTGGGCACGAACTCAGGCTGTTGGGTTTGTAGCGCCGCGGCGCTATGAAGTGGGCGCCGCGGCGCTGTCGCTTGTTTTGCTTGAATTTCTTTCACTTTGCTCCTTTTTCGCTCCTAGTTGCTCCTTTGTACCTGTAATGACAATAAGACCACAAATTATCATATTTTTCTCCTTTTCATGCAATTGTCTAGGAGTTTTAATCACTTAGAACATATGTTTTTGACATACTATCAAATACCCCCACACTTGAACAGTTGCTAGTCCTCGAGCAAAATTTGAATTAAACTAACTGGTTAGATGCAACGAATGGATGCTCAATGCAAACCTATCTACATGATATGCAATTTGCAGACTAATATGCTCTCAAAAACGGTGATCGACTTGGCATCGGGTGTTTTGCCTCAAAGTAACATGAGTGGGTAGTGTAGATTAATCCCGAGCAACCAACCAATCAAGCTTTCACGTCGGATCCTGACTCTTCCTTGTGCTCCTCCGAGCGTCATTCCCCCATGTGTGTGTGCGAATCCCCATTTTCGTCCTTCATCTCTGGCTCTCAGATTGATTTATGCCGACTAATGCTTTTATGATGTATTTGTGATTCATCACTCCATAGGCTTACCATCGCCACTCTCTCCACTAATGTAGGTTCCTCGCACAATCAAAAGTCGATAGGTCTTTCCTAGCTTGAAATGTTAGGCCTTGGCTAAGGTATGGATATTTAGACACGTGTGGTTTGATACCTAAGCACATAAACTACCGCTCTAATTTGCCTTACTTCACTTTTGTTGCTCATTATCTTTGAACAACTTCATCTCCAGCATCTTCATGATACAATCGGAATAAAATTGGGCCATTTATTTATTTATTAATTATTATTATATATATATATATTTTTTTGAATGAACTTTTGCCCAAAGTTGCTAACTTAGTATAGCTTAGACGCTGAAGACAACACTTTCTTTTCTTCACTTAGTTCAAGATAATTGAGTTAATGTGCTTAAGTCTACGGGACAATGACATGGTCTTTCTTTTAGGTTAGGCTCAGCGTAAAATAGTGATTGATAATGATTTAAGGCTCAAGCGGGTGACTAGGGGTATCATAATAAACTGGGTAGGCTTGAAAAGCTCAAACGGTCCAAAGATAGCCTACGTCATTCCTTTAATCGTGCTTCACCTAGGATTTCGCCTTGAGAGTGGTTTACGGTGAGTTCTAGAGTGATGTCGTCAACAACAATGTTCTCTGATTGCTTGAGAATTCGGACTAATAGGGCTGTGTACAAGGGGTGAGAGAATTCAACTCTAGATTGACACTCGGTTAAGTTAGTTTCCTAAGTTACAGCTTGTTGACCAATCACTGGGGCTAGCCTTTCACACAAATATACTCATGCACTGCTCATCGACTACCCTAAGCCAAGCTGTCACACCTATTTATGAGAGCATTTTCCTAATCTAGATGCATGAACATAACAGTGCACACTGATGGAATCTAATTGAATACATGTCGAATGCTACATGAATGCATGACGAGTATAATAAAATAAATCTGTAATTGAAAATGTGAATGCAACTAAGTGGTGAACTATAATAAATCTAAATGAATGTATACAGTAAACATAAACGTGAAAGAGAATCATCTACGGATATCGTAAAAGCACCCCCACACTTGAAACATACATTGTCCGCAATGTAAAAGAAACAGTGGGTAAGAAAAACTCCTGGATGGGTACCGCCCATCTAGTGCTGATCATCGGGAGCGCCACCGTCATCGTCAAAGGTCGGCGGATGTGGGGGAGGGACTGCACTGTAAGGAGTGAAAGGTGGTGGGACTGGAAACTCCAGGGGGTTGTCGCGACTGATATCCATCCGGCAGAAGAGTTCTGCATAGGCAGACCACTGATCCACCTCAAAGGTGGCGCGTTGAGCAAGATACGCCTGCTGGTGTTGGTGCTGTCAGATAATGAAGTCGTTCTGCGCCGAGAGGTGCAGCCATCATTGGTCATTGGTCGGCGGCGGTGGTGGAGGCATAAGGGCGGGAAACTGTGGCCCGGGGTCTGCCATATGCTCGTCTTCAGGTGCCTCCGCAGGGTGGTCTGGTACGGCCGCAGCGCGGTAGTTCTCTATAGTGCGACCTTCAATCGATGGTTAGGCAGGTATGGGCGGCTCAAGAGGGTCGATGTGGACACCTGCACGGCGACAGAGCTCGGTGATGACAAAGGGGTGAGCTAATCCCCCAGTGGTAGAGTGTCGGGCCACATGGCGGATGTTGAGCACGATAACGCGGCCCACGTCAATCGACATGCCTTGTAGAATGGCATAGAGAAGGACGGCCCGATCACGTGTCACCTCGGAATAGTTCTTCACCGGCAAGAGACGAGTGGCGATAAAATACAGCCACGCTCGAGGGATACGGAGCATCGCTGGCTTAGGAAAGAATTGGTGGACACCGTTCTTCATGACCCAACGAGCCCCGGTAAGCATATTCGATTTTTCACCGCCTCATAATCGATTGGAGAAAGCAAAAACTGGCGGTAGCCCTCTTCTTCAGGGTCAATGTCCGGAAGCCCTAAGACCTCGTTGATTGCCCGAGCGTTGAAATCAACCCACGTACCGTGCACATAAACTTTGTCGAGACGACTGGCCAGAACGTTGGCATAAAATTCTCAGACGATGCTCGTAACACCACAAGTCCTCATGGGCTCACAAAAAGGTTCCCAATGTCGCTGGCGGATGTTGTCTTTAATTGCGCCAAATTGAGGCAAATAGCCGGGTCCGATAACGAGGCCCCGTTCGCGATTGCAGTCCCGTTTGCGACAAAAGGACTCAAAATGGGTAGCAGCCTCTTGGGTAGCGAAAAGGTCGTTGTAGACATCGTCCGCATCATCGGTGGGTCGTGGGCGTTGGCGGGTGGCGGGAGCCTTAGTGCCGCTAGTAGACGCTCCGCCACGACGCGTTTTGCGCTTGACGCCGGACATGGATTTGTGCGTGAAAAACACAGAGGCGGTGCACAATGAGAGTGACAACCGAGACTTCCCACACGAGAAAGCAACCAGCACACAATAGACAAACCTGCAGCACACACGAATAGGGGTTGAAACGAAGAACACAAAGCCACAGCGAATACAATTCGACGCCAATACCAAACCACACAAAATAATGGCCAACAAGAACCACACACGGCAGAGAAAGAGCAGCACGAACCCAATCAAGAAAGGGTGTGAAGGAGAAATACCCGTAGTGGCTGGATGGGTGAGGCGGAGTGGCGGTGGGAGACGATTGACGGATACGCGCAGAGCCGGCAGAGGCAGCACGGAGTGAAGGCGGTGGCGGAAGGGGGAAACGGCGGGATGAACGGGAGCGGCTGTGGGAGACCGGTGGAGGCGGAGGTGGGAGAGGGCGGAGGTGGGAGACCGGTGGAGGGAAGATCAAAATATTGGTGGGTCTTGGTAGAGTGCGGTGGAGATTTGAGATAGGAGAAATATTTGGTGGGTGTGGTAGAGTTTGGTGTGGTGGAGTTCGGTGGAGACTTGATGGTGGTGTGGCTGGGGTAGGGTAATGTATGATCGGGGGAGAGAGAAGGAAAAGAAGAGGGTGTTATAATGGAATAGGGCGAAAAAGGGAAGGGGGCGAGAAATTGGAAATCGCAATTTGAGGAAATAGCACCGCGGCGCTAAAGAATGGGCGCCGCGGCGCTGCTCTGCCCAGAAATCGTAAACGAGCTGGGAAAGGTCGGCACCGCGGCGCTATGAAGTGGGCGCCGCGGTGCTGGTGCGGGATGGGGAAGGACCGCGGCGCTGTTGTGTAGCGCCGCGATCACCCGAGACGGGAGTGAGGATTCAAAAAAGTCCAGCGCCGCGGCGCTTAGAGGCAGCGCTGCGGCGCTATCGACATAGGCTCCGTGTCTGCGGCAGGGCCGCGGTGCTAGGAGAGGAGCGCCGCGGCGCTATTTATTTT
This sequence comes from Boehmeria nivea var. tenacissima, assembly GCA_018132145.1. Lineage (NCBI taxonomy): Eukaryota > Viridiplantae > Streptophyta > Magnoliopsida > Rosales > Urticaceae > Boehmeria > Boehmeria nivea. The sequence goes on along the minus strand of CM030882.1, from coordinate 2,101,336 downwards.
TTTTTACAAGCCTAAAATCGAAAAACTAATAGAAAAGAAATCTAATAACTAAACAAAAATGAACAATGCTGAAAACAGAAAAAAATACATGAAAATGTTCCTAACTAGAAAAACAAAACCAAACTAAAATGAGAAAACAAATAACGACGAACCTAACTATTTACAAAGTGTCGAGATTATTCCCGACGTGTGTAAGCCTTCAAATATCGTCGAGGTACGTTACGGAGTTGACACCTCGACAGTCTCCGTTCACGTACGGTTTCACTCTCTGGCCGTTGAGCTTGAATGTGCCATGTTCTTCATGCTGAAGCTCCACGGCTCCATATGGAAAGACTTGTACCACTGTGAATGGTCTTGACCATCTCGATTTCAGCTTTCCGGGAAAGAGTGGAAGCCGCGAGTTAAAGAGGAGGACTTGTTGTCCCGGTACTATGTCCTTCCGAACTATATTCTTGTCATGCCACGCCTTCGCCCTCTCCTTGCAAATCTTCGCATTCTCATATGCTGCAAGGCGGATTTCATCGAGCTCATTGAGTTGGAGAATTCGGTGTTCCCCCGCTGCTTGAAAGTCCAAGTTGAGCTTCTTAATAGCCCATAATGCCCGATGTTCGAGCTCGACAGGGAGGTGGCACGCCTTGCCAAAGACGAGGCGGTAAGGCGACATTCCCAAAGGCGTTTTGAATGCCGTTCGATATGCCCACAAAGAATCATCAAGTCGCCGTGCCCAATCCTTACGAGAGGAATTAACAGTTTTCTCCAAAATTAGCTTCACTTCACGGTTAGAAACCTCAGCTTGCCCATTCGCTTGAGGGTGGTACCCAAGTGCCTTCTTATGCCTAACTCCATACTTAGCGAGAAGTGCCTTAAATTGTTTGTTGCAGAAATGTGTCCCTTCATCACTAAGGATTGCCCTTGGAGTGCCAAAACGAGTGAAAATGTGTTTGCGAAGAAAGTTTAGAACGACCTTCCCGTCATTAGTTGGTGTGGCAACTGCCTCAACCCATTTAGATACATAATCAACCGTAAGCAAGATGTATTTATTGTTGTAAGACGACGGAAAGGGTCCCATAAAGTCAATACCCCATACATCAAACAATTCAACTTCGAGGATGGTAGTCAAGGGCATCTCGTTATGTTTCGAAATATTACCGGTTCTTTGACACCGGTCACATGCGGAAACAAAAGCGTGGGCATCTTTGAAGAGTGATGGCTAATAAAATCCACATTGAAGGACCTTTGCAGCACTCATTTTTCCTCCAAAGTGACCCCCGCACTCAAGAGTGTGGCAATGGTTTAGAATAGCATCAAATTCTTCTTCTAGCACACAACGCCTAATGATTTGGTCCGCGCAGTACCGGTATAGAATTGGCTCCTCCCAATAATAGTGTTTTGCATCGGAGAAGAACTTCTTCTTTTGTTGAGAGGTGAAATCTGTGGGAATAACACCACCGGCAAGATAATTCACGATATCGGCGAACCACGGAAGGGCAGTGGTGGCTAAAATCTGTTCATCGGGAAACCCAACATCGATTAACTCCTGCTGCTTCGTTACTTGCTCATGTTCTTCAAGCCTCGAGAGGTGGTCAGCAACAAAATTCTCAGCTCTCTTCTTATCTTTGATTTCCAAATCAAACTCTTGGAGGAGCAAAACCCAACGGATGAGGCGTGGCTTAGCTTCCTTCTTCTCAATCAAATATTTGATAGCCGCATGATCGGTGAATACAATGACTTTATTACCGATGAGATACGGACGAAACTTTTCAAATGCAAACACAATTGCGAGAAGTTCTTTCTCGGTGGTGGCATAATTAAGTTGAGCATCATTAAGAGTGCGGCTTGCATAGTAAATAGTGCGAAATACCTTGTCTTTTCGCTGCCCCCACTGCATAGTCACTAGCGTCGCTCATAATCTCAAAAGGAAGCTCCTATTCCGGGCTCATAACAATCGGCGCTGTCACCAATTTCTCCTTCAGCACATTGAATGCCTCCAAACACTCCTTTGTGAAGTTAAAAACAGCCCCCTTCTCAAGCAAATTACACAACGGCTTGGTGATCTTGGAGAAATCTTGAATAAATCGTCGGTAAAAGCCCGCATGGCCTAGAAAACTCCGCACACCCTTCACTGTAGTAAGAGGAGGTAGCTTCTCAATTTTTTCTATCTTAGCCCGATCGACTTCAATCCCCATCGATGAAACTCTGTAGCCCAGCACTATTCCTTCTTTAACCATAAAATGGCACTTTTCCCAGTTAAGCACTAAATTTGTCTCTTCACATCTAGCCAACACTTTAGAGAGGTTGTCGAGACAATGATCAAAGGACGTCCCAAACACCGAGAAGTCATCCATAAACACTTCAATGATTCTCTCCACCATATCTGAAAATATTGCCATCATACACCTTTGGAAGGTGGCGGGAGCATTACAAAGACCAAAAGGCATACGGCGGAAGGCAAACGTGCCATATGGGCAAGTGAAAGTGGTATTTTCTTGATCTTCTGGAGCAATGGCTATTTGGTTATAACCTGAATAACCATCGAGGAAGCAATAATAATCATGGCCTGCAAGTCTGTCGAGCATTTGATCAATAAATGGAAGCGGAAAGTGATCCTTGCGAGTTGCCTTGTTAAGTTTCCAGTAGTCCATGAAAATACGCCAACCCGTAACTGTTCTTGTAGGGATGAGCTCATTGTTCTCGTTTTTCACTACCGTCATACCTCCCTTCTTTGGCACCACTTGCACCGGGCTGACCCACGAACTATCAGAAATAGGATAAATAACTCCAGCATCCAACCACTTGAGTACCTCCTTTCTCACAACTTCTTTCATAGTTGGGTTGAGGCGCCTCTGATGATCAACTGCTGGTTTGTGATCTTCTTCCATGAGAATACGATGCATACAAAGTGAGGCACTAATACCCCGAATATCTGCTAGTGTCCAACCAATGGCTGCTTTGTGATTCCGAAGTACCCTCAACAGTTTGTCTTCATTTTAAGGCGTCAAATCAGCAGCAATAATGACAGGCAAGGTGAATGACTCCCCCAAATAGGCATAGCGTAGGTGGGATGGCAGCGGTTTTAACTCGACTTCTGGTGGTTGCTCTGTGGATGGCCGAGTGCGACTAGGCCCAGTACCCAGTGCTTCATAATACTTTCTCTTGTTTGGCTCAAAAGAATTCATCCAGGCTGCAATTTCTCTAACCTCATTCTCATCTGCCAATGTGCACTCGTCTTCGATTAGGCACGATTTCAAGGCATCTTCAGATTGGCTCGAAGCTTCTGTTATCGCCATATCAACAATATCAACCCTGAATACATCATCACTAGCCTCAGGTAATTTCATTGCCTTGAACACATTGAATGTCACTTCTTCATCATGCACACGCAACCTTAACTCCCCTTTCTGAACATCAATGAGAGCTTTTCCAGTGGCCAAGAATGGTCTGCCCAAAATGATCGGAATGTCCCTGTCTTCTTCCATATCTAATACCACAAAATCTGCAGGAAAGATAAACTTATCTACCTTGACAAGAACATCTTCAATAACTCCACGGGGGTGTTTGATTGAGCGATCAGCCATCTGCAATGTAACTCTAGTTGGTTTTGCTTCACCCAGATCAAGCTTCCGAAAAATAGACAGCAGCATCAAATTAATACTTGCCCCCAGATCGCATAAAGCCTTCTCAAAAATAGTCCCACCAATCTCACAAGGGACCGTAAAACTCCCCGGATCTTTTAGCTTCTGCGGGAGCTTGCGTTGAATAATGGCACTGCGCTCTTCAGTAAGTGCAATAGTCTCATAGTCTTCAATCCTCCTTTTGTGTGCCAGAATGTCTTTCATGAACTTGGCATAGCTTGGCATTTGCTCGAGTGCCTCTGCAAAAGGGATGTTGATGTGAAGCTTCTTAAACACATCCAGAAACTTAGTAAATTGCTTCTCAAGCTTGCCATTCTTCAGCCGCTGTGGATATGGGATTCTTGGCTGTGTGTTCAGAGGAATAGGCTCAGCTGTAGGTACTGCTTCTTTACTTCCTTTTTCCAGTTTCTCTGACATCTCTGTTGCGGTTCCTTGATTGCTTTTTTCTTGAATTGGAAGCTTCTTGTCAGCACTTTCAATGGTTTTACCGCTGCGGAGTGCGATGGCATTGCAATGATCTCTCGGGTTCACCTCTGTGTTGCTTGGCAAAGCTCCTTGAGGGCGGGTGTTTTGAGAGCTAGCAAGTTGACTAATATGCGCTTCCAAACTTCTGATCTGTGCAGATTGATTCTGAAGTGCAGTCTTGGTTTTTGCCATGAAGTTGTTGGTATGCTCAGCCATCTTTGCCATCATCTCTTCCAGATCAACCTTTTTCTCTCTTGGAGGCTGAGGTGCCTGCTGTGCTGGCATAGCGTTCTGTGTGTTCTTCCAAGAGAAATTGGGATGGTTCCTCCAACCTAGGTTATACGAATTCAAATACGGGTTGTTCTGCTGGCGGTTGAAATTCCCTACAAAATTAGCTTGATCCATTGACGTTGATTCAGTTCCCATAGCATTACCAACCTGACATGCTTCACTGGGATGGGGCCCTTGACACCAAATACACATAACTGAAGCTGTCTGCCCAGAGTTAATTGATAAACTTCCGTTCTGTAACTGTCTGGTCAGATTCGCTACTTGAGTTGCGAGTGTTTGCACAGCATCTGTATCCACACTATTGACATTACGCCTCAGAATTTGCCGCTCTGCTGGACCATGATCATTGTTAAGAGCCAATTCTTCCAATAATTCAAAAGCTGCATCTTCAGTCTTCCTCATCAAGGCACCATTTGCAGCAGCATTCACTAGTGTTCGAGATGACACCGATAGACCCATATAAAACGTTTGAATCTGCATCCACCTTGGTAGCCCATGTTGTGGGCACTTTCTCAACATCTCCTTGTATCTTGCCCATGCTTCAAAAAGTGTCTCATTATCGCCCTGTGCAAAATTGGCAATTTCATTCCTCAGCTTTGTAGTTTTCTCCAGCGGAAAGAATTTAGCAAGGAATTTCTGACAAAGATCCTCCCATGTTGTAATTGACCCAATTGGTAGCGAATTCAGCCAGTTCTTTGCACGGTCCCGCAGTGAAAATGGAAACAATCTCAATCACACGGCTTCTTCACTGATATTTTGAACCCTGAAAGCGTCACAGACCTCTAAGAAATTCGCCACATATTCCTCAGGGTCTTCAGATGGTAGCCCACCAAATTGAGAATTTTGAATCATCTGTAAAGTTCCCGGTTTTAACTCAAAGTGAGCAGCATTAATGGTGGGCTTACGGATGGCAGACTGATGTTCAGTGACTGTAGGGATCATGTAATCGAGGAGAATGCAGTTCTCCTCCATAGGGGCTGCGTTGGCAAGCTCCTCAGCCATTGTTTCCTGTGGTTGCAATCTAGCTTCTTTAGCTCTTCTTCGATTCTGTCTACACGAACGCTCTATCTCCGTATCCAGAGGGATAAGATTAGTAGCTCCAAGCTTTCGCATAAACCTGTAAACCACAGAAACAATTTAATTTTAACAGATAAATTGAAACGAGCAAAGGTTTTACAAAATCAATATCTAGTTGACCTAGGTCCCCGGCAACGGCGCCAAAAACTTGATGAGATTTTTATTATAATATATTTTTATTTCGCAAGTGAACGAGACGCATTAAGTAATAAAGTGATTAAGTACAAGTGTCGAACCCACAAGGACCTAGAACTGATAATTGAATTCTTATCAACCAATGCTCTTGAAAATGACTAGGAATTTTGATTGATTTTGACTTGAAAATTAAACTAAGAATACAGGGAAAGTGAGTAACTAAACAAATGAAATAATGTTAAATCAATATATGAGAAGCAATCCTAGAGTTTCGATTTCACCTATTAGTCTTGTTATCCGTTAACCCAATTCTTGTCGTCTTCTAAACTAATATCGTTGGCAATTCTCTAATTTAACTGTCATTCTCTTTCGAGCAATAACAATCCTAACATGACAAAGGACTCGCATTCATCGATTATAAAGTCCTAAGAAACGCAGCACTAAGACTAAGACTTACACACCATGTTCATGTCTATTCTATCTCTAACAATAAACCACAAACATCAATTTAATTATATCTAATTCAATCCGCAGCTAGCACATATAAGATTAAAATCATACATCATGCACAAAGTAGCTAATTTTATGCAAGCAATAAGAACACATTAAATTGAACGACAATATTGAATAAACGACGACTCAAATTGAATTAACGAATAACAATTCTAAAAGGCTACATCTCTACTCTAGAAATTAGGAATTTAGTTCATACTAGAATTGAAATAAAATAAAATTAAAACTGATGTCATGACAGATTTACAAAGAAAATGAAAGAAAGAACGTTGCCGAATGAAGATGATAGCCGAATCGCCTCCGTCTCCAATAAGCGATTCCTTTTGAGCCTTGATTTTTTTTTGTTTTATGTTCCTCTCTACCTTTTTTTGTGTTTCCCAATGCCTTTGTAATCGATTCTAGGTCGAAATTCCGAAGGTGGGCTTATTCTTTGCGTTTTCGGGCTTTTTCCTCGACTGTACGGCCCAACTTCGTCGAGAGAGCGCCGCGGCGCTGGGTTTGTAGCGCTGCAGCGCTGCGATTTTCTGGGCACGAACTCAGGCTGCTGGGTTTGTAGCGCCGCGGCGCTATGAAGTGGGCGCCGCGGTGCTGTCGCTTGTTTTGCTTGAATTTCTTTCACTTTGCTCCTTTTTCGCTCCTAGTTGCTCCTTTGTACCTGTAATGACAATAAGACCACAAATTATCATATTTTTCTCCTTTTCATGCAATTGTCTAGGAGTTTTAATCACTTAGAACATATGTTTTTGACATACTATCATAAAGAAATCTTTATATGGGCTGAAAAAGTCACCAAGACAGTGGTACTTGAGATTCGACAGCTTCATGATCAATAGCTATTACTCCAGAAGTGAATATGACAGTTGTGTCTGTTGTCAGTGATTTTTCGTCAGCTAGTGAGTCCAGGGGCGACCTCCGAGGTACTATCGAGGAAGCCCAAAACCCCCGACTCCACTGAACCAAGCGAAGTCACCACATTATGAGAACTACCCTCAGGATAAAGAAGAACAAGGATTATCAAAGATGACCCCCGATTCTATATCTCCGAAGGTGATCCATCCCTGAGGAGGTAGCCACGAACGAGGAATCACCCAATATAAACTCGACCCTCGGAGTGATCAATCCTCGGTCATAGAACGTTGGTCCGCGGCATCGCGGATCTCAATTATTCTCCCGCCTTTTCTGCTCCGAGCAGGGAATTCACTGTAGTAACAGCTCTATCCTGCCAAGTTCAGAGTAACTGCTCCCGGCAGGCGTGCAGCTTTATTAGGTGAGCCAAACGCGTGACTCGAGGGATGTGACGTTTTGTCTCATCGGAACTGCCGCCTCCTTCTTCGACTATAAAGAGAAGAGGGAACAGAGTATTAAGGAGGGGGGAGAGAAAAATGAGAGAAGAATAGATTGGGAAAAAATTCTGTAAAAGATTTCGTATGAAATCCCATAAACAGTGGACGTAGGCTATTACTCCATAGGAGGGCCGAACCACTTTAAAACTCTCATGCCTTTTTAATTTTCGATTAATCTTTTCATTTTCAACGCCGCATCACATCCTAGAGGTGCGGATCTCGTCATTGATTCAAATTCAACACCAACAGATTGGCGCTAGAAGGAGGGCCGCCTGAAACTACCTTCTCTTTCTAGTTTTTCGTTTCAAGCTTTTCTTCCGGAAGCTCTGTCGTCACCCGTGATCGGAGATCCACGGCGCTGACGACCAGACAAACGGGAAAGAAGCCTCATGAATCCCAAGCTGGATCAGATCAAGCAAAAAATAAAGAACGTCCAAAACTCCATGTCGCGGATGAACAACATGGTGAAGATCTTCGGCTCAGAACCAGAGACGTCTGCAGTTCATCACCGGCAAGGAGTAGATGGAGATACTCCGGACGGGGCTCCAAACGGGGCTAGGGGAAGCCGCAGCTGAGGTGGCTGCCGTAGGTGTCACCAAGGTGGACCTGAAGCAGACAACGGCCGGCGGATCGCTCACTCTGGCCCACCACCATCGCAGCCGAAGGACTGACGATGAACCATCCAGAGGCCTACACCGTGGGTGCGCGGTCTCTAATGGTCTAAGCCAGAAGTTAACAACCAGCCGCTAACATAGTCAACGGTCCATCCCGCATCGGAAACGCGCGGTCGCTAGTGGTCCGGACCGGAGAGTCACGCCCAACTGGTGACGATCAAGAAAAATCCGCTCTTTCCACGTCAGACAAGCTGGGCCCATGCCCGCGGAATCCTACAAGGCATGCTCCGTCGCAGTCCGAGGACCGCCCCGTAGGTGCGTGGCATCCGGTGATGAATCGATTCCGTGAAGGATCGCAGTCCGAGGACCGCCCCGTAGGTGCGCGGTATCCGGTGATGAATCAATTCCGCGAAGGATCGCTGTCCGAGGGACAACAGGCGTCAGCCTTGTCACTCCCTCTCCTTCCCTGCCCCCGGCGTCTGGATACCCTGAGGCTCTCGCCTCTCATTGGTCGCAGACCAGATGCGCAGAGGACTCAACTCGATGGAAATAAACCTGTGATCTCTAGTCACGATCGACCTAGGCCTGACACGGTTTTGATCCACAAGCAAAGTTGGTCGCCACCTCTTGCCAGCACGGAGTGTCCTAGTGCACTCCGAGCACGGTTCCAGGCAAGACAAAAGAAAGTCGACATAGTAGTAGCCTCCGTAGGCGTCATCGAGGCCAACCAAGAGGATATCTTTATTACCATGGCAGACGACAAGACCCGCGAATCTCGCCCGGCCAGTTGTCGGCTAAAAGCGCAAGGTCGGGACGACGGTCGGACTCAAGGTCCGCACCAAAAGAGCGCGGCTGCCGACTGGGCCGGAACGGGCATCGTCATCAAGGTCTGCACCAGAGGCGCATAGCCGCAGGATATTCACGGAGTCGGAGCGGCTGCTGTCAGTCAAAAATTCGACTCAGTCGCGTTCTGACCAAGTTGGACCCACCTCGGAGGAACGCGGCAGAGCACGTCTCCACGTAAGTCCGGGTCCGCGACGCAGATGTGAGGTCCTCGGTCGAAGGGTGGCTCCGGGAATAGTCAACTGCCTCCTGAAGGCAAACTTCGGTAACCTCGAGACTCTCGCTAAACTTCTACGAGGAACCCCTCCGATGAAACTGCACGAGGGAGGAAACGGCTCGATTTCAGGTACCGAAGCTCGACAGGCTGTAACCTGGTCGCCCTTGATCAAGACAGATCCAAAGGCTAGATCCGCCTGTCACGAAAGGACTTTCCCTCCCTTGTAATTTGTTTCTTATGTAATTTGAAATTCAAATTCATAAAGAACACAATTCTCTAACTAGCTACTCACCTTAGTCTGCGAAGTAGACTGTAAACTCGGTGTATAAAGGATGGAACCGCGAAGCGGATGAATCCTATAAACATCGCCCTCGACGGCCTTTTTGACCGCGGAGCGCTCAGGCCGCTGGGGGGCAACCGGGGTACCAGAAAGAAATAAGTGCGCCTTATAGGTACTTCGAAGGCGTGCGAAGCTAGAACACGTGGGTCCGAAGGGCTTTCGCAGGCTTTAATCGTTGATGCTTCCTACCGCACAAAGGTTTATCTTGTCAGGTTTTTCTTCGGAGAAGGAAACCTGTTCGGGGATTAACTTGGGAAGTTGGGCCAATTTTCTCATAGAACCATTCTATTATTCGAAGAAGGTAGAAGATCTAGGTGCACTCAAAGGAGGAACTCCGAGGCGTGAGGGACGAAAATTCTTCAAAGGATTGTCTAACCGCCAGTGTATAAGTCAAAAGGCCCCACCCTATTCAGAAGCACCGGGGACCGCTGCAAGAAATGGGGTACTCGCAAATCTCGACGAGGGCAGGATCTGACCAAGGGCATACCCTCGGAGAAGGAGTCTGGTTCGGGGTAATCCTTCGTAGGAGGAACAACCCGCAGCTAAACAGAGCATCTCACGAAGAGAAGTTTGCTCAGATCGCGATCTAAACTAAGTCGTCTAATTTGCTTTTGTTGTGACCCTAGAGGAGGGCATGATGCAGATGAGTTGTAGTCCTCGGAGAGGACACGACGAGCGACTGTAGGGATAATCCCGAAGGGACTTAATCATATAGTCGGGGGCCACAGTGTGAAGAAGGTAGTATTTAAACTCTACTTCGCGTAACCTGTTTTCATTTTGTAGGTGACTACTTTTTTCCATCATCGAAAAGGGCGAAGACGAGCGCTCCGACCCAGGCAAGGTGTGGGTCGGTACCAGATCCAGCGGAGTCAGAACTGATGGGACGTCTGGTTCCAGAGGAATCATACCCCATTTCTCTACGGAGTCCCCGACCGGCGAGATGCCTTCCTTCGAGGTGGCGTAAAGATTCGGCTTAGTTGGAGTCGCCCCCACAAATGAATTCCTCAGTGACGGACGATACACAGATTGGCATTGCGCCGGAGAAATCCCTAACAGCAAGATTCGTACCGTCGGGATTGGGGGGCAGATGTTGTGAGTGATTTTTCGTCAGCCAGTGAGTCTAGGGGCGACCTCCGAGGCACTATCGAGGAAGCCCAAAACCCCCGACTCCACCGAACCAAGCGAAGTCACCACATCATGAGAACTATCCTCAGGATAAAGACGGACAAAGATTATCAAAGATGACCCCCGATTCTATATCTCCGGAGGTGATCCATCCCCGAGGAGGTGGCCACGAACGAGGAATCACCCGATATAAAATCGACCCTCGGAGTCATCAATCCTCGGTCATAGAACGTTGGTCCGCGGCATTGCGGATCTCAATTATTCTCCCGCCTTTTCTGCCCCGAGCAGGGAATTCACTGTAGCAACAGCTCTATCCTGTCAAGTTCAGAGTAACTGCTCCCGACAGGCGTGCAGCTTTATTAGGTAAACCAAACCCGTGACTCGAGGGATGGGACGTTTTGTCTCATCGGAACTGCCGCCTCCTTCTTCGACTATAAAGAGAAGGGGGACGGAGTATTAAGGAGGGGGGAGAGAAAAATGAGAGAAAAACAGATTAGGAAAAAATTCTGTAAAAGATTTCATATGAAATCCCATAAACAGTGGACGTAGGCTATTACTCTATAGGAGGGCCGAACCACTTTAAAACTCTCATGCCTTTTTAATTTTCGATTAATCTTTTCATTTTCATTGTCGCATCACATCTTAGAGGTGCGGATCTCGTCGTTGGTTCAAATTCAACACCAACAGTGTCTACTTCAAAAGACTTGGAAGTGATAACATGATCTACTTATTGTTGTATGTAGATGACATGTTAATTGCTAGCAAAGACAAGTCAGAAATACTGAAGTTAAAAAGGATGTTAAGCAGTGAATTTGAGATGAAAGATTTAGGAGTTGCTACCAAAATTCTTGGAATTCAGATTCTAAGAGACAGGAAGCAAGGTTGGCTACATCTGACTCAAAGTGATTACACTGCTAAAGTATTAAGCAGGTTTAACATGCTGCAAGCAAAACCTGTGACTACTCCTCTCGGTACTCACTTCAAGCTATCTAATGAGCAATATCCTAAAAATGAATTTGAAGAAAAGGAGATGGAAAAAGTACCATACTCAAGTGCTACTGGAAGTCTCATGTACGCGATGCTTTGTACCAGACCAGATATTGCCTATGCAGCAAGTATGGTTAGTCGATTCATGTCTAATCCTGGCCAAGAACATTTGAGGGCTGTAAAGTGGGTTCTAAGATACTTGAAAGGCTCACATAAACTTGGGTTGAATTATGATAACTCGTGGAGATTGGATGAACAGATTGCAGGGTATGTAGACTCTGACTTCGCAGGAGATCAAGACAAGCGAAGGTCATAAAGTGGTTTTGGTTTTACACTTTATGGAAATGCAATCAGTTGGAAGGCAAATCTTCAATCCATTGTTGCTCTGTCTACCGCTGAAGCTTAATATATTGCAGCAACAGAGGCCCTTAAGGAAGCATTATGGGTCAAAGGGATAGTGGAAGAATTAGAGGGAAAGCCAATGAAGACTGTGGTCTGGTGTGACAGTCAAGGGTACAGTTAATGAAGAATCCAGTACATCATGAGAGAACTAAACACATTGATGTAAGGTTATATTTTATCAGAGATGTGGTGGCTCAAGGGACAGTCAAAGTTATGAAAGTAGCAACAGAGGATAACCCATCGGATATTCTCACTAAAGTGGTGCCTGGACATAAGTTCCAGTACTGCTTATCGTTGATCAATGTGGGAGAGCCTCCCTAATAAGAGGGACAGGTAAAGGAAGCTGTGAAGGGATAAATCTGTGCTGACATGATGTTTCAGGTGGAGATTTGTTGAAATATTGAATCACCATGTCAGCACCAATATAACTCAGACACGTGGAACAAAGTTAGTTTATTGTAACAAGGACAATAGGAATATAAAAGCTATTGATCCTCTTTTTTTTTTTTAGTCTGTATGTGTAATTGTACGAAGAACTAAGACAGAGAAGTGAGAAAAGAGAGTTGAGAGAGTTCTGTGTGTGAGAAAAGAACAGAGCTTGTAATCTCTTGTATTTCCTCGTCTTCGTGCTGTTCCATTGGTCTTGTGGTAATAAAGAAGATTAGCCTGGAGTTTCCCACAGTGGACGTAGGATCTGCAAGGATCTGAACCACTTAATCCCTGTGTGTTCTTTCGTATTGTTGTTTTCTTTATTGTTGTTCGTTGGTTGGTTCGTTGTCAAATCTGGAAATTTCACATCATATATATATATATATATAGTTATATATATATATAAAAGGAGAGGAAATAAGCAGAGAATTGAAGGATGATTATTAGATATTGAAAATAAAATTATGGCTAGTTCAAATAGAGTTTCTTCTCCATTTTTCCTTTCTCCTTTCTTTTCACTTTTTCAAGTTCCAAACGTTAGTAAAAATTTTGAATTTACTTTCTTAATCATTTTTTCTTTGCACTTTTTTTTCTCTCCCAAAATCTAAGTTCCAAACATAACCTAAGGCAGTGGTTAGAGAGAATTAATTCTGCTCTACTTTGTATAATAAGTTTAGGAATTCTTAGAGACTTCCTGATTACTTAATCTTTTCTTTTTTGTTTTTCTTGAGATTCCCTCTTTTTTTTTTTTTAAAGCAAAAGATGATTATATTTATTGATCACCAGACAATTCGACTTAAACTAACGCATGAATACCAAGAGTGGAATATTACATAAATAAGGCACTTTCAATAGAATATTACATATATAAGTTATAGGCTTAAGAATGTTACAGATATAAGGTAGGGGAGGTAAAAATACATTTTTAACCATAATTATATATAATATAATTATATATATATATATATGCTTTTATACACGTAATGAAGAGAGAAACCAAAAAAAAAAAAGAGGAAGATTAACCATTAAAAAAAAACATTCATTAGTTTCCTTTCTATTCAGTAGGTTGTTTTTTGAAATTCAAAATATATCCCAAAATTCTTCCAATGCAGCGACTCCTGGTATTACCTTTTAAATTTTTTTTTTATAGTTTCCATTATATTCGGCAATTCTTTCCAAATTCAAAATATCTACTCTACCCAAAAATCCTCCAATATATTTTGGCTCATATCAGAGGTTTTGTGTTACCCTAAATCAAATTTTTAGAGTCCTCATCAACTCGAATTCGTCATCAATGATTTTCCTCTCAAAACAAGATTCTTTGTGAGGGTAAAGGGAGTGTTTATTTTTCAAGAATTTAATTTATGTTTTCAGGATGTTTTTTATGTTCTCATATTCGAATGCCTTTAAGGTATTCTTATTCGCTGGAGACTTTTGTCTTCTTATTTTAAAACACTTTTCAATGGAATAAATTTTGTTATTCATCTGGTATATATATATACATATATATATATATGTTATATTTTAATTGCAATTCACGTACTTGTTCATTTGATAATTTACTCAATACCTTTGTCTTATACTAGAGTTTAGATAATGGCAAACCTTTGTGAAATCCTCAAACAATTATCTTTTAAGAAGGTATTTGATATATATTTGATATATAGGTTAGAGAAGATTATCTTTAAATTATCGTATAGAGTTTAGGACCTGAGTGCTGTTCATGTTCTTACTCTTTTGTTTAAACTTCATATACCATAATATAATTTAAATTCTAATTTTAATTTCATTAATATAGGTTGAGACTAGGTGAAAGGAAGTGATAATGCAAATTGCCATGTTAAGAGTGTAAACATTGTTGCAGCTAAATTTATATGTCTAAATATGAAAAAAGATATTTGATGTATATACTTGCCTATAAAAACATATACCTAGTGAGATTATTATATATATATATATATATATATATATTTCACCAATATTGTAGTTCATGAACAATTCAATGAATAAGACATCCAATGCTTAAACTGAACTTTCTAGTTTTTGTATATCCCGCGCAGGTTTAGCAACCTATTTCTGAAATTTATTTCGCAGGCAAGGTTGTTTAAGAGTGACATGTACTCTTCGGACTACGATGACTCGATCGGCAAGTCCGTCCTTTTTTTTTATTAGATTGTTATGTTGTGATATTCTGGTTGTTTATGACCTGCAGACTTAGCAGTTTATTTATCTAATCTACTTACTGGGCTAATAGTTCACTACTGTGCTTGTGTCACAGGTATCTTGTCACGAAAGCAAAAAAGGCGAGGCGATAATGACGGGAGCGGCGAGTGTATACGGGACCGACCTGTCAGACTTTACGTGGTCTACCGGCTAATCGTTGGCAAAGAAAAGATATTTTAAATTCCACAATATTTTGTAAAGTATAAAAATTAAATCTATTTTTGGTTATGATGAGGATTGGTGAACCTCATATTTGTTGGAATTTAATGCGAAGTGGAAGCGTGGATTTTAAAAAAAAATTTCTTAAACACGAAGATCATATCACATATGAACATATAGCATATAATTCACAACAAAGCATAGGATCGAAAATTCATATTTATATGTAAAATAAAAGAATTAAAATGATGAGATTTATACCGAGACGATTGGTCTAAATATGGCTCCTTCAAAGATCCAAACGATTCTAAATCCTTCCAAGCTCCTTGATTCAGAATCGAATTATAGGACGTTGGTGTAGATCGAAACCACAATCTTCCAAACCGATCTCCAAATCAATAAAGAACAAAGGGTGGGCTTTGTATTTCAATCACACACGGGGAAAACAATTTTCTAGCCCTTGTGGGAGGGGGATGGGCGAATTTTGAGAGAAGTTTTTCTCTGAGAAAAACTGTTTCTCTGATAGCTCTCTCTCTGAAAAAATGTTACGTCTGATTAAAAAAACCAAGGCTAGGGCTTTTTAAATCAATCTGAGAGGAGTGGGTTGTGGGCTAAAATTTAGCCCACTTAGGAGAGACCTTTTTTTTTTAATTACGAATTTAATTTATTTCAAAAATAAATTAATTAGATAATTATCTAATAATTATCTTTAATCGAAATTAAAAAAAATACAATATTTAAATCAAATTTAAATATTTATATTTATTCATATGATTTAATCAATCTCATTAATTAAATCATGTGCACCATTTATAATAATTATTTAACACTTAAATAATTAAAATAAAATAAAATAAAACTCCTTTTATTTTATATGTAATAATTCGTCCTTGTGTGTGATCATATAATTAATCACATTAATTATAATTTACTTTCTTTATCAATTTGTTCGGAGTCGGTCCGGGGACCATGGACCCGATAATTCAAGCTCCAATAAATTAAGAAATTCAACTAAAGCTCTTTAGTTAAAAATCTAATTTATTAATCCCGAGGTTACTCCACTATAAACCCGAGATTGAACTCTTGAAATTATCAGAATAATTTACTCGATGAGTACGTCCACTGATTTAGTCATTACATGAGATTCAACCCTCCAGATTGGTTCATGTCTTGAGCAGGCGAAATTACCGTCATACCCCTCGAGTCACATTTATTCCTTAAGTACCGTTATTTCACTATTGAACGATTCATTTACAATCTTATTGTAAATGTGCGCGCAACCATTCAATTCCAGAAACAACACTTAAGTGAACCAATATTAACTTCTTTTAATTAGAAGCTGGATTCCGTATCTGCTAATCCCATTCCTCAGTGATCTCGCCTCGAGCTCCCAAAACGCAAGTATTTGTCCCATTGCGATAATGGTACTTAACGAACGAATCAAAGAACTTGTAAACGAGACCTAGAGGTCTGTGATCGCTCAGGATTGAGATCGATTCTCATATGACCATCTTTTGACAACGAAACAAAATGTCGTAACGGTTCTTAACGACACTTTGTAACGAGTCGGTCCTAGCCGTGTACAGTCCAACTATACATAACGCTCCCACTATGTGTCGCTACACGATTAGTGTTCTGCGTATATGATTTCCAATCAAGTAATCCAATCTTGATTAATCACCGACTTAATTTTAAACGTGTCAATTTTATAATTCGATATTTCATACGACACTTATAAATATCGAAATAAAACTTTCTAGAACACGTTAAGGATTTAGATGAATGTTTGTATAAAACAATATTTCAAACAAAATAATAAAAATGTCTTCTCGTTTTATTAATTAAGCAAAATAGTAATATTACAAATAATATTACAAAAACCCATTTTCTAGGGCAACATCCAACAATCTCCCACTTTGCCCTATAGCAGATGAGGCATCTCTCTCAGACCCATTCCCTGTAAGTGTTTGTTGAATTGCTTCTCAGTTAGAGTCTTGGTGAAGGGATCTGCTAGGTTTTCCAATGTCGGGATCTTCGTCACGGTGACATCTCCACGGTTGACGATCTCTCTGATGAGGTGGTACTTCCTTTCTATATGTTTTCCTCTCTTGTGGCTGCGAGGTTCTTTTGAATTAGCCACAGCACCACTATTATCACAATAAAGTGTGATGGGCTTATCTATATCTGGAACAACTTCCAGATCACTCAAGAAATTCTTGAGCCATACCGCCTCTTTAGCTGCTTCTGAAGCTGCTATGTATTCAGCCTCCATAGTAGAGTCAGCAATACTGGATTGTTTGATACTTCTCCAGACTACCGATCCACCACCAAGAGTGAACACTGATCCTGAAGTTGACTTTCGGGAATCTTTATCCCCTTGAAAGTCGGAAACAGTGTATCCTAGTAAATTCAAGTCTCCACTCGAATATACCAGCATATAGTCCCTCGTTCTTCTTAGGTACTTGAGGATGTGTTTAACTGCCATCCAATGTTCCGGACCAGGGTTTGATTGGAACCGACTAACCACTCCCACTGCATAGCAGATGTCCGGTCTAGTGCATAACATAGCATACATTAGACTTCCAACTGCAGATGCATATGGAATCCGTCTCATGTCCTCCTCTTCTTGCGGTGTCTTCGGACACTGCTGTTTAGAGAGAGAAACTCCATGTCGGGTCGGCAAGAGACCTTTCTTGGAGTTTTGCATCGAAAAACGAGCGAGCACCTTATCAACATAAGCTGCTTGAGACAGTGCTAGTAGCTTGTTTTTCCTATCCCTAAGGATTTGGATTCCTAGAACATAGCTCGCATTTCCCAAATCTTTCATTTGGAATTGCTTGGCCAACCAATTCTTCACATCTGACAACTTTGCTACATTATTCCCAATAAGTAGAATGTCGTCAACATAAAGAACTAAAAATACCACAATTTGATCCTTGATGAGTTTATAAACACAAGGCTCATCAGGATTCTTTTCGAAACCATAGGTTTTGATGGTTTCATCAAACCTTAAGTTCCAAGACCTAGAGGCTTGCTTAAGCCCATAAATGGATTTAAGCAGCTTGCAGACTTTCTGCTCTTGGCCTTCCTTTATAAACCCGTCTGGTTGAGACATATAAATCTCCTCTTCAAGATAGCCATTCAAAAACGCCGTCTTGACGTCCATTTGCCATATCTCGTAATCAAGACTGGCAGCTATGGACAGAAGTATGCGAATGGATTTAAGCATGGCAACAGGAGAAAAGGTTTCTTCATAGTCAATCCCTTCCTTCTGGGCATAACCCTTTGCCACCAGTCTAGCCTTATAGGTTTCGACCTCTCCATCGGCACCTCTCTTTTTCTTGTAGATCCATTTACATCCAATGGGCCTGACATACTCAGGTGGGTCTACAAGTTCCCAGACAGAGTTGGAGTACATTGACTCCATCTCTTGGTTCATGGCTGCTTGCCATTTCTCCTTGTCAGAATTGACCATAGCCTCTTCATAGGAGACTGGGTCATCGTCATTCGTATCAGATACAACAACATTTGCCTCATTTTCCTTTCGATAGCGAATGGGTAATCGTATTTCCCTCCCACTACGTCTAGGTTCCGAGGGTTCCTGACTAGGAATTGTGGTTTCTCCTTCTTCTCTCAAATCAACAACCCTTGTTGATCTAGACGAAGAAGGTTCTGCTTCTTCACCTCCCAATCCAACAACTCTTGATGGTTGAGGAGAAGACGTGGTCCCTAACATTTCCTCGAGTATTAATTTGCTTCGAGGTTTGAAGTTATTCATATAGTCGTTCTCAAGAAAAGTGGCGTGCGTCGACACGAACACCTTCTTCTCTTTTGGACTATAGAATATACCTCCTCTTGTCCCTTTTGGGTATCCAACGAACAGAGACACTTCTGTCCTTGATTCCAACTTTCCCGCCTTTTTCTTCAGCACGTGTGCTGGGCAACCCCATATGCGATAATGGCGCAAACTGGGTTTACGACCATTCCATAATTCCAGGGGTGTTTTGGGAATAGACTTAGATGGCACGACATTCAAAATGTCAACAGCCGTCTTTATTGCATAGCCCCAAAAAGACACTGGTAGTGAAGAATAGCTTATCATGGATCTAACCATGTCCAACAAAGTTCGATTCCTTCTTTCTGCAACTCCATTGAGTTGAGGGTCACCAGGAGTCGACAATTCTGACACAATTCCATTCTCAATGAGATGGTCAGTAAACTCAGTATCTAGGTATTCACCACCCCGATCTGATCTGAAGGTTTTTAGAGTCTTACCTAATTGCTTTTCAGCTTCTGCACGAAATTCTTTAAACTTCTCATAAGCTTCAGATTTTCGTTGCATTAGGTAAATATATCCATATCTTGAGAAGTCATCAATGAAACTGATGAAATACTCATAACCACCACGAGCTTGAACATTCAAAGGTCCACAGACATCTGAATGAATGAGTTCGAGAGGTTCCTCGGCTCTTTTCCTTTTACCCGAGAAGGATCTCTTGGTCATTTTTCCCTCTAGGCAAGATTCACAGACGGGTAGGGTTCCAACACTTAGTTCCCTCAAAGGACCATCCTTTGTTAATCTGTTTATCCTGTCTAGACTAATATGACCAAGTCTAAGATGCCATAGATATGTTTGATCATCATTAGATACTTTTTGTGTCTTGTTAGAAATTGGATTAGCTATTCTAATTAAAAGAATAAGATGTATAAGGTCTTAAAACATAAAGCCCATATTCCAAGTATGCAGAACAAATATTCAAACCGTTGCGAGAAATAACAATCGCATTATTATTTAACGAAACTGAAAATAATTGTTCACATAATCCAGAAACTGAAATCAAATTTCTTCTGAAACTAGGAATGAAATAAACTGAATTCAAAAACAAATATTTATTCTCGAATATGAGCCGAGCTTCTCCCACTGCTTTTGCTGAAACAGACTCTCCATTTCCCACGGTCAGTGTAAGCTCTCCTTCCTTAAGCTCTCTCCATGAGCTAAGTAGCTGCAAAGAAGAACAAACATGATTAGTCGCTCCTGAATCAACTATCCAGGACGAGGACAAATCCTCAGCTACATTAGCCTCTAAAACATGTAAGTTTGATAGTGGTACATTACCAGCGTTTTTCTTCGCTGCTAGCTCTGAAAGATAAAGAGGACAGTTCCTCTTCCAGTGACCTTCCCCATCACAATGGAAACACTTTCCCTTTGAAGTAGGTTGAGCTTGAGGTGGTGGGTTTGCATTCACGGGCTTTTTGCCTTTCTTATCCCTTTTGTTGATTTTCTTCTGGACGCCCAGCGCGGGACCCTTCCCCTTAGACGATCCGGCTTGCCCTTGTCCTTTACCTGTTTGGGCGGGCCCTTTCCTCTTTCGAGGATTGGCTCTTGAGGTGGAGGCCTTGTCAGCAATATTTACTGACCCAAGCTTCTTCCCCAGCCTTTGAATCGACTCAAAGGTTTGCAGCTCATTCAGAAGCTGTGTTAACCCATATTTCAGTTTATTCATTATGTAGTTCGAAGTAAACTGAATGAAGTCAGACGAAAGGGAATTCAGAATAATTCCCACTTGTGTGACCTCGTCGATTTGAGCCCCATGGAGTTCTGCCTCCGTGAAGTAGTTCGTCATCATCATGACGTGGTCCCTCACAGGCGTGCCCGAACGCATCTTAGCACCAGAGTACTTGTGCATAAGCTCAATCCGAGCTTGTTCACTCTGCTTCCCGAACATTTCTTGCAGAGTGTCGAGCATTTCTACAGCAGTCTCCTTGCCCTCCAACTTGGCCCGCAACGCATCAGATATGCTTGCTAACATATAGCCTATGGCCTTGTTGTTAGAGGTGACCCATCGGTCATATTCATCCTTAGCCGATCGTGAACTATTCGCGGCTGGCGTAGGTGGACGTACCTCGGTAAGCACAAATCTAATGCTTTCCGAGACTAGGACTACGTTGAGGTTAGACTTCCATTTCTGGAAGTTTTCACCCGTAAGTACGTCCCTAGACAAGAGGGCGGTGATTGGATTTCCCATAGACATTGGTTTTGCTGATAAAATAAGAAACATAATTAAAATTTGCTTGAAATAAAACATTCATCATGATTTCGGGAATTTAAACGTGAATGCATGAATGCAACGGAAAAAAATACTTAGAAAAAAACCTTTGTTTAAAAATCCCTCGATAATTCGATTAACCATAAATGCAGTGCCGCCGTAGGGTAGGTCACCACACTTACTTGACCAAACCGAGACGTTCTCGATTAATAGATACGACCGAAATAACTCTTATTTCCATATCTACTAAAAACCGATATAGAATTTGGCCAGACGACTCAACACTTGATCGTCTTGTGAATCGACCCAACGTTTCGATTCATTCGGCTTAACTCAAATATGCCGTCGTAGGATAGGTCATACTTGAAATACACCAAATTAATCTATCATGTGAATCGAGCCTTGGTATTGGGCAAAGAGAACACCTTCCGTAGGGGGGCATTTAAAAAACGCCACTAGGCCCCTCTCAACCCTCACGGTGCTCTGATACCAATTGTTGGAATTTAATGCGAAGCGGAAGCGTGGATTTTAAAAAAAAATTTCTTAAACACGAAGATCATATCACATATGAACATATAGCATATATGTTCACAACAAAGCATAGGATCGAAAATTCATATTTATATGTAAAATAAAAGAATTAAAAGGATGAGATTTATGCCGAGACGATTGGTCTAAATATGGCTCCTTCAAAAATCCAAACGATTCTAAATCCTTCCAAGCTCCTTGATTCAGAATCGAATTATAGGACGTTGGTGTAGATCGAAACCACAATCTTCCAAACCGATCTCCAAATCAATAAAGAACAAAGGGTGGGCTTTGTATTTCAATCACACACGGGGAAAACAATTTTCTAGCCCTTGTGGGAGGGGGATGGGCGAATTTTGAGAGAAGTTTTTCTCTGAGAAAAACTGTTTCTCTGATAGCTCTCTCTCTGAAAAAATGTTACGTCTGATTGAAAAAACCAAGGCTAGGGCTTTTTAAATCAATCTGAGAGGAGTGGGTTGTGGGCTAAAATTTAGCCCACTTAGGAGAGACCTTTTTTTTTTTTTTTTTTAATTACGAATTTAATTTATTTCAAAAATAAATTAATTAGATAATTATCTAATAATTATCTTTAATCGAAATTAAAAAAAATACAATATTTAAATCAAATTTAAATATTTATATTTATTCATATGATTTAATCAATCTCATTAATTAAATCATGTGCACCATTTATAATAATTATTTAACACTTAAATAATTAAAATAAAATAAAATAAAATAAAACTCCTTTTATTTTATATGTAATAATTCGTCCTTGTGTGTGATCATATAATTAATCACATTAATTATAATTTACTTTCTTTATCAATTTGTTCGGAGTCGGTCCGGGGACTATGGACCCGATAATTCAAGCTCCAATAAATTAAGAAATTCAACTAAAGCTCTTTAGTTAAAAATCTAATTTATTAATCCCGAGGTTACTCCACTATAAACCCGAGATTGAACTCTTGAAATTATCAGAATAATTTACTCGATGAGTACGTCCACTGATTTAGTCATTACATGAGATTCAACCCTCCAGATTGGTTCATGTCTTGAGCAGGCGAAATTACCGTCATACCCCTCGAGTCACATTTATTCCTTAAGTACCGTTATTTCACTATTGAACGATTCATTTACAATCTTATTGTAAATGTGCGCGCAACCATTCAATTCCAGAAACAACACTTAAGTGAACCAATATTAACTTCTTTTAATTAGAAGCTGGATTCCGTATCTGCTAATCCCATTCCTCAGTGATCTCGCCTCGAGCTCCCAAAACGCAAGTATTTGTCCCATTGCGATAATGGTACTTAACGAACGAATCAAAGAACTTGTAAACGAGACCTAGAGGTCTGTGATCGCTCAGGATTGAGATCGATTCTCATATGACCATCTTTTGACAACGAAACAAAATGTCGTAACGGTTCTTAACGACACTTTGTAACGAGTCGGTCCTAGCCGTGTACAGTCCAACTATACATAACGCTCCCACTATGTGTCGCTACACGATTAGTGTTCTGCGTATATGATTTCCAATCAAGTAATCCAATCTTGATTAATCACCGACTTAATTTTAAACGTATCAATTTTATAATTCGATATTTCATACGACACTTATAAATATCGAAATAAAACTTTCTAGAACACGTTAAGGATTTAGATGAATGTTTGTATAAAACAATATTTCAAACAAAATAATAAAAATGTCTTCTCGTTTTATTAATTAAGCAAAATAGTAATATTACAAATAATATTACAAAAACCCATTTTCTAGGGCAACATCCAACAATATTTAGTATTAAAAGCTCGGTTTTGTAACTTAATTTAAAAAGTTCAATTTTGACCGTATTTTTCGAAACTAAAATACCGTTTTGAGTTTTGGGTCGTTACAAATTTAGATTGACAACTTCGTTTAAATGGCCCAAGATAGGTTTAAACCCATCTGCCAAACAACCCCAATGACTTTCGGTGCATTTGGTATGTCGGATTGGATTGAATTTGATTTGATATGAGTTATGGGATTGGATTGGATTGATTATATTTAATACTATTACATGTTTGGTGTAGTATTGGATTTGATTATTATAATAATTATAATATTTAAAAAACTAATGACAAAACATGTAAAAATATTAAAATATTTAAATAAATGTATTTATATATATTTAAATTCAAGTTTAAAGCAAAAATATATTTTTATAATGAGAATTATATTAGTTTGAGTATGGGATTATTTTTATCCCACACTTTTACATGATATTGGTTATCCCAAGTAAATAGGATTATATGGTGGGCCCACAAAACTAATACAATCCTTGACATATATTAAATAAGGGATTATAACTAATTTTAGTCATATCCAATCCAATCCCCTTTATCCCCCCACCCCCAAACACACCCTTTATGTTTTGTTTTTTGAAATTGTTTAATATTATACATGGTATTAACATATTCTGCTTACTTTACAATGATCAAGCTAGAATATATGATTGCTAGTCATT
This sequence comes from Boehmeria nivea var. tenacissima, assembly GCA_018132145.1. Taxonomy (NCBI): domain Eukaryota; kingdom Viridiplantae; phylum Streptophyta; class Magnoliopsida; order Rosales; family Urticaceae; genus Boehmeria; species Boehmeria nivea. The sequence goes on along the minus strand of CM030882.1, from coordinate 2,077,462 downwards.
TTATATAGTAGAATATATTTTAAACACTAATATATTTTATGTGTAATACGAAAATATATTATAAATTCTAATATATTTAATATGACCGATCTTCTTTCAATTGATAATTAGAATAGCGAAACCAGGGATCATAATTCTTTCATGCTTTCTTGAGATAGGTAAGTAAAAAATTTAGCAACACAAGCATTATGTATAAACACATCGTGCTTTGTTTATTTTAACATTTTATTATTATTTTTATTAAATGAGGTTATTGCTATTCAGATTAGTAGTAATAGAAAAAAAATATTCCAGAATATAATTTATAGTCTCTTTTGATATATACCAACATGTATCAGAATATATTTTAAATTTTTAGCATGGTTGTTTACGTGAAGTAAAAAATTTCATAAAATTATTAGTGTGAAAATATCAAATAAGAAATATAAAGGGAATTAATATGGTCATAAATTTAACTAAAATTTAACAAATTCTCATAGTTTTTGAAATACAAACATACCAATAACCATGGAATTTCATATTTATTCCTTAAAAAAATAAAAAAATATCGTTTTGATCACGATACCCATCATAATCTATCCTATACTACTAAGGCTCAATAGGTTTCTTCCCCCATTGCCAAAAAAACGCCTCACCATGGGATGACACGTGGCGTCCCCTGTGGACGACACGTGGCATCCCATGGTTTTTTTTTTTTTTTTAATTTTTTCCTTTAAAAAAATTGCACTTTGGGGCCTATTCCGAGGGCTTCTGTGCAAATTTAGAGGGACTTTTATGCAATTTCTCTCTCCTCTCTCATCTTTTTCACTTTTTTTGTTCTAATCGTTTCAACGGCTATTTGTTTGACGTAATTATCTCGAAATTTTTTTTTCTTGACACGGTTGGATTCTAAATATTTTTCTCGATCTTTTGACACCCATTGTCATATATTTTTTTTTTACCATAACTATTTATAATTTATTTTCTTTGTTCTAAGCTTTTATTTTTATTTTTTAAGTTTGAAAACTTTTTAAAAGGCCCCTATATTTATAATAAATGATAAATTTAACACCTTAATTATTCAAAATTACAAAAATATCAATTTTTTAAAAAAATTTAATAAAAATATACTTTATAATTTTTTTGTCATATTTTTTATATGTTGTATTATTTTACATGTGCTTTACACGCGTGGAGCGCGGGTAAAAAAACTAGTATAATCTAAGAAGCAAAAAAACAGGGTAACCTATTGTTAGCTATCCACGTAGCATATAGTCAACTGTATTTTAAACAATACCCACAAAAATAGCTCTATCATTCACGTTTTTGTTAAGCTGTTACCAATTAATTGGAATAAATAAATTGTACACCAATCAATATTGAAAATAGCTCCGTGATTCACGTTTTAGGAGATAATTGGTTTTTATAAATAGAGAGATTATAGTGAATACCTAATTTTTAAAACTTAATGTAAGTTATTACCCAATCTTTTGAAAAATATAAACAATTATCCAAAAGATGCAATTACTTACGTAGTGGTAAGTGGTGGTAATTCACTTTGTTACTAAAAGCATGTGCAAGTAATTCACAAATTGACTAGAAACTCAATTACTTCAAAAGTTTGGGTATTTATTTTTATTGTTATATAAATTCTAGATATTTGCCTATTTCACCCTTATAAATATTGAAAGTAAAATATTAATTTTTTAGTAAATCGTAAAGATAGTTTTGTATTAAAAAAATACACGTCAGCACATTTTTTATATATGTAATATTCTTCACCTTACTTATATCTGTAATATAAAATATTATTATATCTGTAATTTTCCTATACAGGGATACTCCTCAAGCCAAAAACAATCATATCCTCTACATTATATAAAGAGTAGATAAAGGCGGCGCTCCTTGTGCTACCTGCTTCTTTTTTTTTTATTTTTTATTTTTATTTTTATATACATTGGTTTATATTAGTTTGTTTGTTACACATGGATTTATTTTAAGGTGGTTTTTTTTTCTTCTAATTTTGTTCCATTTTCTTCCTCTTCTATCTATATTTTTTCGTTTTTTTTTTGTTATAAACATTTTAACCATCATTATTTTATCTTAATGATGTCAAAATTTTTCTTTTTTTATCATGGTTAGATTCATTTTTTTTTCTTTTACAATATTTTGACACTCATTGTATAAGGCGGCGCTCTTTGTGCTGCCTGCTTCTTTTTTTTTTTTTTTTTTTTTTGCATGGGTTTATATTAGTTAGTTTGTTGCACATGGTTTATTTTAAGGTGGTCTTTTTTTTCTAATTTTGTCCCTTTTTCTTCCTCTTCTATCTCTTTTTTTTTTCCTCACTCATTTTTTTTTGTTATAAACATTTTAACCCTCATTATTTTATCTTAATGATATCAATTTTTTTTTATCATGGTTAGATTCATTTTTTTTTTCTTTCACAATATTTTGACACTCATTATATTATATTTTTTTCCCAAACAATAATTTCGCTTTATTCTTTGTTTTTTATTTAACAAAATGTAAAAAGTGTCTTATATGTTTTGATTATGTCATAAAATTGCTCGCTCTCTAGATCACAATTTTTACTGCTTAAATTTTTAAAAATATGTTGGTTCAATTTTTGTCAATTAGTGTGCAATTGCATAAATATCATTGCATTCGAGAATATTGTACTTTTAATATTTGTAAATAAAGAAAACGACGGTTGTTTTTTTTTTAATTTATTGTTATTTATTTTTTTCTATTTTAATCTTAGAAAGATAATTTCTCGCTATTTTTTAGGTGCAGTTTTTTCTCGAGTTAAATATCTTTTATATGAACAATCTTTTTCATTTTGTATTTAATGTAAATTTTATATATTCAATGAACTATTTTTTACTGTCGTGATTGCATTTTTTTTTTTTTACGGCAATTGGTCACAAATGCTCGGCACTCTTTGTCATGTGCGATGATTTCAATTTTTATTTATTTTGAGACCCTTGAATGGAATCATGCAGGCTGTAGAAAATAGTTGTACTTATCTCTCTTTGAACAAGAATAGTCGTTGTTGTATTGTTGCCTTCATAGAGTTTTGTTCAAGTTTGTCTTTTTCTTTCAATCCAACTTTTTTTTTTTTTTTTACACAGCTGTTAAGTAAATGCAAGGGTGGTTTTAGAGTTGAGTACACGTGTGCCTTATAATCTGGATTTCTAGCAATTTTATCAAGATGACTCTTTCGATTAATAATAATTGATGTAGAAATTTCACATGAATGAAAATAGTAAAACAAAAATAATTTTTCATTTAAGAGAACACAATTCTCTATACGTTTAAGTTTTGTAATGTTTATAAATAAAATTTGAGGCTAAATTTTAAATTTGGTAGGCTACAATCATTATTTTCTCATGGCTAATTGTATGTCACGTTATCAAGAGTAAAAACTGCTAAATGTTAATGTTATTAAACTAGATATCTCAAAGAAAATAAATAGCGAATATAGATAAACGTATACAAAGAAATAATATAAAAACAAATTAAATTATATGATACAATTACCTATCAATTTTATAGTTAATCAAAAATATAAAATCATACAAAAAAACTCTATTAAATTTAAAAATCATTTTGCACCTCAATTTGCAGTAAGAGGAAGAAATTTAATCCATATGTGAGTCTTTTATCTATTACTTGATACTTGTATAATTATATATATTTTTTACTTATTATGGTTTCCTTTTTGCTTTCTTAATTTTCTTTTACAAGTCTTTATGTAAAGTACTCAAAAAATTCAAATTATAATAGGATTTTAATATAACAAATATCTATCATATACTATAATATTTAAAATCATTTATATAATTTTTTTCTTTGTTAGCGTGTTTGTTAATAATAATAATAAGGGAATTTTAAGAAAATAGCCATTGTTTACAAAATGATTTTAAAAAATAACCACAGTTTAAAAAAATTTAAAAACTAGCCCTTTCAGAAATTTCTGACATGTGTCAGAAATTTCTTACAGCACATTTTATGTGTAATTTTGTTATTGTCAGAAATTTCTTACAGTGTGTAATGGCTACTTTTTAAATTTTTTGAAACTGTGGCTATTTTTTGAAAACACACAGTTCAAAATGGCTATTTACCTAACTTTGAACCTCTATTTACTTTAATCTGTATTTATTAAACATGAATTACAACAATTATTCACGTACTCCCACTAGTAGAATTGAAAAAGCATAACGAGCCAGTGGGCCACCTAATTGTTCATTTATTATTTCATTTATTTGTTCCATAAGACGCGGGCCTATTATTGGATCAATGATCAATTTATTTAGTAAGATTATTTATTTATTTATTTCAAGAACACCTAATTGGTCAGCTACTGATTGTTTAAGCGGATAACAATTAACTTTGACTTAGATGCGTTCTGACTATTTTTTTGTTCATAAAAAAAAAGAGGGTCCAAAGCATCACAATACAGATATATGAGACAGAGGAATTTGAGGAAAGAAGCAAGGATCTTTACCTGTTAAAGAACTGAATCCCGTGTAATATCAAAATCTCTTGGAGATAATGTGCACATGTTGTCGATCGGTCACAAATTTAAGAAATTGTTTAACATTATAAATTTTAAGAGTAAATTTTTAAATATTAAATAATTTATTACAAAAATATTAAGATTTTTTATTATAAATTTCTGACTGATTGTATTTTTTTAATATTTTAAAACATGTGTTATTTTTTGCAAAAAAAAAAAAGTGCTATTTATTATAACTTTCTTATATAAATAAATACTAAATATCATTTTGAGAATTATAACAAAATATTCAGATAACTAAATTATTTTGAATAATGGTAATCGATTTATCTGTCATTTTAATATGCAAGTAATGGATGAATGGATAATTTTTTCAATATTTTAAAAAATAAGGTATATATTTTAAATATTATAAACTGTAATAATGATATTTTTCTACTTCACCTATAAGTTGATTATTTATAGTCGTATATTTAAAAGTAGGGCCAGTTAAGCAATTAACCATTTTAAAGGTAAAGTTTGAAGAATTTAGTCATAGTTGTATGAAATTAAGGATTTAGCCCTAACATGTAACATGTAATATAAAATATAACACATGTAACATTTTATGTTACATGTTATGGCTAAATTCTTAATTTCTATATTTTAGGGCTAAATCCTAAAAAAATACCCAAAAGTTTGGTTAAAATGCCTAAAAAACTCTTAAAAGTAATCACAATTTAAACCTATTGCTTCCACACCAAAAACACGATAGTTCCTTCGATGATGGTTTACAATTATACTTGTAGAAATTACTGTAATTTCCTTGCTAAAAATATTAAAAGAAAAAAAAAACCTAGCAGCATATGAGTATTTCTTCTTTTTATAATACAAAGGTGGCTTTATTGATCCAATAAACACCACTTTTAAAATTAAACTTGTTATTATCAAAATGGCCCTTAATAAAATGATAATATATATATATATATATATATATATATAGTATAACCAAAATCTTCTCCCGATCTCCCTTTTTTTTTGTTTCAATTTTTTCTTTTCTTTGTAAGAAAAGTGTGTCCTTTTTTTTTTCTTTCTTTTTTTCTTTTTTTATATTTATTTTAACAACTATTTTGTTCCGTATTGGACTCCGAAAATAAAAATTCTTACCACGGTAAATTATATATATATATATTTCTAAACCATTTAACACCCATTATGTTTGTATTTATTTGAAGAGAATTTTAAGGAAATAAAACATTTTTATTGGGCGATCTTAAGAAATAGCCAATATTTTAAAATTCTTCAAAAATAGCCATTCATTAAACTTATTATATTGGTTAGATTTATGACAATAAATTGTATTTGTAATTTTGTTATGATAAGAAATTTCTTACATTGATAATAATTTTTTTTAAACTATGACTATTTTTAAAACACACCATCTAAAATGGCTATTTATCTAACTGGTTCTTATTTTAATTCGGATAATTTTTATCTTTGCTTTACCTAGCTGGCCCTTTAATTCTGTTTTTTTTTTTTTTTTTTTACTCTTTACACGTTTTTCTATTTTTTAGATCTAATCCCACATTTTATTTTAACAACGATTTTATTACTCGTTTGATCATCAATTTTTTTTAATCATAATTAGTTACATATATAAATATATATATATATATATATATTTTAATATTTTAACAACTATTTGTGTTATGTGTTTATTTTAATTTATAAAATTTCTATTTGTTTGGCTATTTTCCTTGCAATTTTTTTCCTTTTTTTTTTCCTTAGCAAATACAATAAAATACCACGATTCGAAAGATTAATACAGGGGGCTCTGCCCTTGCAAGTTGCAACCCTCCAGCCCCTCCGACCATAATTGATCTCTAATTTTTTTTTTCTCAATTTTCATTAAAATGTATTGTGTCAAAAATAAAATTCAAACCGTAAACTCTAATAAAATTTTATTAAAATAGCTTTAATACTGGTATTTTATTTTTTTTTCTCTTTTTTATTTGAATTACAGAAATTTCATAAAACAAATCAATAAAATAAAATCACCACTGATTTCACACGTGTGAAGTGCATTAACATAACTAGTATATATGTGTATGTTAATATACTTTCTTTGTTTTTTGTTTTTTTTTTTCAAAAAAAGAGGAATATAAAGGGTATTTTGCAACTGTGTTTTTTTATACTTTAAGTATTTAAACACTTTAGTCCTTAAATTATTTTTATAGGCACTTAAAATCTCTAAATTTTTTATTTTTGACAAGTTTAGTCCCTACCCATCAATTTTAAATAAATTAATACTAAAATTACACATATATCACTTGCATTAAGTTCTGATTGCATAAAAATAAATTTAATTTATCAAAATTACATTAAATTTTACAATTAAATGAAAATTTTCTAAACTTTTGAAATAGTATTCTTCAATTAAATAAGAATAATTATATAATTTTGACTGAGATCACTTTATTTTTAAAATTTTTTGACTGATATGACTTATTTTCAAGAAATTATAAATTACTATAAACAATATATGTGCAATTTTGGTAATAATTTAATTAAAATTGACCGGTAAGTTAAAGTTATCAAATTTTAAATTTAAAAGGCTGTAAGTGCCTATAAAAATGGTTCAAAAACCAAAGCGTATAATGTTCAAAAGTATTACTCATAAGGACCATAAGTGCTAATTAACCCATTTAATGTTATTTTTGCAAATCCCAAATAGATATAGCTTGCGGATTTGGAGATCCATGTCTTCAACTGAAAATAAGGAAAAATAGTCAATGCTGTTAATAAATCAGACGTGACGCATGTATAGCTGTAAGCAAGAATTTCCTTGCCATTACCAATAAACATTAAATAACATTAGTCATATCATAACTTAGTAAGCATTCAATATTAACAACTTGGCTGTCAATGCTTTTTTTTTTTCTACGCAAAAAAAATGTAGTGGCGGAAAGATGAAGAATAAATTGTAAGTTCTGGTTTTCTTTAAAAAAAAAAAAAAAAAGAAAAAAAGAAAAGCACTCAATCAACGTTTACAAAGCCGAGTTTCAACACGTAAAGGTTATCCCTCTTTGCTAATAATCAGTTAGAGTTCCTTTATTTGAACATTAGAGGAATCATGATCTTAAAGTCTAGTGATACTTTGTTAAACTTTTTTCATGAAGAATCTCTGGATGTTATTTGCATTTCTGAACCTATGACTTCTCCCGATTCTCTTCCTTCTAATTTTCTTAAATAGATAAAGCTGAATTTGTTTTGTTTTAAAATTAGAGATGGAGTCTCTGAGATTTGGATTCTTACATCTTATGTTATTACTAATTTGAGTGTCGTATCTAATTTAGAGCAAGAAATCACTATTGATTTTCATGACAAAACCACTTACAGAGTATCTTTTGTTTGTACGAGTGTTTTTTACCGATGTCGAAGATTACTTTAGGACGCATTTAAATCTCGCTCAGCTACTCCGATCCCTTAGGCAGTTCTTGGTGATTTGAATGCGGTTTTTGGTGCTTGTGAGGGTTTGGATGGTAGACTTCCTGAGCGCATTTTTTGAAAGATTTCACAGAGTTGATTTTTTACTACGACCTGATAGAGATTACAGCCAAAGGTTCTCCTTTTACTTGGTCTGATGGTAGAGGCTCTCGTTGCACGGAATGTAAACTTGACAGGGTGCTGTGCAATAATGATTGGATGAATATCTGGGCTGATCCGAGCGCTTACACACTTGACAACACCATTCAGATCACAATTTACCCTCCCGTATGGGAAAACCATTCTCCTCATTCCATTCTATTCCATTTTTTTCACCTTTTTTAATCCTCAAAACCATTCCATTCCATTCCACTTTTTTCAACCATTTTTTTCAACTTTCCAAATCCCTATACAATATCTTTAAATCTCAACCATTTATACCACCTCGAAATTTGTAAAGTCAAACCATTTTCTAAACTATTTTTCAAACTATTTTCTAAACCATTTTCAAACCATTTAGAATGGTCAAAAATGACCAAAATGGTTTCCCCAAACGGGTTGTTTTTCATGCAAGAGATTTCCTTGTACTGGTCCTATTCCCTTCAGATTTAAAAAGACGTGGATAGATCATGAGCAATGGGCCCATACTTGAAAAGAGTCTCATAAATAAAATTATGTCTTTTTTTTTTTTTTTATCGCGGAAAGTGGTTTCTCATACCCCTTGCCTCGCAGTCCCAAGCCGTCGTACAACCATCATTCATGATGTCGTAGGTTTCTTGCCTACAGTACGAACAAAAACATTGACGAGCTAAAAGCCTAGTAAGATACAACTATTTTCTCACAATAACGTGTTATGCAATGCATGACCAATTAATTCATTATTCATTCATTATTTATTACGAATATTTTCTAGAGGATCATCATCATATGTACGTACTGAGTAGCGCGCTTGACTGATGGATGACAGGTGGTGCACATGTCCTCGACGACCAAGGGTCTATCATATCATAAACATATCTTGTAAACATTAACACATAAATCATACATATATTGCCATTAGGTCGACTAAAAGTACGAAATTATGAAAGCCTCACTTAGGAGGGTGGTATGACATGAATTTATCTTTTACTCATAACATATCATATATCTTCACCATGATTAATAATCCTAACATAATCATGTTTAGTAGCTTCATAAACATCTTATCATAATATATTTCTCACAAAAACATAGTATAAATTACATCATCATCTCATATCGCCATAAGCAGCATCACTTCGTATCATCATATCATATTATCACAATATCATCATATCTTATCATTGCATAATGCACATACAATCTGTACAAGCAAACATTTGCAGCGCCATTATGGATGCAAATAAAGCTAGCAGAACTATGTTTAATTATTAGGCATTTCCTCTTAGACTTGGAAGTTCACCCTAGAATGGTGCCAGTTATATCAGTGATTGTTGGCTTCCTCCTCCTCTAAGTTGGATTAACGTTAACACTGACAGGTTAGCTATAGGTGCTCAGGATAGCTCGAGATGTGGTGGCATCTTTAAAAATTGTCGTGGATTTGTTAAAGGTTGTTTCTCCTTCTATGTAGGCATCCGTTTTGCATTCAAGGCCTAACTACTTGCTTTCATCTTTTCTCTTAAACAAGCGAATAAATTTAACTGGAAGAATACTTGGTTAAGGTAGATTCAATATACGTTTTGTGGGCTTTTAATAGTAACTCTACTACATTTCCATAGAATATTGGCAATAAGATGGCTCAATGCCATGTCTCTTACCAAAGATCTTAACGTTGTAGTCTCTCATAGTTATCGCAAGGGTATAATGATAGTGATTTTCCGCATGTATATGGGTTGCTTAAGTAATACAGTGGACGTGAGTCCAAATATCATCTCCATAAGGATTGATAGGTTAGAGATAGGAATCGAGTATTACCTCGTTCGTCTTACTTGTTATCTAGACTAAATGAATACGAAAAATTGAATTAAACTATGACTAACAATAACTAGACGGTAAATTAAATGGACAGTAAAAATAATAAATAAATATGGATCCAAAGGTTGATTTCATTCACTTATCCATGTCATTACATATCCAATTAATCTAGTTAAGTCATTTCATCAATCTAGATATTCTAATATATATCTCATTCACCTCTTCCTAGCCAGAATGAGAACCTAGACTAAATTTACTGAGTTGTAATTCCTAACTAATCGATTCACTAATCATACTTTAAGTACCATCTTAAGATTAATCTCTCAAGATAATGATCATCCACAACAACCTAACCATTTTTTAGCTTTTAGTAAAGGACAATTGCAAAATGATTAAAGTTAGTAAATACCAAGTACCACAATGTAATAAACAGAACATCAATTAATTGTCTTAATAGTTTGTGGCATGTCAAGGGTGAACTACACACCCTTGAATCTAAATGTCAATCACAAAGTTGTCTCAATAAAATACAAATCCAAACAACACTTAATATTTAATACAAAGTAAATAAAAAAGAAGGATAAATAAAATCAAACGTGAGCTCAAAAGCTCATGAAAGTGGTGGTTGTGGATTCAAGTCCGACCTCTCTCCCTCAAGCTCCTATTGTGTGTCACCAAGAATGTCCAAAGAATTGGACTCTTTTTTTCTTGATTCTCATGGTCCTTGCTTCATAAATGAGCAACCTAATGATTTTGGGCAATTTAGGCTGTTAAATTCTCACCCGATGGCTCAAAATGAGCTAAAGAATCGGATTTGAAACGTGGTGGGTAGGGCTGAAAATTAAAACCGAAAAACCGAAAAAAATTAACCGAATTTTTTAAAAACCGAAAACCGAATTTTTTAAAAAACCGAAAATTTGGTGCTTAAAAACCGAAATAACCGAAAATTCGGTGCGGTTATTCGGTTTTGAATATTAAAAATCGAATAATCGGTTTTTTTAACCGAATTATCAATTTTTTTAAAAAAAATCAATTTTTAATCGAATAACCGAATTTAAAAACCGAATAACCGAATTTAATAAGAAAAAATCGGTTATTTAACCGAAAAATCGAATTAAAAAACTAAAAAACCGAATTAAAAACCGAAAAACCGAATTAAAAAATTAAAAAATAAAAATCGGTTATTAACCGAAAAACCGAATTAAAAAACCGAAAATTCGGTTTCGGTAAAATTCGGTTTTTTTCCAAAAAAAAAAATCGATTTTCGGTTTTCAATTTCTAATAACCGAAAATTCGATTTCGGTTAAAAAAAAGCCCAAAAAACCGATAACCGATACCGGTTTCACCCCTAGTGGTGGGCATGTGGAAGGGGGTTGATTGCATTGCAATAAGTTTCATCATGGTGACGATCGTGCCGCGACCAAAATCGATGTCATTGCCATTAGAGGGATGGCAATTCCATCAGACCACGTTCGTAACACCACTAGAGTGATGACAATATCATCCTACCACGTTGATCACTCATGTAAATCCATATTTATTCATTGCAATTTCATGGAATTTCATCTCATCACAATGGGCTTCAAAATTCTCATTTTTTTTACGTCATTTTGCCTCGGATTCCATTCTCGTTAGCTCGATTTTTTACGAGAGCTATACATGCTCAAAACAACATTAAATAGACATAATACTTGAGGATTTGCACCAAACTAAGCCGAAAAATGAGTACGATGAGTGTGCGAAATGCATGCTCATCAGGCAATATGGTTGCAGACAAACTCGCCTCTCTAGCTTCACAGAACTCCAGGTCTACTTGGTGGTTCTCGGCTCCATCTTTCATTCTAAGTCTTATTGGAAGGGATATGTCGGGACTTTCCTACTATTGTTTCTCAAAATTAGCAACGTGAGATTGTCTTTTGAGATTTGAGTGCTTTTTTTCCTCTTTCAGTTTTTTCCCCTTATGGGTTTATTGAAAGAGGTTTTTAGAGAACCCGGTTGTACGGTATCGTAGCAAGATATGAGTCTCGGCTCTATTCTTTGGAAGACTCTTTTGGACTTTAGTTTTCCTTTTTTTTTTTAATTTCTTTTTTGGAATTTTTTTATTTGGTCATTCATTTAAACTAACTTTCTCTTTTCTTAATAAATTAGCGGAGATTCATTTTGGAGAAATTTTCTCTTTTCTTAATAATTTAGCGGAGATTCATTTTGGAGGAGCTACAGATGGATGATAAACCTAGTTAACAAGTCTTTAATAGCTCAAACATGTGTCAATTTAATGGGATGTGTTTCTATTATGATTTCTCTATATTATAAAAAAAAAAATTAGAGAGAATAAGAAAATACAATAACAACATAAAATTTTAGAGGCACTTCTTCACCAAAGTCAAAATAAAATATATTTTTGTTCAACTTTAAAATTGTGAGATAAAATTTGTATTTCCAAAACTTCAAAGTAAAAATATAAATTTTAATAAATATAAGGGTTACTTATTAGAAATAATCAAGGATTGTGGGTTTGCTTAAAGAATTACTAGTGTCTACTGCTCCACCAACTACGCTATATATAGCATATACTAAGCTGAGAGAAGAGATCGAACTAAAGATCAATTATCCTGTAAGAAAAGCATAACCACTTAAACAACATGTTGAACACAGCTGGATCAGTTGTCATGTGTTTGCTGGTAATCTTGATTAGTGATTTGATTAGGAGATGGAGGAACACCAAATGCAAAAATTATAACGGAGTCTTGCCTCCGGGATCTATGGGCTTCCCTTTCATCGGAGAAACCCTCTCTCTCATGATTCCGAGTTACTCTCTCGAACTTCATCCTTTCATCGCAAAACGACTTCAGAGGTACTCATCATCGAGAATTTTTTATTTTATTTTTAATTTCCTCATTTATGAGTCCTTTCTCATATATCTGTTTGTTTGTTTTGGTTTTTCGTATGTATTAACTCAGATATGGGCCTATATTCCGAACAAGCATAGCTGGTCGGCCAGTTGCCATATCAGCTGACCCAGAGTTCAACTACTACCTGTTTCAGCAAGAAGGGAGGCTGGTTGAGCTCTGGTATTTAGATACATTTTCGAAGATATTCGTTCTCGAAGGCGACACTCGAACCAGCGCGGTGGGAGTCGTCCACAAGTACGTGAGGGGGATTTTCCTCAACCACTTTGGTCAGGACAGCCTTAGGGGAAAATTGCTTCCTCAGATTGAACAACTGGTCAACGATACTCTCAGCTCCTGGTCAACTCACCCCTCTATTGAAATCAAAACTGCTGTTTCAGCTGTACGTAATTATAAATCTTAGAAGACTCTTGCATTAATTAAATATGTATTACAAATTTACCCTTGTGCAAAAGAAGAAAGAGGACAAGTATACTGATATTATATCTAAACCTGTCGTTTTCAATATATATATATATGTAGGTGTGTGTGTTATTTGGCCCATAAATTAACAAATCAGACATCAGCCCTCAATATATGGGTTAGAAAAGTGATCTTATATTACTTACGGATCAAGCAGATGACTAAACCGCAAGAAGATTGTTGAAGGTTCTTATTTGAACTCCTTTTTTTTTGTTCTTCTTTTTGTGGCAAATGCAGTTTGTTCTAGAATTTAGTGCAAAGCAATTTATCGGTCACGACGCTAAAAAAGCAGTTCCAAGTCTAAAGGAGGCATACTCAAAGATCGCGACCGGTTTTATGTCTTTTCCAATAAATATTCCCGGTACAACATTCCATGAATGCCTTAAGGTACGAACTAATTAGACATTAAAAAAAAAAATCATTTCTGTGTCTGAGAAGCTAAATTTGATTAAGGTTCGGTTCGGTTCGAAAACACAGGGCCAAAAGAAGGTATCGAACATGTTGCGAGAGATGCTAAGGGAAAGATGCGCTCAGAACAAGAAAAACCCAGAAGATTTCCTGGATCAGATTATAAAGGACATGGAAACAGAGAAGTTCGTATCCGAGTCCTTTGCTGTGCAATTGATTTTTGGGGGCTTATTTGCAACCTTTGAGTCTCTTTCATCAGTACTGGCATTAGCTTTCAAGTTCCTCTCTGATCATCCTTCAGTACTCGAGGAGATGATAGTAAGCAAAAGAAAATACATACATATGTACTTACATAATATATAAATTCATATATTTCTTTTCTTACATATAAACCAATTATTTTGTGACAAATTGCAATAAAATCTATTTTCAACATTTTGTTTCAAAACTAGCCAACTATACGGAAGTATATTTATAGTGTCATTAAGACTACTTCTTAGGTTACTCCTAACACCAAATAACCAATATTGATAAAAAAAAAAGTCAACAAAAAAATTCTGCCACTAAAATTTCTTAAGATGGCTATTAAAAAAAAAAAGGCATTGGCCATTTTTTAAATGTTTAAAATACCTATTTACTTTAATTTCTATCGTCGGATAACATAAACTGAAACATAGTGAACAAATTTAATTTGTAATTTTGTAATAATAATACTTTAATAAATAATTTGTCATCTTTTTCAGGACGAGCAAGAAGCAATTCTCCGAAACAGAAAAGAACCAAATTCTTCTCTCACCTGGGAAGAATATAGAACAATGACTTTTACTCTCCAAGTTAGTATATCTCACATCACATCATGTCATTAATTATGTATATCTTATGATATTTATATGTTTCTTTGCCTGAAATAATGTTGATCTCTTGAAAACTTTTATAGGTTATCAATGAAACTCTTAGGATTGGAAATATCACACCTGGGATATTACGTAGAGCATTAAAAGATATCCCAGTAAAAGGTATTATCATTCTTTTGAGGGAAAATCTCTATTTAATCCCTGAGTTTTACCAAAATTCTCGTTTAGTCCTTGTGTTTTTTGAAATTTTAAAATAATCCCTATGTTTGTTAAATTATGCCTATTACATACCTTGTGCTTGAATTATGACTTGATGTACCAAATTTACCCTTTATTAAAACGATGGGTAAATGTTAATCACATATTTCTCTTAAAAAAATAAATAAAAAATCAAAATATCAAACCCTAAACAAACTACAAATCAAACTACTGAAAATATTAATCACATATTTCTCTTCCTTATGCTCATATTACCCAAAAAAAAAAAATCAAGCATTTATCCTAAAAAAACAAATGCCATAAGAAGGGTATAAGCATAATAGGCATCAATTTTCTTATCCACGTTTTAAGAAGGGTATTATAGGAATATTAGTAAAATTCGCTCTTGATTTTGCCTAAATTTCGAGTACAAGGTATGTAATAGTCATAATTTAACTAACACAAGGATTATTTTGGAATTTAAAGAAACACAAGGACTAAACGAGAATTTCGGCAAAACTCAGGGATTAAATAGGGATTTTTCCTTCTTTTTAATATATATATATATATATATATTGTCATTAAGACATTCCTGTTAATGATCTTCGCAGGATTTACAATTCCTAAAGGGTGGACAATTATGATTGTCACTTCTGCTCTACAGCTAAGTCCCAACACGTTCGACAATCCCCTCGAGTTCAATCCGAGGCGCTGGAAGGTCAAGTCTCGTTGCCATTAATTGTTCCGAACTATGTTTGTGTTTCGGTTTCAGATTAAATCATAAAGCTTTAAGTTGTGGAATCTCTGATTAACTGTTGTGTCATGGGATTTAAAAATAGGAGCTTGATCCGCTTGTTATATCAAAGAATTTCATGCCTTTTGGAGGAGGACAGAGACAATGTGCCGGCGCAGAGTACAGTAAACTATTCATGGCCACATTTTTCCACGTCTTGCTTACTAAATATAGGTACACTCTACGTCCTAAATTCCTCGAATTTCAAAATGAAAAATGAAAAATTCATTTGAGAAGAGATAATCACCTCATTTGTTTTACATATATTTCTATCTTGACCTAAACAAAATGAGTCAATTTAAAGAGTTTCTACAATACACAAAATGGGCCACTAAGGAATAACCAAAAAAAAAAAAATCATTCTATGTTTATATATACAATTACAAAGTGGAACCAAGTCTCTCTACATGATCATTGAATTTCTGTGGTGGCATGCCTTTAGTCAAAGGATCAATAATCATCAATTCAGTGCTAATGTGCTCAATGACCACTTTCTCTTCTTTAACACGTTCTCTTATGGCTAAGTACTTAATGTCGATATGTTTACTTCGACTTCCACTCTTATTGTTCTTAGCCATAAAGACAGTAGCTGAATTGTCGCAGAAAATTCTCAATGGTCTAGATATAGAATCCATAACTCTAAGCCCAGAAATGAAACTTTTAAGCCATACACCATGTGAAGTAGCTTCAAAACAAGATACGAACTCGGCTTCCATGGTAGAAGTAGCAGTCAAAGTCTGTTTGACACTTCTCCATGAAATAGCTCCATCGGCCATAATGAAAATGTACCCAGATGTTGATTTCCGAGAATCAACACAGCCAGCAAAGTCTGCATCTGAATAGCCGATCACATCTAAAGTGTCCGTCTGTTTATACATAAGCTTGTAGTCTTTGGTTCCTCGAAGGTACCGCATGACTTTCTTTGCAGCTCTCCAGTGGTCCATACCTGGGTTACTTTGATATCGCCCTAACACCCCAACAGCATATGCAATATCAGGTCTAGTACAGACCTGGGCATACATAAGGCTTCCGACTGCAGAGGCATATGGAATATTCTTCATGGATTCTCTCTCAAAATCATTCTTTGGGCTTTGGCTCAAACTGAGCCGATCACCCTTTACAATTGGAGCAATACTTGGTGAACAATCTTTCATCCGAAATCTCTCTAAAACTTTGTTATTATAGGTTTCTTGTGACAGTCCTAATACGCCACGAGGTCTGTCCCTATGGATCTTAATACCAATGACATAAGATGCCTCACCCATATCTTTCATGTCAAAGTTTTTAGAGAGAAATTATTTCACCTCATGCAGCATGCTCTTATCGTTGGTTGCAAGTAAGATATCATCCACATATAAAACAAGAAAGCAAATTTTGCTCCCACTGACCTTCTGGTATATACATTGATCCATGGGATTTTCAACAAAACCAAATGAAGAAATTACTCCATGGAATTTGAAATACCATGGACGGGAGGCTTGCTTTAAACCGTATATGGATTTCTTAAGCTTGCAAACCAAATGCTCACCATCACTAGAAGAGAAACCTTCAGATTGTTTCATATAAACCCCCTCTTCTAGATCACAGTTAAGGAAAGTTGTTTTCACATCCATTTGTTCCAACTCAAGGTCGAAATGGACAACTAATGCCAATATGATACGAAGAGAATCTTTCTTGGATACAGAAGAGAAAGTCTCCGTGTAGTCGATTCCTTCTTTTTAAGTAAATCCCTTAGCAACGAGTCTCGCTTTGTATCTCTCAATGTTGCCTAATGAGTCTCTTTTGGTCTTAAAGACCCATTTACAGCCAATGGCCCTCGCCCCACTAGGCAACTCAACAAGGTCCCAGACTCCATTGCTTTTCATGGAATTCATTTATTCCTTTATAGCATCGTGCCACAAATCAGACTCTTTGCAGCTCATGGCTTGTGAAAACGTTTCGGGATCATTTTCGGGTCCTATGTCAGATTCTTGTAGATACACAACATAATCACTAGGAATCGCCGATTTTCTTTCTCGAGTAGATCTCCTTAATGTTGAATTATTATCTCCCTGAGGAGCTTGTAGTTCAACTACTCGTTCAGGAATTTGAGGTAATTCATGAACAAGTTGATCAACTGGAAAGTTCTCAGCAGCTTGTGGAACTTCAATGACTGGTTGTTCAACACGAGTCTGAACTAGAGGAGTGTTATGAACTATCACCAATTTATCTGATGACGTGGAAGGTTGAGATTCTGTATGATCATGAGCAGGAATTAAGTCCTTGAACCGATCTCTCCGACTGATCACGTCATTCTCAAGAAACTTAACATTTCTTGATTCCACAATCCTAGTAGTGTGAGATTGACAGTAAAATCTGTAACCCTTAGACCTCTCGGCATAGCCAATGAAGAAACCACTAATGGTCCTTGGGTCCAGCTTCTTCTCTTGTGGGTTATATATTCTCACCTCAGACGGACATCCCCAAACACGCATATGTCGCAAACTCAGTTTCCAACCTTTCCATAGTTCAAAAGGCGTTTTAGGAACAGCCTTGGTTGGAACTTGGTTTAATATATACGCTGCCATCTTTAATGCTTCAGTCCATAAGGATTTAAGAAGATTGGAGTTGCTAAGCATACTCCGCACCATGTCCATAAGTGTTCTGTTTCTTCTTTCTGCAACACCATTCATATCTGGAGAACCAGGCATTGTGTATTGAGCAAGAACAATTCCATGCTCTTGAAGAAACTTAGCAAATAGACCAGGTGCTTATCCATTCTCAGTGTATCTACCATAATATTCTCCACCTCTATCAGATCTCACTATTTGTATTTGCTTTCCACATTAGTTCTCAACTTCAACCTTAAAGACTTTGAAGGCATCCAATGCTTCATGCTTGTTGTGAAGCATATACACATACATGTATCGTGAGTAATCATCGATAAAAGTGACAAAATATTTCTGGCCATACATATCCATGTCTGGACAGCATATATCAGTATGTATGATTTCTAATATGTTCGAACTCCTATTAGCACCTTTCTTAGACTTGTTCGTCTGCTTTCCCTTAATGTAGTCTACACAAGTCTCGAAATCAGTATAATCAATAGTATTGAGTACTCTGTCATTTACTAATATCTTAATTCTGTCTATGGAGATATTACATAATCTCCGGTGCCATAACATAGAAGAGTCCTCCTTAATATTACACCTCTTAGTGCCAGTGTGAACATGCATTGAACTATTAGTGGCATCATCTTGCAAGAAAATACGATAAAGATCATTAGACAAAATACCATTCCCAACACATTTAGATTTATAAAATAAACTGAAAGATGTGTCTTTAAAATTAAAGGAATATCCAAATGGTACTAGTCTTGAAATAGAAATCAAGTTTCGTGAGAAACTTGGTACATAAAAGGTCCTTTCCAAAGTTAAAATAAAGCCACTACTCAAGGTTAAAATGCAAGTTCCAATAGCCTCCACATGTGAGCCCATCTTGTTGCATGATAAGATGTTTTTCTCACTTCCCACTGGCTTCCTTAGATTTTGCATACCCTACAAAGAGTTTGCAATGTGGATTGTAGATCCAGAGTCAATCCACCAGGTGTTAATATTAACATTAACCATATTAGACTCATAACAAATAAATGAGGATAGATTACCTTTCTTCTCAAGCCATTTCTTAAATTTAGCACAATCCTTCCTTTCGTGTCCATTCTTTTTACAGAAGAAACACTTGTTGGCTTTCTTAATATCAGAATGAGGTGGTATTTTACCTTTCTCCTTCTGATTAGTCCTAGAAGTGGTGGCTTGAGACTTGTCAGAATTTTCAGCTTTGTTCTTTACCTGGACTGTTGCCAGCATAGCACTTTCTCCCAATTCCATCACAAACCTCTCCTCTTCTTGAACACACATGGTCATTAACTCATTAATGGATCATTTATCCTTATGTGTGTTATAAGAGATCTTAAAAGGCCCATATTGATGTGGAAGGGTGTTCAGAATGAAGTGCACCAGGAAAGTCTCTGACATATCTACCTCAAGTTTCTAAAGTTGAGCCGCTATGTCCCTCATTTTCATGATGTGCTCACGCACACCCTTAACGCTTATGAGACGGAGAGAAGAAAACTTCATTATAAGGGTGCTTGCTAAAGCCTTTTCTGAAGTGACGAATTGATCGTCAATAGCTTTCAGAAGATCACGGACCTTTTCATGCTGATCGACAGAACCACGAATGCCAGCAGAGATTTTGGTTTTTATGAACATAACTGAGAGCCGATTAGATCGCTCCCACTTTTCATAAAGATCAACTTGATCAGGCGTGCTTTTTTCAGTAATAGCAGGTGGTTCGTCTTTCCTAATAGCATAGTCAATGTCCATCCACCCTAAATGAAGGAGAATCCTTTCTTTCCAAATTTATAGTTATCACCTCTAAGTTCAGGAATGTCTAGGCGAATATCAGATAAACTAGCAGGTTGAGAAACTGTAAAGATCGAAATTGCTTATGTTAGAATTTAAGGCTACTTACTGAAATTGCATGTACTACCAATGTAAAACATGCACAAAATTTAAATCTAATGACATAAAAATTGCCTGTGGGCTAAAATTTTACTCAAGTAGATTTATTAGTTTCTTTATGATAGTAATATCAAATTATTCTCATTTTATGGGTACATTACAAAATAATTTGATATACTATCCTAAATATAATAAAACTACTAAACTATATTCCAATTCATAATCCCTGTGGATAAATTATGAAAATAATTTGATATTTTATCCTAATTAATTATATAAATATAATAAAATTTCCTGTGGGATGAATTTTATTATATTAAGTATAATTAATCACAATTTTATATCTTATTCCTTATGTGATCTTAAATTCAATCTTAGTATATAACTTTAATTAATTAAAGATGTTGTGGCTAGTCTCTAATTAATTAAAATTATATTGATCACAAGACAATGTAGGCTAGACTAAATGACTAGGAACAATTATTATTCATAATTTTATTGTTCACCTAAATAATAATCTAAATTTATTTAGTGACCATTTTATGAATCTTAATGTGCCAAAAAATTAGACACTTAACTAAAGTCTTATGAGAATAATCCTAAATATTACAAATTTTAACAATATCTAGACTTAATGATATGTTATAATTTGCAAATGAAATTTCTCATAAATAAAATATAAATTGCATAATTAAAACATAAATATTATGCAAAATTATATTAATAATCTCATTTATAAAGCATAAAATAATCATGCATAATATGAGATTAAAATAAAATCATACATCTTATACGTAGACTTAATTAGAGCAAAATAAACAAAATGCTCAATACTTAATTATTTATGCACAAAACAAATAAAATATAATTGCATGTATAAATCCAAAATATACATACAAAACTTATTAAATTTAAGCACATAAATAAGTTAAATATACCACAAGTACGGAAGTCAAACATATATGTATACATATATATCAACACATTATACAAAAAGATCAAGATAAAGAAAACTGCTGTTTTAAAAACTTTGATGAAAATGACAGCAACAGGCAAAACGACATCTGCCCAGAAAAACGACATCTGCTTCAGAAAACGACAGGTGCTTCAGAAACGACATCTGCAGCAGAAACGATATTGTCGTTTTTCAGGTTGTCTTCAACCTGCAGACGGGTCAAAAACGACCCGGTTGAGACCCGAATCAAAACCCGACTCAAAATCAGCATTTTTAACGTCAAAATTGATGCTTAATATTACATAAACGTTAGAAAATGAATTTCTAAAGGATTTCTAACATCATATTACATCAAGAAGCTCAAATAAACAAATTAAAAAGAAAAAAAGAAAAAAAGGAAAAAAGCCATGAACGGCCATGAACACAAAAAATGGCCGAAACTATCAAAAACAAGGCAGAGGTATAAACATGCTCTGATACCAAATGTAAGCATAATATCGATCCTATAATGCGGAATAAAATAAACAAAAGGATCGAAATCAAAGGACCCGAAAACATCGTACCTCCGGCCATTGTCGATGTCGGAATCGGTGACGGTATTTGGTGCTTCCAAGCTCTCAACTCACGAAAACAATGGTGTATAGTATGAATGAAAATGTGTGTCGAGCTTGGGGACCAAATACAACATTTATAGTGGAGCTCCCATCAAAGCTCTCAGTTACAACCGACGAACGTTACCACCGAGTACCAAACGCACGTAACGTGCGACCTTTGATGAGAGACCATAAAATGGTCATTAAGTCCAAAACGTTTGGACCACACTACATGAATGCAGTGCAACAAAACGGAAAATGGTTACATACCCTAGCAGAGCGAAATTGCTGACGTGTCATTCTTTCTCATCTTGTAAGACTAATTATTGTTTTTTCTTTTTCACCTTTTTCCAAAATTTTTGGTATTGAGTAGGTGGACAAAAGTCAAGGAAGGAAAAATTGCCAGGTTTCCTATGCTAGGATTTCGGGATGGCGTTCACATCAAATTCTCGGCCAAGTAGAATTGATCTCTACTCTGCATAGATTCTATAGTAAAAGTCGCCGCTTCCGTCTACTTACTGCAAACTTCATTGTTGTTTGTGTTAGAATAACGGTGGTTTTTACTCCGATTTGTTTGATATTTGGTTTGTATAATTTTTGCGCGACTTTTGTTGCTTTGTAATATATATAATATTCGATGCCGTTAATCGTTAATTTGTTTAGTTTTATTAAAAAAAAATTATGAAGAATGCTTAAAATTTTTTGAAACATTTACTTTACCTCTTAAAAAACGACATAATGCAAAATAATTTTTTCAGTTTCTCTTTCAAACTATACCAAACTTGTTGTAGTTTTTCAAATAAACTGCAACAGTCAACCAACTTTACTATGATATTTAACTTAATGCTTATCAGTACAAAAATTTCGATAAAAGCATCATAGAAACAAAATCCGAAATACTAAAGGAATTTGCTAATGAGAATATTTATTCAGTATATTTGGAAAATAACATGAGCATGAAAAATCGGAATATCACACCGTTTGTTGGAATTTCGATTGGTATATATAGAGATCTCTTCAAGCAATCAATTTGTGGTGTATCCTTTTCGGTGTTTATTCAGGCTTCTCTTTAAGTGTTTGATTCGAGTTTACAAGTGGCAGATAGTTTGATCTGTACTTCTTGTAGTAGAAAGGCTATGCGGGTTTAAGTTGGTGATTGTATTGCCTTTTCATATTTTATAATGTATTTCATCTTAAACAAGCTTTGGTTCTAGAGGAGAAAAATTACAAAATATTGCTTTCTAGGATCAATTATTATAAAAGTATTTGAAAATAATAGATATTCACTAGTACAAAAATGGGATTTAATGACGTATTTTGTGAGTCATAAAAAGTTTTTAAGACGGTTAAATATGAGTCATAAAAAATGGTGTCATTGTAACTATTGAATTTATAAAAACTCATAAAATGCGTCATAAAAAGTGGTGCATTTGAAGACGTACATAAAAAAGTTGTCATAATAGTGTAAGTTTTTAAGACGCATTTATTTGCCCCGTCATAAATTTAGCATTATTTTCTAAGACGCATTTCTATGCCCCGTCATAAATTCAACATTACTTTCTAAGACGTATTTATGTACCCGTCATAAATTTATCAAAGCTTTTTAAGACGTATATTTTTAAGCCACCTTTTATGTGATGTTTTTTTTTCGTTTTTTTTATTTTTATTTTTTTAAAATTTTTGTCAGTTTACAATTTCGTTCCAAAAGCTACCGTACACAATCGAATCCAAGATCAAAAATCACAACCAAATAACAACAAAATACTAATACAAACGACACATAGCTAGAACAAAATTTAGCAATAAAGACAAAACGAGCATCCATAACCAAATTTACCACATAATACCAAAACAAACGTCATATATATCTAGAATAATCACATTAAGCAAAAAGTTCTAGATTCACAATATAGCCAAATTAATTTGCCAAAGTAAGCATTACATATCTAGAACCAAATTTACCAATATAACTTCGTATTTACAAATAGATCCATAATATCTCCACACATGACATATGTGACTGCAAAAGTACAAGCATTGTAGTATATCCAACTCTAACCCCTCGTTCACCACCTCTCCCTAACTCTTCTGCAAACAAAAAATAACACAAATAAACAAAAAATGTCCTTATACACAAACATATACATTATTATATAAAGACAAGCTCATAAAGGAAATAAAATTAGCTCGTGAAAAGTACAATTCAATTGTGCCCAATTTTCGACGGTCTCTAATTTCCTTAGGAAACAAACAATAACAGATATAAGTATTGTAACACACACAGACATTAACAAATGACAACAAACTTATAAAGCGACACAAATGAGTGTTGCAATACACACAAGTGCGCACATACATAGTGGCAGATGTATTAGCAATGACGAAAAACTTTGAAAGGGCAAATACATGTAATTATTGTAAAACATGCACATTTTTTCATGACTACCAACAACTAAATTCAACATTATGAGATCCCTTTTGCTAGCATTAATGACGTCATGAAACAACCACATAGAATGCATATTTGATGGTAAAGAGAAAGTACAAAACTTTGAGCAAACTGCTACAAGTAATAAGGGATACCTGCTGTAGGAAAGCTGGTTTTGCTCTGCAGGATGTAGGGGTGAAATTAATAATCGAAATAACCGAATTAAAAATCGATTTACCGAAAAAAAAAATTTTAGATTATCGAATTACCGAAAAAGCTGAAAATTCAGTTTTAATAACTGAATATACCGAAGTTAATCGGTGCGGTTTTTTAGCTAATAGACAAAATAACCGAATAACCGGTTGTATATCCAAATAACCGAATTTTTCAATTATTTTAAACCAATATATATTATTTTGTGTTGTTTTATAACAAAATAAATAGGTTGGTCTGGTGGAATCCTTGACATGCCTTGTTTGTCCTTGCTCTCTACCCACTAAGGTTCAAACCCAGCCAAAGCCAATGTTTGGAATTTTTTATTTTTTTTATTTTTAATTTTAACAAAAGAAAACTCAAATGTGCGTGTAGTGGGACTTGAACCTCAGACCTAGAAGCAAGGTGAGGCAGCCGGCTGTGCTACTTTGCCAACTTGCCTCATGTGATTAGTTTAGGACTAAAATTATATATAATATACAACAGTTTTTTTTTTAATTCGATTTTTTAATCGAATAACTGATTTCAATAACCGAATTTCGGTTATTCGGTGCAATCGGTTATTAGGTACAAACACCGGTTTTGGTTATTATTTTTGCAAAATCAAAAATTCGGTTTCGGTTTTTAAAAGGTCCAAAAAATCGCATAACCGCACCGATTTCACCCTTAGCATGATGCCTCTAGAAATTCTACTTCTTTTTTAAGCTTCCTTATTTTCCCTAGGTCAGAACAAGTAGCTTTCAAATGCTCTTTTTCAGAGTTAGAACTTCAAACATGCAAATATTGAACAAATTCTCAAGTCTTGTTAGAGCTTCTTCAACACTCTCCAATGAGGACTAACGGGCTAACTTCTACATATAACTGATGATAACTTATTGATGACAGAACAATTTTCCCAATGAGGAACCTGTAAAAAGAAAGAAAATACTAATAAATAACCAAAATAGTCAGACTATATCAAAATAAAAACGAATCTAGATCATCTATACCTTAGAAAGGATTGTTTACGTCATCCCAAGGCAATAAAAGATCCAAACATAGCTAAATCTGTCTCTATATCAGAAATATTATTTTCTTCTTTTCTTTTTCAGTAGGTGTTTCAACTCCAGTTTCATGATCAACAGAAGCTTGAATTTCAACTTCTAAATCTTCCATTTAAGCTTCTAAATCTAGTCATAACCCACAAAGCCATAAACAGAAAAAGAAAATACAATTCAATCACAAGACACAATATATACATAATAAAATTCAATCACAATAACTCAAAAAATACAGAATAACTAAGAGACTAGAAAATACAAAACAACCAAAACACTTTGCCATATCTATATACGGCAGAACAGCCAAAACACTTTGCCATTTATATTTTATGTTCAAAATACACTACACACAGTCACAAACCCACAAATTTATATACACAGTCACACACACCCACAAAAGAGTTAATTATAGAAGTTGTCGACCAGGACACGCCGTTCGCTGTACGCCGAGCCTTGTGCCGTCGAGGAGGAGCTTTGGCCGTCGGAGGTGAATTGGTCGTTCGTGCACTCGAATAGTGAAGAAGCAGGCCGGACAGCGGAGGGCGGGGATGGTTGGGCGAGACAGAGAGGCTGGGCGGCCGGAAGAGGGCGGGGACGGCTTGGTTGGGACGGACAGGCAGGGCAGAGAACGAGGACGGCTGGGCGAGGAAGGAGTGGCAGGGCAGAAGGCGGGGACGGCTGGGTGGGGACGGACAGGCAGGGCGGAGAACGGGATAGCTGGGCGAGGGCAGAGAGGCAGGGCGGAGGGCGGAGAGGCAGGGTGGAGGGCGGGGATGGCTGGGTGAGGGCGGATCAGACTTCGTAGGGAGGGACGTCGGAGGGGCTAGGTTCGATGGGGCTGGGGTTCGGCGAGGCTGGGTTCTTGGGTGGGAAGGGGGGGGGGGGTGGCTGGAATCGACGGGATGGGGGTCAGGGGCTGGACCAAAAATAAATAAGCTAGACCTAAAACTAAAAGAAAAGAATGCGAGAAGAAAGAATGAATTGGCACTCAGTGGGCTAGTTCAGCGGCAAGGAAATTTTGAGAGAGTTTTGGAGGTTTCAAATTAGCCTATTAGGCATCGAGCAGTTGGGGACTTGGAGAGGAGAAGAGATTAAGGGTTAAAAGTTGTGACAGGTGGCGAAAAATGATTGATAAGATACGAAGACAGGTAAAATAACCAAGTCTTCAATATTTATTCTGAGTTTTTTTTTTTTATTTTTACGTGATATAAAAGTTAGAGAAACTAATTAAAATTACATGTAATAAAAATCAGAGAAAATTATTACTTATCCTAATTTTTCTTCAATTTGTTTTAAGAAAAAAAATATGACAATCTCCTTTTTCATTTTTTTCTGCTCATGATTTCAATTTGTTTTTTATTATTATTATTATTATTATTATTATTATTATTATTATACTAAAGGTGAAGTAGAAAAATACCCAGAATTTATATAACAATAAAAATAAATACCCAAATTTTTGAAGTAATTGAGTTTCTAGTCAATTCGTGAATTACTTGAACATGTTTTTGGTAACTAAGAGAATTACCACCAGTTATCACTATGTAAGTAATTGCATTACTTAGGTAGTTGGTTATATTTTTTAAAAGATTGGGTAATAACTTACATTAAATTTTAAAAATTGGGTATTCACTATAATTTCTCTTATAGTAATTATTAGTTATATTTTACTAGAATGCCAAACTGTATTGTGCTTAGTTAGATTTTACATATAAAAAAAAAAGAAAAAATAATAAAATAAATTGCAGTTGTAATTCTTTAAAAATATAATTTTTGGCAAAATTTATTTCATGGGAACCAATAAAAAAATAAGATGACAAATCTAATAACACACATAAAAAAATAAAATAAAATTAACGTCTTGTCTCTTTCTTTTGAAAACTAACTGTAATAAGAGAGAAAAAGTGAAAAATATTTTTGGGCATCATTATAAGTTCAAACAAATCTCTAACTTGATGAAGAAAATCTAAGAACGAGACAAAAATTATGGATAAATTCAATCAAATACAAAAGAAAGTATTTTTATAATAATTAAAAATAAAAATTTTCTAATATTATAAAATATTTGTCTATTTGTATATAAATTTTACTGTTTACTATTACTTTTACTTATATAGTTTTAATACTTTTAAAATATTATTAATTTTACTATGTTATTAAGAAAAATTGCTACATCACTTTGGTTTTTGAGCTCGGTTTTAAAATCTAACACAAAGAAAAAATTTAAAAAAAAAATGAACTAATTTTTTGTAGTAAAAAAAAAAGAAAAAAGAAAAAAAAGAACCAAAATGTAGATAAAAAATAAATAGCATTTAAAAAAAGCAATAGAAATTATTATTACCACCAATAAAAATTATTTTTATTTTTAATTTTTAATTATGGATTTAATTTGTTATGCTTTAATATTTCTTTTTTTTTTTTATAATTATATTTAAAACAATGATAAGAAGATATGAAGATGGGTAACTAGAATACGTCTTCAAAATGACCAATGCCACGTGGTGGCTTGTGGTTCGTTGGTTTTAATGAAGCATATATTTTTTCCGTTATTATAACATAATGGCGCTAAGATATTCAAAAATGGTTCTAAAATATGTGACTTTAAAACATTAGTTCCACGTGGCGGCTTGTGGTTCGTTTGTTTTCATGACGCATATATTTTTTCCGTCATTATAACATAATTGCGCCAATACATTCAACAACGGTTCTAAAATATGCGTCTTAAAAACGTTAGTGCCATTAATGACGCATATATTTTTTCTATCATTATAACATAATGGCGCCAAGATATTCAAAAACAGTTCTAAAATACCTGTCTTTAAAATATTAGTGCCACATAGCGGCTTGTGGTTCGTTAGTTTTAATGGCGCATATATTTTTTCCGTCATCATAACATAATTGCACCAATACATTCAAAAACAGTTCTAAAATATGCGTCTTTAAAACGTTAGTGCCACGTGGCAGCATGTAGTTCGTTACTTTTAATGACGCATATATTTTTTTCAGCATCATTTATATTTGTTTTCCACGTGACATAATTTTAGAGCATAAATGAGATATGATAACACATTTTTTGTAACCCGTCTTAAAAACTAGGCGTCTCGAATTCATGATTTTGTACTAGTGAATATAGCTTTTAAAGGGCTTTTTGTGGCTCCGAAGTGACTCAAGCAAAGTTTTTTCAATCACAAAGGAGTATTAAACATATAATATATTATAATAAGTCTAAAAGACACATTTGGAGATCCAACAAGCCTTAAAAAGTCACTTTGTGCAAAAACAAAGTCCTTATAACTAGTTTTGCCAAAATATAGCCATTAAAGGGCTTTTTTTTTTAATCCGAAGAGACTCTAGCAAAGTTATTTTGATCCCAACTGCGTATTTGAACATATAATATATGATAATAAGTATTACGGACTCATTTGGAGCTCCAGCAGGTCATAAAAAGTCACTTCGCGCAAAAACAAAGTCCTTATAACTAGTTTTGCAAAATTATAGCCTTTAAAGGGCTTTTTTTTGGCTTCGAAGTGACTCTAGCAAAGTCGTTTTGATAACAAATGAGTATTTGAACAAATAATAAACTATAATAAGTCTAATGGACTCCTTTGGTGCTCAACGAAGCCTTATAAAGTCACTTTGCGCAAAAACAAAATCTTTATAACTAGTTTTGTCGAAATACAGCCTTTAAAGGGCTTTTTTGGCTCCGAACTGACTCTAGCAAAGTTGTTTTGGTACGAAATAAGTATTTGAATATATAATATATTATAACAAGTCCAAAGGACTCATTTGGAGCTCCAACAATCCTTAAAAAGTCACTTAGCGCAAAAACAAAGTCCTTACAACTAGTTTTGCCAAATATAGCCTTTAAAGGGCTTTTTTAAGCTCCGAAGTGACTCTAGCAAAGTTGTTTTGATCCCAAATACGTATCTGAACATATATTTTATTATAATAAGTCTAAAGGACTCGTTTGGAGCTCCAACAGGCGTTAAAAAGTCACTTTGCGCAAAAACAAAAACCTTAAGACTACTTTGCCGAAATATAGTCTTTAAAGGGCTTTTTTTGGGCTCCGAAGTGACTCCAGTAGAGTTTTTTTTTCTTCCCAAATGAGTATTTGAACATATAATATGTTATAGCAAGTCTAAATGACTCCTTTGGAGCAACAACAAGCCTTAAAATTTCATTTTCTAAAAAACAAAGTCCTTCTAGCTACTTTTGCTAAATATAGCCTTTAAAGGGCTTTTCGTGGCTCCGAAATGCCCCAGTCAAAGTTTTTTTAAACACAAATGAGTATTTGAACATATAATATATTATAATCAGACTAAAGGACTCATTTGGACATCCATCAAGCCTTAAAAACTCACTTTGCACCAAAACAAAGTCCTTATAACTTGTTTTGCCAAAATATAGCCATTAAAGGACCTTTTTTTTTTTATATAAGAAGTGACTCTATCAAAGTTATTTTGATCCCAACTGAGTATTTGAACAAATAATATATATTATAATACGCATTACAGACTCATTTGGAGCTCCGACAAGTCATAAAAAGCCAGTTCGCGCAAAACCAATTTCCTTATAACTAGTTTTGCTGAAATGTAGCCTCTAAAGGGCTTTTTTTGGCATCGAAATGACTCTAGCAAAGTCATTTTGATAACAAATGATTATTTGAACAAATAATAAACTAAAATAAGTCTAAAGGACTCCTTTGGAGCTCCATTACGCCTTAAAAAGTCACTTTGCGCAAAAACAAAGTACTGATAACTAGTTTTACCGAAATATAGCCCTTAAAGGGCTTTTTTGGCTCCGAACTGACTCTAGCAAAGTTGTTTTGCTACCAAATGAGTATTTGAATATATAATATATTATAATAAGTCTAAAGGACTCATTTAGAGCTCCAAGAATCCTCAAAAGCTCACTTTGCGCAAAAACAAAGTCCTTATAACTAGTTTTGCCAAATATAGTCTTTAAAGGCCATTTTTTAGCTCCAAAGTGACTCTAGCAAAGTTATTTGATCCCAAATAAGTATTTGAATATATAATATATTATAATAAGTCCAAAGGACTCATTTAGAGCTCCAACAAGCGTTAGCAAGTCACTTTGCGCAAAAACAAAGCCCTTATAACTACTTTTGCTGAAATATAGCTTTTGATGGTTTTTTTTTTTTTTTTGCTCCGAAGTGACTCTAGCAATGTTTTTTTTTTTAATCCCAAATGAGTATTTGAATATATAATATATTATAGTAAGTCTAAATGACTCCTTTGGAGCAACAACAAGCCTTAAAAAGTCATTTGCTTGAAAACAAAGTCCTTATAACAAGTTTTGTCAAATAAAGCCTTTAAAGGGCTTTTTATGGCTCCGAAGTGCCTCTAACAAAGTTTTTTTTTTTAATCAAAAATCAGTATTTGAATATATAATATATTATAATAACTCTAAAGGACTCTGTTGGAGATTTAACAAGCCTTAAAAAGTCACTTTGCGCAAAAACAAAGTCCATATAACTAGTTTTGCAAAACTAGCCATTGCAGGGCTTTTCTTTATCCGAAGTGACTCTAGGAAAGTTATTTTGATGCCAACTGAGTATTTGAACATATAATATATGATAATAAGTATTATGGACTCATTTGGAGCTCCAACAAGTCATATAAAGTCCGTTCGCGCAAAAACAAAATCTTGATAACTAGTTTTGCTGATAACCAAAGGGCTTTTTTTGGCTTCGAAATTACACTAGCAAAGTCGTTTTGATAATAAATGAGTTTCTGAACCAATAATAAACTTCAACAAGTCTAAAGGACTCCTTTAGAGCTCTATTAAGCCTTAAAAAGTCACTTTGTGCAAAAACAAAGTCCTTATAACTAGTTTTTTTCCGAAATACAGCCTTTGAACGGCTTTTTTGGTTCCGAATTGATTCTAGCAAAGTTGTTTTCATACCAAATGAGTATTTGAATATATAATATATTATAATAAGTCTAAAGGACTCATTTGGAGCTCCAAAAATCCTTAAAAAGTCACTTTTCCCAAAAACAACGTCCTTATAACTAGTTTCGCCGAAATATAGCCTTTAAAGGGTTTTTTGTAGCTCCGAAGTGACTCTAGAGAAGTTGTTTTGATCCCAAATAAGTATTTGAACATATAATATATTATAATATGTCTAAAGGACTCATTTGGAGCTCCAACAAGCGTTAAAAAGTCACTTTGCGCAAAAATAAAGTCCTTATAACTTGTTTTGCCGATATATAGCCTTTAAAGGGTTTTTTGTAGCTCCGAAGTGACTCTAGCAAAGTTTTTTTTTATCACAAATGAGTATTTGAACAAATAATAAATTATAATAAGTCTAAAGGACTCATTTGGAGATCCAACAAGCCTTAAAACGTCACTTTGCGCCAAAACAAGGTCCTTATAACTAGTTTTGCCAAAATATAGCCATTAAAGGGCTTTTTTTTTTTAATCCGAAGTGACTCTAGCAAAGTTATTTTGATCCTAACTGAGTATTTGAACAAATAATATATATTTTTATAAGTATTACGGACTCATGTCAGTTCGCGCAAAACCAATGTCCTTATAACTAGTTTTGCCGAAATATAGACTTTAAAGGGCTTTTTTTGGGTTCGAAATAACTCTAGCAAAGTCGTTTTGATAACAAATGAGTATTTGAACAAGTAATAAACTACAATAAGTCTAAAAGACTCCTTTGGAGCTCCATTAAAACTTAAAATTTCAGTTTGCACAAAAACAAAGTCCTGATAACTAGTTTTGTCGAAATACAGCCTTTAAAGGGCTTTTTTGGCTTCGAACTGACTCTAGCAAAGTTGTTTTGCTACCAAATGAGTATTTGAATATATAATATATTATAATAAGTCTAAAGGACTCAGTTGGAGCTCCAACAAGCGTTAAAAAGTCACTTTGCATAAAAACAAAGTCCTTACAACTAGTTTTGCCAAATATAGCCTTTGAAGGGCTTTTTTTTGGCTCCAAACTGACTCTAGCAAAGTTATTTTGATCCCAAATAAGTATTTGAATATATAATATATTATAATAAGTCTAAAGGACTCATTTGGAGCTCCAACAAGCGTTAAAAATTCATTTTGCGTAAAAACAAAGTCCTTATAACTATTTTTTGCCGAAATATAGCCTTTAAAGGCCTTTTTTGGCTCCGAAGTGACTCTAGCAAAGTTTTTTTTATCCCAAATAAGTATTTGAACATATAATATATTATATCAAGTCTAAATGACTCCTTTGGAGCAACAACAAACCTTGAAAAGTCATTTGCACAAAAATAAAGTCCTTATAGCTAGTTTTCCTGAAATATAGCCTTCAAAGGGCTTTTATTGGCTCCGAAATGACCCTAGCAAAGTTGTTTTGGTCCGAAATGAGTATTTAAATATATAATTTAATATAATAAGTCTAAATGACTTATTTGGAGCTTAACAAGCCTTAAAAAGTAACTTTGCGCAAATAAAAGTCCTTAGAACAAGTTTTACCGAAATATGGCCTTTAAATGGCTTTCTTGGCTCCGTAGTTACTCTAGCAAAGTTGTTTTTATCTCAAATGAGTATTTAAATATATAATATATTATAATAAGTCTAAAGGACTACTTTGGAGCTACAACAAGCCTCAAAAAGTCACTTTGCGCAAAAAAAAAATGTCCTTAGAACAAGTTTTACCGAAATATGGCCTTTAAATGGCTTTCTTGGCTCCAAGTTACACTAGCAAAGTTGTTTTAATCTCAAATGAGTATCTAAATATATAATATATTATAACAAGTCTAAAGGACTCCTTTGGAGCTACAACAAGCCTTAGAAAGCCAATTTGCGCAAAAATAAAGTCCATATAACTAGTTTTGCCGAAATATAGCCTTTAAAGAGTTTTTTTTTTTGCTCCGAAATGACTCTAACAAAGTTGTTTTGATCCGAATTGAGTATTTAAAAAAGTTTTTTTGATCCCAACTGACTCTAACAATAAATATTACGTACTCATGTGGAGCTGCAACAAGCCATAAAAAGTCACTTTGCGAAAAAACAAAGTCCTTGTAACTACTTTTGCCGAAATATAGACTTTAAAGGACTTTTTTTCATTTGAAGTGACTCTAGCAAAGTTGTTTTGGTCACAAATGAGTATTCGAACATATAATATATTATAATTAGCCTTAAGGATTCATTTGGATATGCAAACAAGAGTTAAAAATTCACATCGAACAAAAACAAAGTCCTTATGACTAGTTTTGGCGAAATATAACCTTTAAAAAGTTTTTTTGGCACCGAAGTGACTCTAGAAAAGTTGTTTTGATCCAAAATGAGTATTTGAATATATAATATATTATAATAAGTCTAAAGGACTCATTTGGAGCTCCAACAATCCTTAAAAAGTCACTTTGCGCAAAAACAAATTCTTTGTAACTAGTTTTGCCGAAATATAGCCTTTAAAGGGCTTTTTTTGCTCCGAAGTGATTCTGGCAAAGTAGTTTTGATCCCAACAGAGTATTTGAATATATAATATATTAAAATAAGTATTATAGACTCATTTGGAGCTCCAACAAGCCATAAAAAGCCACTTCGCGGAAAAACTAAGTCCTTATAACTAGTTTTGCTTTTAAAGGCCTTTTTTCGCTCCGATGTGTCGCTAACAAAATCGTTTTGATCACAAATGACTATTTGAACAAATAATATATTATAATAAGTTTTAAAGACCGGTTTGGACTAACAAGCCTTAAAAAGTCACTTTGCTAAAAAATAAAGTCCTTATAACTAGTTTTGCCGAAATATAGCCTTTTAAGGGCTTTTTTTTAGCTCCGAAGTGACTCTAGCAAAGTTGTTTGATCCCATGTATATTTGAACATATAATATAATATAATAAGTCTAAAGGACTCAGTTGGATCTCCAACTAGCCTTAAAATGTCACTTTGCGCAAAAACAAAGTTCTTATAACTATTTTTGCCGAAATATATCCTTTACAGGGCTTTTTTGCCTCCGAAATGACTCTAGCATAGTTGTTTTGATGCTAAATGAGTACTTAAACATATAATATATTATAATAATTCTAAGAGACTCATTTGGAGATCCAACAAGACTTAAAAAGTCTCTTTACGCAAAAACAAAGTCCTTATAACTAGTTTTGCCTACATATAGCCTTTAAAGAGCTTTTTTTTGGTTCCGAAGTAACTATAGCCAAGTTGTTTTATTCCCAAATGAGTATTTGAACATATAATATATTATAATAAGTCTAAAACACTTAATTGGAGCTCTAACAAGCCTCAAAAAGTCATTTTGCGCAAAAACAAAGTCCCTATAACTAGTTTTATCGAAATACAGCCTTTAAAGGCTTTTTTTTTGTTGCTCCGAAGTGACTCTAACAAAGTAGTTTTGATCCCAATTGAGTATTTCAACTTATAATAAATTATAATAAGTATTTTAGACTCATTTGGATCACAAACAAACCATAAAAATTCACTTCACAAAAAAAAGAATGTGCTTACGACTAGTTTTGCCGAAATATAGCATTTTAAAGAATTTTTTGGCTTCGAAGTTACTATAGCATAGTTGTTTTGATCACAAATGAGTATTTAAAAGTATAATAAATAATAAAAAGTCTTAGGTACTCATTTGTTGCTCCAACAAGCCTTAAAAACTAATTTCGCGCTAAAACATAGTCATTATAAATGAGTATTATAACATAATATATATTATAATAAGTATAAAGGACTCATTTAGAGCTCCAAATAGCCTTAAAAATTCACTTTGCGCAAAAAATAGTCCTTATAACTAGTTTTCCCAAAATATGGCATTTAAAGGGCTTTTTTGGCTCCGAAATAACTCTAGCAAAGTTGTTTTGATCTTAATTGAGTATTTGAAGGTATAACATATTATAATAAGTCTAAAGGACTCATTTAGAGATCTAATAAGACTTAAAAAGTAACTATATGTAAAAAAAAAAGTCCTTATATCTAGTTTTGCCGTAATATAGCCTTTACAGGGCCTTTTTTTTTTTTTTTTGCTCCGAAGTGATTCTAGCAAAATTGTTTTGATCCCAAAAAATTATTTGAACATATAATATATTATAATAAGTCTAAAAAATTTCTTTGGAGTTTCAACAAGCCTTAAAAAGTCACTTTATGCAAAAAGAAAGTCCTTAGAACTAGTTTTGCCGAAATATAGCCTTTAAAAGACTTTTTTGGCTCTGAAATGACTGTGGCAAAGTTGTTTTGATCCCAAATGAGTATTTGAACTTATAATATATTATAACAAGTCTAAAGGACTCATTTGGAGCTCTAACAAGATTTAAAAATTCACTATGCGCAAAAAAAAAAAAAAAGTCCTTAGAACTAGTTTTGCCGAAATATAGCCGTTAAAAGGCTTTTTTTGGGCTCCAAAGTGACTCTAGCAAGGTTGTTTTTATCTCAAATGAGTTTTTAAATATATAATATATTATAATAAGTCTAAAGGACTCATATGGAGCTACAACAAGCCTTAAAAAGTCACTTTGCGCAAAAATAAAGTCCTTATAACTAGTTTTGCCGAAATATAGCCTTTGAATGGATTTTTTTGGCTCCGAAGTTACTCTAGCAATGTTGTTTTGATCGCAAATGAGTATTTGAACAAATAATATATTATAATAAGTCTAAAGGACTCATTTGGAGCTGCAAAAAGTTTCAATTAGTGACTTTGCGCAAAAACAAAGTTATTATCAATAAATTTTGCCAAAATATAGTCTTTAAAGGGCCTTTTTTTAGATCCGAACTGACACTAGAAAAGTTATTTTGATCCGAATTGAGTATTTTAACATATATTATATTATAATAAGTCTAAAGGACTCATTTGGAGCTCCAACGATCCTTAAGAAGTCACTTTGCGCAAAAATAAAGTCCTTATAACTAGTTTTGTCGAAGTATAGCCTTCAAAGGACTTTTTTTGGCTCCGAAATGACCCTAGCATAGTTCTTTTGATCCTAAATGAGTATTTAAACATATAATATAATATAATAAGTCTAATGACTCATTTCGAGCTCGACAAGCCTTAAAAAGTTACTTTGCACAAAAACAAAGTACTTATAACTAGTTTTGTCAAAATATAACCTTTCAAGGGTTTTTTTTGGCTCCGTACTGACTCTAGCAAAGTTGTTTTGGTACCAGATGAGTATTTGAATATATAATATATTATAACAAGTCAAAAGGACTCATTTGGAGATCCAACCATCTTCAAAAGTCACTTTGCGCAAAAACAAAGTCCTTAAAACTAGTTTAGCCACATATAGCTTTTAAAGGGCTTTTTTTTGGCTCCGAAGTGACTCTAGCAAAGTTGTTTTGATCCCAAATAATTATTTGAACATATAATATTGGTGTGAAATTTAAACCAACGCCGTGATCCGCACCTCTAGACTGTGATGCGACAATGAAAATGGAAGAAATGGCTGGAAAAAGAAGTAAGACGAAATGTTGGAAGAAATGTCTGGAAAAAGAAGTAAGACGAAATGTTTTTAAGTGGTTCGGCCCTCCTCCGAAGAAATAGCCTACGTCCACTGTTTCTGATATTTCTTGTGGATTTTTACAAAGAGTTCCGACCAAAAGATCTTCCAACCCCTTTCCCCTTCCCTTCCTCCTCTTTTTATAGACTTGGAGGGAGAGGGTTTGGTTGTAGGATTTTTACATCCCATCCCTTAATTCATGGGATTAGGTGACCTAAACCTTAGTCAGCCATACCTCCCTTGAATTACGGGATTGAGTTACCAACTAATTACATTAGGAACGGAAACGCCTACAGTACCTGTTTTACATCCCCACAATCGGGGGTAGTTGACCATTATAAAGAAGTCCTAGACTAGAACTCACGGACTTCATTCACGATCGAGGGTTGCCAGCTTCGTGGGTCAAACCTTCCGTCTCCAGTGAAGTCCTTGCTTCCTCTATGAGGCTAGCTCCGCGGAAGCGGACCATCTCCGAGGCTCAACGGTTTTCTCGTCTGTAAATCCCTCTACGTGGGTCTCGTCACAAGATTGGCACCACCTTCGGGGACGTCTGTACTAGTCATCCTCATGGACACAAGACCGAGGGACATCTTCGACAATCCTTGCTCCTTACCTCCTCGAGGGAAGCTTCCTTGATGACGTTGCAATGCTGTGCTGTCAATTGGGGGCTTTAGCTCGTGGTCGTTGCTCTTTGGGGACTATACCCCCAAATCTACGACCTCGGGCAAAAAGCCCTTACAACATCTGCCCCCAATCCTGAAGACATGGGTCGTGCCTTTTGGGATTCTTTCCTAGGAACGCTTCCCTCCTGAAAAGTCGCACACATGAATGATGGGCATTAAATGCCCTGACGCCTTTTAAGATATTCCTGCCGTTTCGATGGGATTTACTGACGTCAGGTCATAATGAGATTCTCTTCAAAAATTCCTGACTGTCAGATGATGAGAGAGAAGTTCCAATCGGACGCTCCGGATTTGTCCTCGGGGGAGTAGGTGAAAGGGCATGAAGAGACTCCGCCTCTTCGCCTATAAATTCCTTCTTTGTCTTCTTTTCTCAAAATTTTCGAAACTTCTTTCTTTCGCCATTCTTCTAAAAACTGAAAACCGAGAAACTTCAGCCTCCGTCTCCTTTGAACTTCCTTCTCCGTCCTGCGTTTGCCGAAAATTCATAGTCGCCTCCCATGCGCTCGCGCTTCCGATTCCCTGGTAAGTCCTCCGAACTCACCTCTAAACTTCATCCTTCGAGTAGTTTAGGGTTTATTTCTTTTAGGAAGTTATTGGTTTTGGGAGACATAATGGGATTTTTCCCAAGGACAATACCGGCCAAGTCCACCGTTCCTACCGCCGGGACCCAGCTAAGGTTGACACCTCTCTCTATCCAAGCGGAGGCTCCTTCGGCATCCACGGCAACGAGTCCGCCACCGCCTAAGACGGCAGGGAAGGGACAAAACAAGAAAGGAGCGGTGAAGGCCACGACTGCTTCGGCTCCTTCGCCGGCGACCGCGGTGGACAGCCTAGCCTCGCGGTCGTCTGGGGCTGTGGCCTCAAGGCCCACCCCCTCGGCCTCTGCTTCACGGGTGGTCGAGGCAGAGCCCATCGAATCGTCCCAAGCGACAGCCGCTCTGCAGCTGCCTCTGGCCGCCCTCGCCCTCCTCCGCAACGAAAATAATCGTTGCCAACGACCCCGTTCTCTCACCGCCCTCGCCTGTCATCGCTGCAGAAACCAAGGTCTCCACGTGCTTCGAGGCTGACGTGGAGCACATTCGAGAGCAGTTTCACCTACCCGCAGACATGACCACCTAGGCGATGACCACGGAGGATCGCTTCAACCGCCCTCCCAAGATGCTAGTAGCCTTTAACAAGGCCATTATGAAGCATGGGGCGCGCCTCTCCCTGTATCCCTTGGTCCGAGGATGCCTAGCCCACTAGGACCTTTCCCCGAGCCAGCTGAACC
Source organism: Boehmeria nivea var. tenacissima (assembly GCA_018132145.1). NCBI lineage: Eukaryota > Viridiplantae > Streptophyta > Magnoliopsida > Rosales > Urticaceae > Boehmeria > Boehmeria nivea. The sequence continues at coordinate 2,038,787 of CM030882.1, read as the reverse complement.
CGAACGCATACAAGATCAAGGTAGGGATGCACATCCTATGGAGGATGTTGCTCGAGGCTGACCTCACCGTGGAGGAGGTCTGCTGCCTCTACAAGCCTTCCTCCAAGAAGTCGGAGGTGGGCTACTTCTTCTTGGCTCCCTGGGAGAAGAAGAAGATTATGAATTCAAATCTGTCATCCTCCTGCGAGGGATAGAAGGACAAGAATTTCTAGGTCGAGGGGGAACTTTGACCCCTTCAGCTCCGTCGAGAGAGCCTAACCCGTTCCGCGGAACTACAATGTCCCTGGTAAGCTTACTACTTAGTTTTTTTCTCTTTTTTTTTTTTGTTGCATTCTCTTGCCTAACACCTGTTGTTATGTGTAGACTCCTTCCTTCGCACCCCTGTAACCCAAGATCAAGGTGAGCGGATCGTGACGGCCTTCGCCTATCCTGAGGAGGGCAGAGATGTCCGGGCCCTCGTCACTGAGGATAATTTGGTTGCCCACAGGTGGATCTCTACCCGCATGTAGCTGGACCCGGACCAGCTCTGCGGGTACAAACTGGGCCCGAAGAAGTCCAAGACAGTCGCGGAACCTCCAGCCGAGGTAGGAGTAGCCGGTCCTCTGAAGAAGGCTCCTGTCTCCAGGCCCCCGAAAAGAAAGAGCGCGGCCTCTTCTTTGAAGAGGCCTGCTTCTGCCAAGTTCGCGGCTCCACCGCCTCCGAAAGTGGAGGCCGAAGATGAGGATGAGGCCCCTCCAGAGCCTCTAAAGAGGAAGAAGAGAACGCGGACGGAGTCCAAGTTGACTCACGAGGTCGCTCCTGCCGGTCCTCCTTCCTCCGGGGGTAAAGTGATAGGCAAAATGCGACGCAAGTGCACGTGCCGACAAGTAATATGGTGGACAAAGAGTCCGTGTATCGATCCCACGAGGACTATTGTTGACTACCAAACTAATAAGTCGAATTCACTATTTGAAAGAATAATAAATTGGAATGTTGAGATACAAAAAAAGTAAAGAAAATGCAGAAAATAAATATTGGTAATACGATGGTTAAATGATCTAAGGCACACGATTCACCTCGCCTAGCTATGATCATTTGTTAAACCTATTCAATTAATGTGTTATTGCTATTGATGATGACGATTTGCTAACGTGAATGTCTATTTCTCTCGAACATAAACAATCCTAAGTCTAACAATCAACCTCGTCTCTCGAATTTTGGTTAGATTAATTAAACTAGCATTAAGCCTAGAAATCTAATTTCACACAATTGTTATCGCTATCTCTAGTCAAATAACAAATGATGTTGTTCAATTATTGAGCTATCGCTCTATTCTCCTCTCTCGAATTCGAATAAAACTCATAAAATCCAATCATAAGGGCACGCACACTCATGAAGGCATTAAGCATATAATCAAACAATCATCAAATTAAAAATAAACACATCAATTGAATGAATGGAATAACAAATGAATCATAGTTTTGGTTCGGCTAAATCGTAGCCTTAGACAATAAAATTTAGTTCATAATGGCAATAAAAGAAACAACCCAACACAATCTGATCATAATGGGATTAAAGAGAAAGGTTAAGAAGAAACGAGTTTGGCGAGTCAATCGGCTCCGTCTCCGGCATCCGATCTTCCAACGTAGCTTCTAATCTTCTTCTCTCCCTCTCTAACTCTTCAAAATGTCAATTTTTGGTCTAGGTTCGGGTCTGTGGTGTTTTGGGGGTGATTTGGCTTTTATAGGGTGAGTTCTATGTCACAAATTAGCAAAAATGCGCATCTCGGATCGGGCTGTCGCGACATGAGCGCTGCAGTGCTGACTTTTGGATGCCGCGGTGCTGGGATATCCAGCACAAACCCAAAAATCTGGGCAGAACGCACAACCTCTGTGCAGACTAGCGCCGCGGCGCTATAGCGTATCCGGGCGCGCACTGATTTTCAAAACTGCATATCTCTCTCATTTCTCGTCCAAATTGCGCATGTAATATGCCGTTGGAAAGCTCTTTCGATGAAATTTAACTTGGTATGCAATTTTCTTCAATACACCTTTCAAAATCCTCACGAAAATCTGCCTCAAAGACGCATGTGTATTTGCCGTAGCTTGAATTGCTCCAACTTTGCTTGTTTTCACCCCATTCCAATTTTACCTTATTTTTCACCTGAAATGGAACGCCTCTTATTAATTATTATGACTAGAAATTAATGTGTGAATTATTAAAATATTTTATTCACTAATTTTATAAAATGAAATAAAAATGAACAATTTACACTAAATGTATTTACTAAACAATTATAACCTATTAATTGAAAATACAATCAAATTGGACTTAAATATATACGAAATGAACCTAAAAAATGATGCAATCATGCGGTAAATGTGGAATGCATCATAAGGGTACTCCAACCTCTCAAACCGGTGTTCCCTACGAGTCTGAGAACTCACAGGTGCCTCTGGAGGCTTCCACGACGACGACTCCTACGGGAGTTTCTTTTGGCGAATTTGCTCGGCAAGCGCTCAATGCCATGGAGGAGATCTTCCGCAAAAGACATCCTCTGACTACACCAAGCCCGCTGGCTACCCTGGTGGAAGATCTTATATTGAGCGTTGAGGACTTCCTGGTAGAAGGGCATGGAGACTTGGCCCCTTCGGGACCTGAAGCTCCTCCAGGTAGACTTCGCCTGCCGGTCCCTCGACCCAAACTCTGCCCGGGTCGAGATGCTTAACTTCCATCGTCCTCGACGACGGCAAGCAATTGTTTATCTGTAAAAACAAAAATAACGCAAAGCACCAGACTTTAACTGAGTTGATACTAACATGTTTTATGCTTGCAGGTGAATTGTTCAACCGATTCAGGCCCTTACCTTCGGTGGGGACCCCGGATCGTTAACCCTCTACCCCCGAATCTTCTGTCGGGGTCAATGCCAAGGGGAAACGGATAGCGGAAGACGCTCCTCCTTCAGAAACTCTGCCCCCGAAGGAGAGTAACGCCCAGCGTGTGGGGGTAGCGGCTCCATCGTCCTCCAGGACACCAGTCGGAGAGACCTCAAGGAGTGAATCCGACGAGGTTCCCCAGGATCCCCGAGAGATGACAGTTCCTCTCAAGGATCCTCTGGAGGACTTTTTCGTTCCTTCGGCCGGGACTCCTTATGGCGAGGGTTCCTATACTCCCTCTCGATCCTTCCCCTGGGTCTCCGATCTCGGTCCTATGCTGGACGAGATTTGGTCCAAGGAGAGCTTCAAGCGGCTGTCCGAGGAGCCGCTTCACGCCGGCAACTGGGAGGAAATGTGATTGCTCTCGAGGGTAAGATTTACTGAGGCTTTTCCCTCTGGAAAATTTATACGCTCATTTCTAACTGCCTTACTCGCTGCAGGTTTTCCTTGCAAACTTTCCCTGCTCCCAGAGATCTGAGGCCATCTTCGCTCAGGGTAGGGAAGCCCTGCTCCGCCTTCACAAAGAGAATAAGAAATTGGCCGCGGAGCTCAACGAGGCCTCCTCCCGAGTGGATCTTTCAACAAACATGATGGAGATTGCTAACGATAGCCTTAGGCGCTCCAGAGATAGCAAGAGAGAATACGCCGAGGAGGTGGCCAAACTCCGGGAGGAGTAAGAAAAAGAGAAAGCATCTCACTTAGAGGTAATGGCCGGGCTCGAGGCGGAGCTGAATCAGGCGAGACTACACCAAGAAGAGGCGTGGAAGGACCTCGAAGAAGAGCGCCGACTTCGCGAAGAGAACCTTCTCTCCGAGAAGGAAGTTTTTGAAGTGGCACTCAAGGATGAGAAGGACCTGAGAGTGGCAATAGAGACGAGGATCCAAACGCTCGAAAGCGAGCTTGAAACCGCTCGGGGTACTCTCAGTAGGACCGAGGCTTATCTCAACGGTGCCAGGGCTAGAATCTGCTTTGTCGTGGCCGACTGCAAAAATAGCCCAGCTTTCGACAACTTCGTCGAATTAAAGAGACAACAGTGGGTCTCTGATTTTCACCAGGGCGAGGGCTTTCAAAACAAGATCAAGCTGGCCACCATCGATGGTGCCAATCGGGTGCTGGATAAGCTCAAAGCTCTTCATCCCGAGTGGAACTTCCTCGAAGAAGTCAGGCGCACTCTTCCTCGACCGCCGCAACTGCCTAGTTAGCCGTCTTTGGCTCTTTGTAATTTATTTTCATTCGGGGTCTTTCGGACGCCCATCTCATATCATATAAATAAACGAAGCTTTGTTTTTGTTTTCATAAAAGTATCCAAGTATTTATTTCTTGCGCAGATCTTAAATTTTTTTTTTTAAGTCCATCTTACACTCGACTAACCCGATCAAGTCTCTATGGGATCGACCGTTAAAATAAATTACGTCCACTTCGAGGACCACAACTCGAATCATTCCCTCTACGAGGTTCACAATTAAAACAAATTAAGTGACTAATTAGACCGTCACTCGAACATACCTTTCTTCGAAAGATGCTCCAAGTCACTTTGGGTTTTTCCTTCTCTAAATGATTATCCCGAACCAAGCTCCTTCTCCGAAGGAATGACCTTGGCCAAATCTAATAGCCAACTTAATTTGAAAGCACCCTATTACTTGCAACAGTCCCCGATGCTTCTGAATAGAGTGTGGCCTCTTTACTTATACGCTTCGGTGATCAAACTTAGTCTAATTTCTCAAAATTCTCCTAAGTTTTTCACACCTCAGAGTTCCATCTTTAAGCATAGCTAGGTCTTCTATCTTCTTTGAAGAATAGAATGGTTCTAGGAGAAAATTGGCCAAATACTTCCCAAGTTAATCATTGAATAGGTTTGCTTCTCTGAAGGAATGGCATGACAAGGAAAACCTTTGTGTGGTAGGAAGCTTTAATGATTAAAGCCTACGTAATGTGAACCCCGACTCCCCAATGTCCCAAAAATTTTATGATGAATAAACCGTTGTGTATTTCTTTTAAATCACAACGAGTACGAGAATGTTTTCTTTCATAAAATCTCTCGCGAGTCCAAAACCCTAATTCGACTAATTAAGTCGTGATTAGTTGAATAATTGAAATAAGTGTTAGTAAGTTATTAGTTATGTCAAGGAATGAGTTTAATATTAGATTTTGGTGACAAAAGACAAGGATTTTTGTTTAAGAATTCTTGTTACGGCCAAAAATTGCACAACGAGTCCGAAACTTTATAAAAAATTACATTTTTGGACCAAATTTGGAAAAAATGAAGAACATGGTCACCAATCAAGAAAATAAATTGGTTTTGAGCTTATATCAGTATATTAAGCTCATGTATAAAATTTGAGGCAAATCCGAGGTCAAACGAAGAAGTTACGGTGAAATTTTAGTAAAAACTACTATTTTAGGACCGAAATTGTAACACCAAGAAAAAATAGGAAATGAGCTCTATAAATTCTGAAAATATATATAGTACTTTATAATTATATAAATATTGTGTTTTAAGAAAGAAATTGTGCTTGAAGGGCTTAGAAATATTTTTAGAAATGTTGCAAAGAACTAAGTTGTTAATGGTTTATTTCGGTGGACTAACGTGCAAATTTCGTAAAAAACGTAAGCACGACGGGTTTCACCATCACATGGGCAAGTATGAGCTGGATTTTAGATATTAAATCTGATCCTTTAATAGCTTAGTAAGCAAAATTTAAGCTAGAGGTGTCAAAAGCCAAGCTTGAGGTGGAAAGACGATTACCTCGCCGTGATGTCGTCGCGAAACACCAACTAGCTTAGATTTTTATTTAAATAACCAGCCTTGGCACGAATTTGAAGCACCAAAACAGAATAGAAAGTGAAGAAAATAAAGGAAGGGAAAGAAAAAAAAAAGAAAGAACAGAGAAAGGAAAGGAAGAACAAGAAGGAAAAAATTAAGAAGTTGAAAAAGGAATCAAAGTTAGTTTGAACAAGTTTGGTAAGTTTGTAATTTCTTCTTGCTCTCATATTCTCTCAAGTGAATTTACAGCACCTAATAATTTCTTATATTGTGTTTTAAACCATTGAAAAGCTTGGAGAAGTGTTTGGAAGGAAAATTCTACAAGTTCAAAGAAAGAACAACACAAAAAGGTAGAATTCTTTTCCTTAGAGATCATAAGTTTATATAAGGGTGTTTTAAGATGTTTTGAAATAAATTAAGGTCTCAATGATGTTAAACTGAGTTGTGATTGATGTTGATGATGTTGAATTGTGTTTTTGTTTAAGAATTAGTAAATTGAAGGTAAAAGGAAATGTTAATCTTGCTTGAGAAATAAATTACAAAGTTAGTTAAGTTTTGCACATTTTTTGTTTGTTCAAAGGTCTAAGAGGGGAATTTTTAGTGATTTATTAAGTTTTAATGAAGTTTGGTGTGTTTTCAAGTATACAATAGTGATTTAAGCTTTAAAAATTGGTTTGGAGGCCCAATAACAAAATTTAGTGCATTTTTTACACCACTCGGCCCTAGGTGAAGTGGGCGCACTGCCTGGGCGCTGTGGGCACCCAGGACACGCAGCAGGCGCGCCCAGCGTGCTTCCAGCCCTCATGCGCGTGCCAGGCGTGCTTCCTGCCCCCGTGCGCACGCCAGGCGTGCTTCTGGTGGCCTGCGTGCATGGCCAGCCCCGTATGTGCGCCTTGCAGCCCCCTTGCGCGCACAGCATATGTCGGCTTGGGCCAAATGACCCCGAAACGACCTGAAACATTTTTCTAAGCCTCGTTTTGACCCAAATTGGCCCAAAAACCTTTAAAATAAATTTTAGACACTTTAAATGAATTTTTTATAGAATAAATTTTAAAACCTAATGGTTATTACATTGTTTTAATAGGAAATACAAGTTCCGACCCTCGGAAGACCAAAACGACCCAGAGCGATGATTTTTGCACCGAGTGACTCCGAGTAAGTGACGATGCACCTACAATACAAGAATAAATTGTATTATGTGCTAGGAATTGTATGGTTATGCATCTAAATGCCTTTGCTAGTAAGCAAAATTAGGTTTAACCCCAGTAATGACGAAACTAATAAGATTAATGGCTTCGGCTTCTATAACTTATAAAACTTAGTACAGGCTTTGCCCGATAAGTTAAGATAAAGGTTAGAAACAACCTAAGCCTTGTAATATGTTGTAAACCAACCAATAAGCCTTGTAATATGTTGTAAACAAACCAAATGATGAAATATCCTTTGACTTATAAGTCAAGGAATCATGAGGGTTATTAATGAATAGTTTCGCCGCCGTGGAATCTTATTCCCGCGCGAAATAATATCAAGACCTTGGACTATTCTTCCGAGCTCCAGATGGTTAATAATGAACATAAAATGAAAGAATATGAGTTTAATGAATGTATTTGTCGGGTTTACACCCCGAGATGAATAACCCTCAAGGAATATATGGCTCGGTCGCCTGAAATGATACGGTACCGGGGGTTGTTGATTGAAACGTCAACAACATAAGATAGAATGTTACGAAAATGAGTCGATGATACCAATAGTACTCTTTGACACTTATGCCCTCCTGATAATGATGATGGAAATCTTTTTTGATACAATATAGCATGCTATAGTTTTTAAAATAATGCTGGAGGATGTAATGTGGCCGGGAGATGCTCTAAAGGTTGAGCTGGCCGACTCCCCGCCTGGTGCCTCGTGTTATGATTCATGATGCAGTACCATTAGTGGATCCCAAACTCTCTCATGATGTATGTTCAGCAATTTGTCGGCTAAGGTCTTTGATCACAAAAGGGTGGTCGAGACAACGCTAGGAATACTAAAAAATTTCTTTCTATTACAAGGATCATTTGGTATGGGACAAATGACCTCTTATATTATTATGTGTACTGCTCATTATTTATATTTCTTATGTGATGCATTAATTGTCATGGCACATAGCATAGATAGTTTTGTCACTTATTGAGTTTAGCAACTCACCAGGTTTCTTGTATTGTAGATATAGGTAAGAAGACGCAAAACTAAAGAAGAGGTCGAGGATGCTATAACAGGTTTCTTGTATTGTAAATATGAATATATCAAACTAAAGTACTTTAAAGAACAACAGTATATATATTTTGTGACACCATTTGTGGTAGCATAGTTAAGAAGTGTTTTGGTTGTATTGCAGCAACGCTGTAGTATAATTAAGAGTTCTTACAATGTTATAGCAATGCTGTAGTATTGTTTTACAAGGAAAAAAAAAAAGTAAGCACGCGCGTACACTTCTTTCTATAAATTACATTGTGATTGCCAGGTTTAAGTATAAAACTTATACGTACGTAAGCAAGTATGAGTCACGGTCCGTTGAAGCAAGTCATGATAGATTTTGTGGTATCAGAGCCTAGGTTGAGTCGTTTTTGCAGACCACCCACACACATTATTTGACCGCCTCGGTTCTCTCCTTAATTGGTAAGCTTTATTACTTAAATTTTTAATGAGATTTAAACTAACTAATGAAAACTTGTAGGATGTCAGAAGTAGAACAGGTCATTCCTGATGTAGGTCCCAAGCTGTCTGGTGAGGATAGTGTCGTCGGACCAGTGATAATAGAACGAACCCTGACAGACATTTTGAACTCAGTACCAGAGAATGTTAAGTGTTTTATAGGAACTGCATACAAGATGACTATTGATGAATGGCTAGGTTACACATCCCAATTGATGAGTTTTATTAGAATACCTCAGGAGTATTGGGTAGATATAGCTGCAACCCTCTTAAGAGAAAAAACCCTCACATTTTAGACTGTAATAACAACAAGAAGAGAAGTCCATGAATGGTCAATTTTTAAGAGTATAATGACCCATAACTTTATGAAAGGATCTAAAGAAAAGGTCTTGTACCGGAGACTGAGCAGGTTTCACCAACGATTCGGAGAGTCTACTCAAGAGTATACCGATAGGTTTAATAGCGAAATTGTCATGAGTTGTTTCCGAAATATGCCAGATCGAGAGAAAAGAGATATTTATGCCAATGGACTTTTCAAATGGTTTAAGGTGTCAAAAGTAATGGAAAAACATAAAACCTTTGACGAGCTTAAGACAGCAGTGCTCATCTTTGATGAAAAACGAGAGGGAAACCCAGAAAAAGACCCAGAGGACGACATGGAAGAAGACTCGGTAGAAAACCTAGAAGAGGATCCGGAGGAGGATCCAGAGGACTTAGAAGAAGAAGAATACCCCGAGGATGATTCAAATCCAAATGAAGATTAGAAGATCTAGAATATAACTTGTAAAAATAAAAATACACTTAAATATTTTGAGTGTAAATTATATATTGATATGTTATGTATAGTTTCTCTGTTAAATATGTAAGTTAAGTGTTTGAATGACCTGCATAGATGTATTTTAGTTATATGAATTTGATGGCATTCTAAACCCTATTTATTGAGACAAATAAAAGCTTACCACTGCTATGTGCCATGACATGATAGGTTAGGTCAGAGCAACTATTGAAGACATGTCAAGGAAAGGTACGCATCAGAACCCTCCCAACGAAGTGGATGAGCTTCATCAAATAATCGAAGCTTAAGCTGCGGAAGCTCGAAGAAGAAATAAAGAAATGAGAAGGCGTGATCAGTAGATTGAGTAAAAAGGAGAAATGCTCAGGCAACTACTTACCCGCCTCAATGATCAACAACAACAACCGCAGCCACAACAACAAGCAAAAGCGGCAGGACCAGCGGAAGTGAATGTAACAGTGCCGCTTATGCTACGACCCAATGTATAACTACCGATGATGGCCCCTTTAATTGATGAACCGATTTATGAACGCTTTAGGAAACAGAAACCACCAATGTTCCAAGGGACACCAGATCCGGCAAAGGCTGAAAACTGGATAAAGCGCATTTAGCAGATCTTCGAATACATGCAGCTGACTGACGCACAGAAGTTAGCCTACGCTGTATACCAGTTTGATGATGAAGCTAGATGCGATGGGAGATGATTGTCCAAACGCAACCTATTGAAATAATATCTTGGGAACAGTTGCTAACCTTATTTTATGCCAGGTATCTTGCAGAGGCTCGACTTTCTGGAAGGGTTAAAGAGTTTATGGATCTTCGACAGGGGAGAATGACCGTAGTAGAGTACACAACTAAATTTGATGAACTGGCACGATATGCACCAACCATGGTAGACACGGATGACGCTAGAAAGATGAAATACATGCATGGTCTGAGCGTTGAGATTGTGACACAGGTGGACAGCGGCAAAGTAAGACCGCGTACCTATGCTGATACAGTACAGAGAGCTTTAAGAATCGATGGCTGGAAACTAACAAACAAGCCAACCTCCACGCAAGGTGTAGCTATAGCAGGTGGTAATATTGATGTTCAGAAGATAGAAACAAAAAAATTCCCTCCTAGACGTGACAGGTTTCAAAGAAACTATGCGAATCGACCCAAAATACAGCAACGTTATTATAATCCACTTGCAAATACTAGCAATTTCTAAAGTAATGAAGGACAGAGAAGCGCGGTCAACCAGGGGGAAATGAAAGAGTAAATCGTCGCCGCCAGGAACAAAGCCGTGGAAACTTTAAAAACTAAACAACGGATCCCTTCACAGTGCTCTCATTGTGGAAAGTTACATAGTGGTGAGTGCAGGATAGGGACGAATGTTTACTTTGCTTGTGGTAAAGAGGGCCACTTTACGAAGTCCTGTCCGAACCAGAGAAGAGAAAGAGAACCAATTAGGACCCAGTCCCATCCTAATGCCAGAGTCTACAGCCTATTAGAAGATGACGTAAATGCCGGCCCATCAACTATAGTAACAAGTCAGCTTCCTGTTGCTAACCTTTCTCTGTATAGTCTTATTGATTTTGGCGCTACACATTCATTTATTGCAAGCAAAGTAGCAGAAAAGTTAGAATGAGATAGAAAAATATTATCATACCCCTTTATTACTATAACTCCGGCAGGAGATACATATGAATCAACTACTTGGTTTAGAAATGTGCCTTCTGAATTGGAGAACACACCCTCTATGCTAATCTAGTTATTATAGAAATGGAAGATTATGATGTAATATTGGGTATGGACTGGTTAAGTGCACATCATGCAGTCATAGATTGTCGAAAAAGGCGAGTTCAATTTCAACCACCTGATAGTGAAGAATTCAACTTTAAGGGAACATCACGGGAAAAGCTAGTTCCTACAATTTCAACGTTCCAAGCCTTAAAATTACTAGCAAGTGGATGTCGTGGCTATATAGCCAACATCCGTGATGAGACGAAGGAAGTCAAACTTCCGCCAACAGATGTGCCTATTGTAAGAGACTACCTTACGGTATTTCCAGAAGATTTGCCAAGATTACCACCAGAACATAAAATTGAATTCACCATTGAGTTAATCCCTGGAACGGCACCAGTTTCGAAGACACCTTATCGGTTGGCTCCTGTAGAGTTAAATGAGCTAAAGACTCAATTATAGGAATTGGTTGATAAGGGATTCATTAGACCCAGTCACTCACCATGGGGCGCACTAGTTTTGTTTGTGAAGAAGAAGGATGGAACGTTGCGACTATACATTGATTATTGGGAACTTAATAAAGTGACGATTAAAAATAAATACCCATTGCCCCGTATAGATGATTTATTTGATCAACTAGCCGGGACGAAAGTATTTTCCAAGATTAATCTACGACCCGGGTATCATCAATTGAAGGTACGAGAGGAGGATGTTCCCAAAATAGCTTTCAGAACTCGATATGGACACTATGAGTTTCTCGTAATGCCATTCGGGTTAACCAATGCACCAACCGCTTTTATGGATCTGATGAATAGGGTATTTGAGGATTATTTAGATAACTTTGTCATTGTATTTATTGACGATATCCTCATTTACTCAAGGTCCTAAGAAGAACACGCAGAACACTTGGCTTTAGTTTTGAAGAGGCTGCAAGACAAACAACTATATGCCAAGTTTAAGAAATATGAGTTTTGGCTGGACAAGGTAGTTTTTCTAGGCCATGTTGTATCTAAAGAGGGAATAATGGTAGACCCAGCGAAGATAGAAGCTGTTGTAGAATGGTTGCAACCGAAGAATGTAACTGAAATAAGAAATTTTTTGGGTTTAGCATGGTATTATCGAAGATTTGTTGAAGGTTTTTCAAAGATTGCGACACCTATGACAACACTTACACGGAAAGGGCAGAAATTTATGTGGACAGAAGCTTGTGAAAATAGCTTCCAGGAGCTAAAGAAAAGATTAACAACTGCTCCAGTTCTAATAATACCTAAGGGTACAACAGGTTTCGCTATTTACTACGATGCCTCAAAATTGGGACTTGGGGCTGTTTTAATGCAGCATGGTAAGGTGATCGCCTATGCCTCCTGTCAACTTAAAGATTATGAGAAAAGGTATCCCACACACGATTTGGAGTTAGCAGCGGTCGTGTTTGCCTTAAAAATTTAGAGGCATTATCTCTATAGGTACACTGTGATATTTACACCGACCATAAGATGCTGAAGTATCTTTTCACTCAAAAGGAGTTAAATGTGCATCAAGAAAGATGGTTGGAGTTGCTAACAGATTATGACTTTGATATTTACTAACATCCAGGGAAGGCCAACAAGGTGGCAGATGCGCTTAGTCGAAAATCAGCAGGATCACTGATATCACTTAGAAATTTGCCGGAACAGCTGAGAAAGGAAATAGTGGACTTTGAACTTCAATTAGTGAATAGGAGATTAGCAGCATTACATATTCAACCACAACTCCGTAGTCAAATCAAAGAAAAACAACTAAATGATGAGAAGTTTTCTGAAATTATCGATGAAGTACGAAAAGAAAAACGAGAAGACTTTACTTTGGTAGAAGATAGAACGCTAATGGATGGCAAAAGAATATGTGTACCAGATCAAGAGGATTTAAAGTTTCAATTACTGGAAGAAGCTCATCAAACCCCATATTCAGTACATCCCAGAGCTACTAAAATGTATCAAGATCTGAAGCAACATTACTGGTGGCCCGGAATAAAGCGTGATGTGATAGCTTATGTTGAACGATGCCTTACCTGTCAGCAAGTTAAAGCAGAACATCAACGACCAGCTGTGTTATTACAACCTCTAGAAATTCTGAAATGGAGGTAGGACCAAGTCACTATGGACTTTGCCTCTGGTCTACCTAGAACGAACAAAGGCCATAACTCTATTTGGGTCGTAGTAGATTGCTTGACTAAGTCTGCACACTTTATTCCGGTAAAGACAACTTATACTCTCGATCGACTAGCCGAGCTTTATGTTCGAGAAATAGTAAGGCTACATGGGGTACCAAATTCAATAGTATCTGATCGAGACAGCCGTTTTACTTCAAAGTTTTGGAAGAGTCTCCAACATGCCCTTGGAACTAAATTAAAATTTAGCACTTCCTTTCATCTGCAAACAGATGGCCAAAGCGAGCGAACAATCCAAACACTGGAGGATATGTTGCGAGCTTGCTCATTGGATTTTCAAGGTTCGTGGGACAAGTATTTACCCTTGGTAGAATTCTCCTATAACAACAGTTATCAATCAATTGTTGGCATGGCACCATACGAGGCTCTTTACGGGCGGAAATGTCAATCGCCTGTGCATTGGGACGAAGTGGGCGAAAGAAAATATCTAGGGCCAGATTTGGTGGAGCAAGCCACTAAAGCGATCAAAAAAATTCAAGAGAGAATGAAGACGTCTCAAAGTCATCAAAAAAGTTATACCGATCGACGACGCCGACCATTAGAGTTTGCAGTAGGAGAACAGGTATTCCTCAAGATATATCCAATACGACGGATCATAAGGTTTGGCAAGAAGGGCAAGCTTAGCCCTCAATTTATTGGTCCCTTTGAAATCTTGGAACGAGTTGGGGTAGTGGCTTATCGTCTTGCCTTACCACCATCTATTTATGGGGTACACAATATTTTTCATGTGTCAATGCTAAGAAAGTTTATTAGAGATCCCTCGCATGTGTTAACGCACCAAGAATTTGAAATTTCTCCAGAAGTAAAATATGAAGAGCAACCACTTAGGATTTTGGACCGCCGGGAAAACGTTATGAGAAACAAAACCATTTTACTCGTTAAGGTGATGTGGAAGAATCACACAGAGGAGGAGGCAACTTAGGAGTTGGAAAGTGAGATGCGAAAGAAATATCCAGCACTATTCTAAGTTTCGAGGATGAAACTTTTGTAACGGGTAGGGATTTGTGAACCCCGACTCCCTAATGTCCCAAAAATTTGATGATGAATAAACCATTGTGTATTTCTTGTAAATCACAACGAGTACGAGAATGTTTTCTTTCATAAAATCCCTCGCGAGTCCAAAACCCTAATTCGACTAATTAAGGCATGATTGGTTGAATAACTAAAATAAGTGTTAGTAAGTTATTAGTTATGTCAAGGAATGAGTTTAATATTAGATTTTGGCAACAAAAGACAAGGATTTTTGTTTAAGAATTCTTGTTACAGCCAAAAATTGCCCAACGAGCCCGAAACTTTACAAAAAATTGCATTTTTGGACCAAATTTGGAAAAAATGAGGAACATGGTCACCAGTCAAGAAATTAAATTGGTTTTGAGCTTATATCAGTATATTAAGCTCATGTATAAAATTTGAGGCCAATCCGAGGTCAAACGAAGAAGTTACGGTTAAATTTCGGTAAAAACCGCTATTTCGGGACCGAAATTGTAACGCCAAGGAAAAATAGGAAATGAGCTCTATAAATTCTGAAAATATATATAGTACTTTATAATTATATAAATATTGTGTTTTAAGAAAGAAATTGTGCTTGAAGAGCTTAGAAATATTTTTAGAAATGTAGCAAAGGACTAAGTTGTTAAGGGTTTATTTCGGTGGACTAACATGCAAATTTCGTAAAAGAAGTAAGCACGACGGGTTTCACCATCACATAGGCAAGTATGAGCTTGCCTTTAGATATTAAATTTGATCTTTTAATAGCCTAGTAAGCAAAATTTAAGCTAGAGGTGTCAAAAGCCAAGCTTGAGGTGGAAAGGCGATTACCTCGCCGTGACGTCGTCGCGACACACCAACTAGCTTAGGTTTTTATTTAAATAACCAGCCTTAGCACGAATTTGAAGCACCAAAACAGAATAGAAATTGAACAAAATAAAGGAAGGGAATGAAAAAAAAAGAAAGAAGAGAGAAAGAAAAAGAAGAACAGGAAGGAAAAAATTAAGAAGTTGAAAAAGGAATCAAAGTTAGTTTGAACAAGTTTGGTAAGTTTGTAATTTCTTCTTGCTCTCATATTCTCTCAAGTGAATTTACAGCACCTAATAATTTCTTATATTGTGTTTTAAACCATTGAAAAGCTTGGAGAAGTGTTTGGAAGGAAAATTATACAAGTTCAAAGAAAGAACAACACAAACAGGTAGAATTCTTTTCCTTAGAGATCATAAGTTTGTACAAGGGTGTTAAATTAAGGTCTCAATGATGTTAAACTGAGTTGTGATTGATGTTGATGATGTTGAATTGGGTTTTTGTTTGAGAACTAGTGAATTGAAGGTAAAAGGAAAGGTTAATCTTGCTTGAGAATTAGTGTACTGCTCATTATTTATATTTCTTATGTAATGCATTAATTGTCATGGCACATAGCATAGATAGTTTCGTCACTTATTGAGTTTAGCATTTCACCAGGTTTCTTGTATTGTAGACATAGGTAAGAAGACGCAAAGCTAAGGAGGAGGTCGAGGATGCTATAACAAGTGTGTGGACTACCTGTGGTGGTTGAAGACTCTCGTGGCTCAATATTTTGTACCCTTAGTTTGTAAATATGAATATATCAAACTAAAGTACTTTAAAGAAAAACAGTATATATATTTTGTGACACCATTGCGGTAGCATAGTTAGGAAGTGTTTTGGTTATATTGCAGCAATGCTGTAGTATAATTAAGAGTTCTTACAATGTTATAGCAATGTTGTAGTATTGTTTTACAAGGAAAAAAAAAAGTAAGTACGCGTGTACACTACTTTCTATAAATTACATTGTAATTGCCAGGTTTAAGTATAAAACTTATACGTACTTAAGATAGTATGAGTCACGGTCCGTTGAAGCAGGTCGTGACACGTAAGCCTTCTAGACCCACACGCTCTAGCCTCGCACGTCTTCGAAGTACCTATAGGGCACACATATTTCTTTGTGGTACCCCGGGTGCCCCCTGTCTCCCTGAGCGCTTTCGCGGTCATGGAGACAATCGAGGGTAGTGTTTCTAGGAATCATTCGCTCTGCGGTTCATTCTTTTATAGATTAAGTTTAAAGTCAACTACATAGACTATTATGAGTTTAAAGTCTACTCCGTAAACTTTTTTTTTAAACAAAAAACTTGGCACCAAACTTCCTGAATTTTTATTAGTAATGGCTGAATTACAAAACAATAACAATACAAGATGAAAAACAAATTATAAGCGAGGGGAGTGGTAATACTTCTTGAGATGCTCCGTACTCCAGGGATATCTGTTCGGGACCCCGGCGAGGTTCGCGAGTCGGTACGCCCCCGATCGCAGAACCTCAGTGATTTGATAGGGTCCCTCCCATGAATATCTGAGAGCTCCAGCTCCGGGCTCCTTGGTGTTTTGAAATACTTGTCTGAGGACGGTGTCCCCGACCTTAAACTTTCTCTCTTTCAATTTGGAGTCATAATACCTCGCCATTCGCTGCTTCTGGGCCTCCATTCGGATTCTCGTGACTTCTCTCCGCTCCTCGATCATATCTCTCTCCGCGATGAGGAGTTAAGTGTTGGCTTCCTCATCGAAATTTTCATATCGAAACCAAGGGACCTTCACTTCTACGGGAATCATCGCTTCAGTGCCGTAAGCCATGGAGAATGGAGTTTCTCTAGTTGCCGTTCTGGATGTGGTGCGATAACTCCAAAGGACTAAAGGCAGCTCCGTGGCCCATCGTCCTTTGAGTGAGTCGAGATATCTTTTCAAGGTAACCTTGATGATCTTGTTGACGGTCTCGGCCTGGCCATTACTTTGCGGATGGTATGGTGCTGAGAAGTCCTTGTTGATGCCGAGCTGATCACAGAGGTTCCTCACTGCCTGATTATCGAACAGGAGAGCATTGTCCGAAACCAAGGATTGAGGTATCCTGAACTTGTAGATGATGTGCTCGCGGATGAACTTCGTTAAGTTCTTCTCGGTGATAGTAGATAAGGGAATAGCCTCGGCCCACTTGGTTAAGTAATCCACTGCTACGACGGCAAATTTGAGCCCTCTGGGCACCATCGACAGCGAACCGATGATGTCGATTCTCCACTTCGCAAAAGGCCACGGGCAAAAAATAACTGTGAGCCACTACGGGTGAGCCCAAATAAGCGCAGAGTACCTCTGGCACTTATCACACTTCTTCGCGTAACCGGCGGCATCTTACTTCATCACGGGCAAATAAAATCCCTGAAACAGACCTTGTGTGCGAGGAACTGCCCCCATCGTGATTCCCACAGACTCCATCGTGGATCTCACTGAGGACTTCTTTGGCTTCCTATTCGTTGAGGCATCGAAGGAGCGAAGTTAAAACTTCTCTCTTGGTACAACTTATCGTTCAGCAGCAAGTAGGGTTCAGCATGGTACCTGACCTTCCGGGCCTGTTCTCGATCCTCTGGCACCTTATCCTCCTTCAGATAGATGACAATATCATCCATCCACAAAATCTCTGAGTCAACCACTCCTACAAAGTCTCGCTTCGCGATGCTTGGCTCGGGGATGATTTCGATCGGGACTAGGCGAAGAAGCTCCGTATCTCTGCTGGTTGCTAGCTTTGCTAGGGCGTCTGTGTTCGAATTATCCTCGCGGTCGATATGCTTCACTTCATGCCTGGAGAAGTTTTGAAGCTATGCTTTAACCTTCCCTAAGTAAGCTGCCATCCTATCATCGCGGGCATGGAACTCGCTTGAAATTTGAGAGACAACTAGCTTTGAGTCACTAAAAATTAGAAGTTAATATACCTAAAGTTCTCTAACGAGTCTGAGGCCGGCTAGCAATGCTTCGGATTCTGCCTCATTATTTGAGGCCTTGAAAATGAATCGCAGTGCGCTGCTGATGCGATGATTCTCGGTGCTGATCAGCATAAGCCCTGCTCCTGAGTTGTTTTCTTTCGAGGATCCATCCACATACAGCTTCTACTTTAGGGGCTCCATTTGCCTATCCTGATCCTCCTCCGAAGGAAAGGTGAACTCGGCAATAAAGTGTGCTAGGGCTTGCCCCTTGATCGCGATCCGTGATTGATATAGGATGTCAAACTACGTTAACTCGACCGCCCACTTCACAAGTCTGCCCGAGGCCTCTGGTCTGCACAACACTTGTTTCATTGGGTGATTAGTGAATACGACCACCGGATGAGCCAGGAAGTAATGGCGTAGCTTCCTAGTCGGGATAATAAGGGCGAGGGCGAGCCGTTCCCGCTCAAGATATTTGAGTTCAGTGTCGATGAGACGTTTGCTGACGTAATACACCGGCACTTGCACTCTAATTGCTTCCTCGACAAGCCCTGAACTGACTGCATGCTCCAATTCCGCGAGGTAAGTGAAGAGCTTCTCCCCCGATATTGGCTTTGCCAAAACCAGGCCATGCCCAAGATAGACCTTGTGCTCTTGGAAGGCTCGTTCACATTCCTCGGTCCAGGTGAACTCCTTACTGCCACGAAGAATGTTGAAGAATGGGAGACACTTGTCAGTCGACCGAGAGACAAACTTGTTCAATGCAGCGATGCACCCCGTGATCTTCTGGACTTCTTTCCCTCTCCGAGGGGACCCCATGTCAAGGGTGGCTTGGATTTTTTCTGGGTTAACCTCTATTCCTCGTTGACTTACCATAAAGCCTAAGAACTTCCCAACTTTGACTTTTCTTTACAAGCTTCGTTGACGTTGGTGAAATTTATGCAGCATCTCCATCTCCCGTCTGGCTTAGGGACCAGAGCAGGGTTCGAAACCCAAGTCGGGGACTTCGCTTCGCGAATGAACCCGGCCCTGATGAGCTTATCGACTTCGTCTTTAAGTGCTTGGGCTCTCTCTGGATCGAGAGGTCTCCTCTTCTGCTGTCGGGTCGGGACGCGAGGGTCGACCTTGAGACGGTGGCACATTAGTTCGGGGTCTATCAACTTCATATCACTATGACTCCATGCGAACACGTCTGGATTTCTCCGCAGGCAAGCGATGATGGCCTCGCGCACTTCTGGACTTTGTAAAGTCCCAATCTTAATTTTGCGTGCTGAGTCGAGGCCGTCTACGCCTACTTCTTCGGTGTCTTGCTATTGGGCTAGCAATCGGGGGTCCAGTTTATACGAGACCTTAGGAACCCTGATTGTAAAGGCTTATCCAGCCAAATCTGCTTCCCTGACTGTTCGCTTTCCTTTCGAGTCAGCGGGAGCCGATCCGATGCTCGTTGTGTAACACGTCCGAGCCTCATACTGATTCTCCCGGAAGACTTCGACGTCACGGGGTGTGGGAAACTTCAGGCAGGGATGGTAGATTAAAGTCACCGCCTTCATGGCCACAAGAATAGGACGTCCGATGATGACGTTGTAGGAAGATCCACTCTTGACCACCATGAAATCGGACATAACGTTCGATTTCTTCGGTTATTCTCCGAATGAAACAACTAATTCTATACTTCCCTTCGGGAAGATAGAATCTCCTGTAAATCCATGGAGCGGGCTCGTAGCTGCTCGTTGGCTCTGGGGACTAAGCCTCATCTTCTCGAGGATGTCCAAGTACATGATGTCCATCAAACTACCGTCGTCAATCAGGCACCGGTGGACCAGATGGTTCCTGATCGTTGCAGCAATGACCAGGGGGTAGTGATGCGGAAACCAGATGCCTTCGCCATCCGCGTCTGTGAATGCGAGCTCGTTCACGGATCTTCATGGGGGTTGTGAGGATACCTTCACGACCTGGAAAACTCATCCTGAGGGCCTCTGCCGCACCTCTCGGGCGTACTCCTTCATCGCCCGCTGAGATTGCCCCCCAAGATAAGGGCTTCCTGAGATCGTATGGATCTTTCCCTCGATTTCTCTATTGGGCAGATTCTTTGCTCCGCGGTCCGCGTCTTTGCGGTACCCCGTGAGCTTCCCTGGCGAATAAGATATTCTATCTCATCCTTCAGGTCGAAGCAGGTCGTGGTGGTGTGTCCGACAGCATTGTGGAACAAGCAGAACTGGTCCTTGTGCTTCTCCGGCACCTTCTCTTTCATCGGTATAGGGGGCCAGAAGTCAACCTCTCTCTGCGAGTCGAAGAAGATCTCCTCTACGAGGCGGCAAGCTCTTGGTACTTACCGTACCATGGCTTGCGAGCTCGGTTCGCCTCAAACCCCGTCCCTGAGTCGCGAGGCCTCTTCTCATCGCGGGCCTATTGGCTGGCGCCCGCGGGGTTCTCCACGGGCCTCTTCATCTCCTTCGAAGTCCCGGACTTCTCGGAAGGTCTTCACAGCCCCGGACTTCTTCGAAGTCAGGGCCTCGGCGTTGATGCAATTCCTGGCCCGTTCTAATAAATCTGAGTATGTCCCAGGCGGCTTCTTGTTGATTAAAAACGCGAAGGGCATATTCTCATGTACCCCGGAGCCAGCAGCTAGCAGAAGGGCATCGTCAGACAGATATCCCACCTCTACCGTGGCCTTGGTGAACCTCTTCAGCCAAGCGTGGAGGGTTTCTCCATCTCCCTGCTTTACTTGGGAAAGGTAAGCAGGATTCTTGAGGTGTCTCCGACTCCCTGAGAATTACAAGGCGAACCTCGCTCTTAGATCATGCCAACTCATATCGAAGAGCCGATACTTGATGACGTCAGAGTAGCAATAAGCACGTGACTATGAGGAATAGACTCCCAGATGGTCGGTAGGGTCCCCGGTCCCATCGAATAGGGTCACCTTTGGTAACCTGAGTCAATCAGGAATGGGAGCGTTGATGATGTCCTCATTCAGGGGAGTGAAATCCCCATCCAGAATACCATCACGGGCTCTCCCGTCGAGGAGTCCTCGAAGATGCTCGATCTCCGCAGGCGAGAACTCCTACGTCGCCTGTGTCTGTCTGCTGGTGGTGGTGGTAGCCGAACCATCAGGGAGCCTATCTACGACCGGGGGTCGCGCATCTCCGATGTAGACCCTGGGTGGTACTGGGACACGCCTTCCTGACTCCTAGGAGAGTGGGCCCAGTCTTTCAAAGACAGACCCGGATTGGCCCGAGTTTTTCGCCTTGGTGGCCACTCCCGAACCTCCGGTTCAAGCGGCCGGCGACTTCACTCTTTCGGAGTGGGCCGCAGGTCTCCATGGTAGCACATTTCTCCAGGTGCGGGGTTGCGAGCTTCGACGTCCAACCCGGCCGCAGCTTTTCTCTGATCTGCTTGCTGCCACGTTCGGAGTACATCGGCCTGCTCCTCGCCGATAAGGAGCAACGGTTGACTCTGATTCTGAGCCAGAGTGTCCATCATGTCGCTCAAGAGTGACATGAAATCCTCCATGTTCTTCAACCTCTGCTCGAGCAGCTCTTGCTTGGCAGCCATGGGACTCTTTCCGAGGCTCCTGGTGCTGGGTGCCATCGATCTCTGATCAACGCTCGCCCTTCTTCTATCACCAAACTATTGGTGTGAAATTTAAACCAACGCTGTGATCCGCACCTCTAGACTATGATGCGGCAATGAAAATTGAATAAATGGTTCAGCCCTCCTCCGGAGAAATAGCCTACGACCACTATTTCTTATATTTCTGGTGGATTTTTACAAAGAGTTTCGACCAAAAGATCTTACAACCTCTTTTTCATTCCCTTTATCCTCCTTTTATAAACTTAGAGGGAGAGGGTTTCGTTGTAGGATTTTTACATCCCATCCCTTAATTCAGAGAATTAGGTGACCCAACTCTCAGTCATCCACACCTCTTTTGAATTACGGGATTGGGTTTACCAACTAATTACATTGGGAACGGAAATACCTACAGTACATGTCACTCCTTTGGAGCAACAACAAGCCTTAAAAAGTCATTTGCTCAAAAACAAAGTCCTTATAACTAGTCTTGCCAAATATAGCCTTTTAAGGGCTTTTTGTGGCTCCGAAGTGACTCAACCAAAGGTTTATTGATCATAAATGAGAATTTGAACATATAATATACTATAATAAGTCTAAAGGACTCATTTGGAGATCCAACAAGCAGTAAAAAGTTACTTTGTGTAAAAACAAAGTCGTTCGGAAATTATAGCCACTAAAGGGCTTTTTTTGATCCAAAGTGACTTTAGCAAAGTCATACTGATCTCAACTGAGTATTTGAACATATAATATATAATAATAAGTATTAAGAACTCATTTGAGAACCAACAAGCCTTAAAAAGTCAATTTGCGCAAAAACAAAGTCCTCACAACTAGTTTTGCTTAAATATAGCCTTTAAAGGGCCTTTTTATTGGCTCCGAGGTGACTAGAAAAGTTATTTTGATCCCAAACGAGTAATTGAACATATAATATATTATAATAAGTCTAAAGGAATCATTTGAAGCTTCAACAAGTCTTAAAAAGTCACTTTCCGCAGAAACAAAGTCACTATAGCTAGTTTTGCCGAAATATAGCCTTTAAAGGGCTTTTTTTTTTCTCCGAAGCGACTGTAGCAAAATTGTTTTGCTCCCAAATGAGAATTTGAACAAAAAATATGTTATAATTACTCTAAAGGATTTATTTGGAGTTCCAAGAAGCCTTAAAAAGTCACTTCGCGCAAAAACAATGTCCTTATAATTAGTTTTGCTGAAATATAACCTTTAAAGATCCTTTTTTTTTTTTGCTTCGAGGTGACTCTAGAAGAGTTGTTTTGATCCAAAATGAGTAATTGAACATATAATATTTTATAAAAATCTTAAAGGACTCATTTAGGGCTCCAACAAGCTTCAAAATATCACTTTGCGCAAAAATAAAGTCCTTATAACTAGTTTTGCCGGCATATAGCCCTAAAAGGGCTTTTTTGGCTCCGAAGTGACTCTAGCAAATTTTCTTTGACATTAAATCAGTATTTGAAAATATATTATATTATAACAAACATTACGGACTCATTTGGAGCTCCAATAAGCCTTAAAAATTTACTTTGCGCAGAAACAAAGTCATCACAACTAGTTTTGTCGAAATATAGCCTTTAAAGGGTATTTTTTGTTTTTCTCCGAAGTGACTGTAGCAAAGTTGTTTTGATCCAAAATAAATATTTGAACATGTATCATATTAGAATAAGTCGAAACGACTCATTTGAAGCTCCAACAAGCCTTAAAAATTCACTTCACGAAAAAACAATGTCCTTATACTTAGTTTTGCCGAAATATAGCTTTTAAAGGGCTTTTTTTTGGCTTCGAAGTGACTGTAGCGAAGTTGTTTTGGTCCCAAATGAGTATTTGAATATTTAATATATTATAATAAGTATAAAGGACTCATTAGAACATCCAACAACCCTTAAAAAGTAACTTTGCGCAAAAACAAAGTCCTTACAACTAGTTTTGCCAAAATATAGCCTTTAAAGGGCTTTTTTTTTGCTCCGAAGTGACTCTAGCAAAGTTGTTTTGATCTCAAATGAGTATTTGAACAGTTAATATATTATAAAAAGTATTACGGACTCATTTGGAGCTCCAACAAGCCTTAAAAAGGCAGTTTGCTCAGAAACAAAGTCATTATAAATAGTTTTGCCGAATATAGCCTATAAAGGGCTTTTTTTTTTTTGCTCGAAAGTGACTTTAGCAAAGTTGTTTTGTTCCCAATTGAGCATTTGAACATATAATATATTATAATTACTCTAAATTACTCATTTGGAGCTCCAAGAAGCCTTAAAAAGTCACTTCGTGCGAAAACAATGTCCTTATAACTAGTTTTGCAGAAATATAGCCTTTAAAGGGCTTTTTTTTTTTTTTTTTTTTTTGCTCTAAGGTAACTCTAGAAAGGTTTTTTTGATCCAAAATGAGTAATTGAACATATAATATTTTACAATAAGCTTAAAGGACTCATTTAGAGCACCAACAAGCCTTAAAAACTCACTTTGTGCAAAAACAAAGTCCTTATAACTAGTTTTGCCGACCTACAGCCCTTTAAGGGCTTTTTTGGCTCCGAAGTAACTGTAGCAAACTCGTTTTGATACCAAATGAGTATTTGAATATATAATATATTATAATAAGTCTAAAGGACTCATTTGATGCTCTAACAAGCCTTAAAAAGTTATGTCGCAGATAAACAAAGTCCATGTAATTAGTTTTGCCTAAATATAGCCTTTAAAGGGCTTTTTTTTGGCTTCGAAGTGACTCTAGCAAAGTTGTTTTGGTCCCAAATAAGTATTTGAACATATAATATATTATAATAAATCAAAAGAAATCATTTTAAGCTTGAACAGGCCTTAAAATGTCACTTCGCGTAAAAACGAACTCCTTATAATTAGTTTTACCGACATATAGCCTTTAAAGGGCTTTTTTGGCTATGCATTGACTCTAGGAAAGTTGTTTTTGCCCCAAATGAGTATTTGAATATATAATATATTATAATAAGTATAAAGTACTTATTTGAAGCTCCAACAACCCTTCAAAAGTCATTTTGCGCTAAAACAAAGTCTTTATAACTAGTTTTCCGAAATATAGCCTTTAAAGAGCTTTTTTGGCTCCGAAGTAACTCTAGGAAGGTTGTTTTGATCTTAAATGAGTATTTGAACATATAATATATTAGAATAAGTATTACAAACTCATTTGGATATCCAACAAGCCTTAAAAAGTCACTTCGCGCAGAAACAAAGTCATTATAACTAGTTTTGCTGAAATATAGCTTTTAAAAGGACTTTTTTTTGGCTTCGAAGTGATTGTAGCAACGTTGTTTTGATCTTAAATGAGCATTTGAACATATAATATATTACAATTACTCTAAAGGACTCATTTGGAGATCTAACTAGCCTTAAAAGGTCACTTCGTGCAAAAACAATGTCCTTATAGCTAGTTTTGCCGAAATATAGCCTTTAAAGTTTTTTTTTTTTTTTTGCTCCGATGTGACTCTAGAAAGGTTGTTTTCGTCCCAAATTATTATTGAACATATAATACTTTATAATAAGCTTAAAAGACACATTTAGAGCTCTAACAAACCTTAAAAAGTCAGTTTGCTCAAAACCAAAGTCCTTATAACTAGTTTTGCCGACATATAGCTTTTAAAGGGATTTTTTTGGCTCCGAAGTGACTCTAGAAAAGTTTTTTTGACGTTAAATGAGTATTTAAAAATATATTATACTATAATAAGTATTACGGACTCATTTGGAGCTCCAACAGGCCTTAAAAATTCAGTTTGCGCTGAAACAAAGTCATTATAACTAATTTTGCCGATATACAGCTGTTGAATGCCTTTTTTTGGCGCTGAAGTAACTGTAGCAAAGTCGTTTTGATCCCAAATGAGTATTTGAACGTGTAATATATCTTAAAAAGTCTAATGAAATCATTTGAATCTCCAACAAACCTTAAAAAGTCACTTCGTGGAAAAACAAAGTCCTTATAATTAGTTTTGCCGAAATATAGCCTTTAAAGGACAATTTTGGTTTCGAAGTGACTTTAGCAAAGTTATTTTAGTCCCAAATGAGTAATTGAACATATAATAGATTATAATAAGTAGAAAGGACTCATTTAAAGCTCCAACAACCCTTAAAAAGTAACTTTGCGCAAAAACAAAGTCCTTATAACTAGTTTTGCCGAAATATAGCCTTTAAAGGGCTTTTTTTTTGCTCTGAAATGAATCTAGCAAAGTTGTTTTGATCCCAAATGAGTATTTGAACATATAATATATTATAATACGTATTACGGACTCATTTAGAACTCCAACAAGCCTTAAAAAGTCACTTTGCACAGAAACAAAGTCATTATAACTAGTTTTACCAAAATATAGCCTTGAAAGGGCTTTTTTGGCACCGAAGTGAGTGTAGCAAAGTTGTCTTGATACCAAATGAGAATTTGAACATATAATATATTATAGTTAATCTAAAGGACTCATTTGGATCTCTAACAAGCCTTAAAAAGTCACTATACATAAAAACAAAGTCCTTATAACTAGTTTTGTCGAAATATAGCTTTTAAAAGGCTTTTTTATTGGTTCCGAGGTGACTCTAGAAAAGTTGTTTTGATCCCAAATGAGTAATTAAACATATAATATTTTATAATAAGCTTAAAGGACTCGTTTACAGCTCCAAAAAGCCTTCAAAAGTCACTTTGCGCAAAAACAAAGTCCTTATAACTAGTTTTGCCAACAAATAGCTTTTTAAGTTCTTTTTTGGCTCCGAAGTGACTCTAACAAAGTTGTATTGACCTTAAATGACTATTTGAAAATATATTATATTATAATAAGTATTATAAACTCATTTGGAGCTCTAACAAGCCTTAAAATTTCACTTGACATAGAAACAAAGGCATTATAACTAGTTTTGCCAAAATATAGCCTTTAAAGGGCTTTTTTTTTTTGCTTTGAAGTGACTTTAGCAAAATCATTTAGATCCGAAATGAGTATTTGAACATATAATACATTATAATAAGTCTAAATGAATAATTTGAATCTCCAAAAACCCTTAAAAATTACTTTACGAAAAAATAAAGTCCTGATAATTAGTTTTGTCAAAATATGACCTTTAAAGGGCTTTATTTGGCTTCGAAGTAACTCTAGAAAAGTTGTTTTGGTCCCAAATGAGTTTTTGAACATATAATATATTATAGTAAGTATAAAGCACTCATTTGAAGCTCCAACAACCCTTAAAAAGTCACTTTGCACAAATACAAAGTCTTTATAACTAGTTTTGCCAAAATATAGCCTTTAAATGGCTTTTTTTGGGTCCAAAGTGACTCTAGCAATGTTTTTTTTTATCCCAAATGAATATTTAAATATATAATATATTATAATAAGTATGACTGACTCATTTGGCGCTTCAACAAGCCTTAAAAATTCACTTTGCACAGAAAAAAGTCATTATAACTAGTTTTGCCGAAATATAGCCCTTAAAGGGCTTTTTTTTTGTGGCTCCGAAGTGACTGTAGCAAAGTTGTTTTGATTCCAAATGATCATTTGAACATATAATATTTTATAATTACTCTAAAGGACTCATTCGGAGCTCCAACAAGCCTTAAAAATTCACTTTGCGCAAAAACAAAGTCCTTATAACTAGTTCTGCCGACATATAGCTTTTAAAGGGCTT
Source organism: Boehmeria nivea var. tenacissima (assembly GCA_018132145.1). NCBI lineage: Eukaryota > Viridiplantae > Streptophyta > Magnoliopsida > Rosales > Urticaceae > Boehmeria > Boehmeria nivea. The sequence goes on along the minus strand of CM030882.1, from coordinate 2,011,733 downwards.
TTTTGGCTCCGAAGTGACTCTAGCAAAGTTTTTTAGCCTTAAATGAGTAATTGAAAATATATTATAGTATAATAAGTATTACGGACTCATTTGGAGCTCCAACAAGCCTTAAAAATTCACTTTGCGCAGAAACAAAGTCATTATAACTAGTTTTGCCGAAATATAGCTTTTAAAAGGGCTTTTTTTGGCTCTGAAGTGACTGTAGCAAAGTCGTTTCGATCCCAATTGAGTATTTGAACATATAATATTCTAAAGGACTCATTTGAAGCTCCAACAAGCCTTAAAAAGACACTTTTCAGATTAACAAAGTCCTTATAATTAGTTTTGCCGAAATATAGCATTTAAAGGGCTTTTTTTTTGCTTCGAAGTGACTCTAGCAAAGTTGTTTTGGTCCCAAATGAGTATTTGAACATATAATATACTATAATAAGTCTAAAGGAATCATTTAAAGCTCCAAAAAGCCTTAAAATGTCACTTCGAGGAGAAACAAAGTCCTTATAATTAGTTTTGCCGAAATATAGCCTTTAAAGGGCTTTTTTTGGCTTCGAAGTTACTAAAGAATTGTTGTTTTTTTTTCCAAATCAGTATTTGAACATATAATATAATATAATAAATATAAAGGACCATATTAATCTCCAAAAACCCTTAAAAAGTCACTTTGCGCAAAAACAATGTCCTTATAACTAGTTTTGCCGAAATATAGCCCTTAAAGGGCTTTTTTTTTTTTTTGCTCCGAAGTGACTCTAGCGAAGTTGTTTTGATCCCAAATGAGTAGTTGAGCATATAATATATTATAATATGTATTACGGACTCATTTTTAGCTCAAACAAGCCTTAAAAAGACACTTCGCGCAAAAGTAATGTGCTTATAACAAGTTTTGCCGAAATATAGCCTTTATATGGCTTTTTTCTTGGCTCTGAGGTGACTCTAGAAAAGTTGTTTTGATCCCAAATGAGTAATTAGACATATAATATTTTATAATAAGCCTAAAGGACTCATTTACAACTCCAACAAGCCTTCAAAAGTCACTTTGCGCAAAAACAAAGTCCTTATAATTAGTTTTGCCGACAAATAGCTTTTAAAGTACTTTTTGGCTCCGAAGTGACTCTAGCAAAGTTGTTTTGACGTTAAACGACTATTTGAAAATATATTATATTATAATAAGTATTACAAACTCATTTGGAGCTCCAACAAGCCACAAAATTTCACTTGACGTAGAAATAAAGGCATTATAACTAGTTTTGCCGAAATGTAGCATTTAAAGGGTTTTTTTCCCTCTAAAGTGACTTTAGCAAAATCATTTAGATCCGAAATGAGTATTTGAACATATAATACATTATAATAAGTCTAAATGAATAATTTGAAGCTCCAAAAAGCCTTAAAAATCACTTCGCGAAAAAATAAAGTCATGATAATTAGTTTTGTCAAAATATAGCCTTTAAAGGGCTTTTTTTGGCTTCGAAGTAACTCTAGAAAAGTTTTTTTAGTCCCAAATGAGTAGTTGAACATATAATATATTATAATAAGTATAAAGCAGTCATTTGAAGCTCCAACAATCCTTAAAAAGTCACTTTGCACAAAAACAAAGTCCTTATAACTAGTTTTGCCGAAATATAGCCTTTAAAGGGCTTTTTTTGGGTCCGAAGTGATTCTAGCAAAGTTATTTTTGTCCCAAATGAATATTTAAACATATAATATATTATAATAAGTATGACGGACTCATTTGGAGCTCCAACAAGCCTTAAAAATTCACTTTACGCAGAAACAAAGTCATTATAACTAGTTTTGCCGAAATATAGCCTTTAAAAGGGCTTTTTTTGGCTGTAAAGTGACTGCAGCAAAGTTGTTTTGATCACAAATGAGTATTTGAACATATAATATTTTATAATTAGTTTAAAGGACTCATTTGAAGCTCCAACAAGCCTTAAAAAGACACTTTTCAGAAAAACAAAGTCCTTATAATTAGTTTGGCCGAAATATAGCCTTTAAAGGGCTTTTTTGGTTTCGAAGTGACTCTAGCAAAGTTGTTTTGATCCCAAATGAGTATTTGAACATATAATATACTATAATAAGTCTAAAGGAATAATTTGAAGCTCCAACAAGCCTTAAAGTGGCACTTCGAGGAAAAACAAAGTCCTTATAATTAGTTTTGCCGAAATATAACCATTAAAGGGCTTTTTTTGGCTTCGAACTGACTCAAGCAATGTTGTTTTTCTCCCAAATGAGTATTTAAACATATAATATAATATAATAAGAATAAAGGACTCATTTGAATCTCCAACAACCCTTAAAAAGTCACTTTGCGCAAAAACAATGTCCTTATAATTAGTTTTGCCTGAATATAGCCTTTAAAGGGCTTTTTTCGGCTCCGAAGTGACTCTAGCGAAGTTATTTTCATCTCAAATGAGTATTTGAATATATAATATATTATAATAAGTATTACGGACTCATTTGGAGCTCAAAAAATCTTTAAAAAGTCACTTTGCGCAGAAGCAAAGTCATTATAACTCGTTTTGCCGAAACATTGCCTTTAAAGGCTTCTTTTTTGCTTTGATGTGACTGTAGGAATGTTGTTCTGATCCCAAATGAGCGTTTGAGCATATAATATGTTATAATTACTCTAAAAGACTCATTTGGAGCTCCAACAAGCCCTAAAAAGTCACTTCGCGTAAAAACAATGTCCTTATAACTAGTTTTGTCGAAATATAGCATTTAAAAGGCTTTTTTTTTGTTGCTCCGAGATGACTCTACAAAAGTTGTTTTGATCGCAAATTAGTAATTGAACAAATAGTATTTTATAATAAGATTAAATGACTCATTTTGAGCTCCAACAAACCTTAAAAAGTCACTTTGTGCAAAAACAAACTCCTTATCACTAGTTTTGCCGATATATATCCTTTAAAGGGCTTTTTTGGGTCCGAAGTGACTCTAGCAAAGTTGTTTTGAGGTTAAATGAGTATTTGAAAAAATGATATATTATATTAATATTACGGACTCATTTGGAGCTCCAACAAGCCTTAAAAATTCACTTTGCTTAGAAACAAAGTCATTATAACTAGTTTTGCTGAAATATAGCCTTTAAAAGGGCTTCTTTTTTTTTTTTTGCTCCGAAGTGACTGGAGTAAAGTCATTTTGATCCCAAATGAGAATTTAAACATATAATATATTAGAATAAGTCTAAAGGACTCATTTGAAGCTCTAATAAGCCTTAAAAATTCACTTCGCGGGAAAACAAAGTCCTTATAATAAGTTTTGCCGAAATATAGCCTTTAAATGGCTTTTTAGGCTTCAAAGTCACTTAAGCAAGTTGTTTTAGTGCCAAATGAGTATTTGAACATATAATATATTATAATAAGTATAAAGGACTCATTTGAAGCTCCAACAATCCTTAAAAAAGTCACTTTGCGCAAAAATAAAATCCTTATAACTAGTTTTGCCTAAATATACCCTTTCAAGGGCTTTTTTTTGGCTCCGAAGTGACTCTACCGAAGTTGTTTGGATCCCAAAAAGAGTATTTGAACATATAATATATTATAATAAGTATTACGGACTCATTTAGAGCTCCAACAAGCCTGAAAAAGTCACTATGTGCAGAAACCAAGTCATTTTAACTAGTTTTGGAAAAATATAGCCTTTAAAGGGCTTTTTTTGGCTTCTAAGTGACTGTAGCAAAGTTGTTTTGATCTCGAATGAGCATTTAAATATATAATATATTATAATTACTCTAAAGGACTCATTTAGAGCTCCAACAAGCCTTAAAAAGTCACTTTGTGCAAAAATAGTGTCCTTACAACTAATGTTGCCGATATATAGCCTTTAAAGGATTTTGTTTTTTGCTCCGAGGGGACTCTAGAAAAGTTATTTTGATCCCAAATGAGTAATTAAACATATAATATTTTATAATAAGCCTAAAGGACTCATTTAGAGCTCCAACAAGCCTTAAAAAATCACTTTACGCAAAAACAATGTTCTTATAACTAGTTTTGCCGACATATAGCTTTTGAATGGCTTTTTTGGCTCCGAAGTGACTTTAGCAAAGTTGTTTTGACCTTAAATGAGTATTTGTAAATATATTATATTATAATAAGTATTACGGACTCATTTGGAGCTCCAATAAGCCTTAAAATTTCAATTTGCGCGGAAACAAAGTCATTATAGTTAGTTTTGTCGAAATATAGCCTTTAAAGAGCTTTTTTTTTTTGCTCCAAAGTAACTGTTTCAAAGTCGTTTTGATCTCAAATGAGTATTTGAACATATAATATATTATAATAAGTCTAATGGACTCATATGAAGCTCCAGTAAGCCTTAAAAGGTCACTTCACGGAGAAACAAAGTCCTTATAGTTAGTTTTGCTTAGCATTTAAAGGGCTTTTTAGGCTTCGAAGTCACTTAAACAAAGTTGCTTTAGTCCCAAATGAGTATTTGAACATATAATATATTATAATAAGTTTAAAGGACTCATTTGAAGCTCTAACAGCCCTTAACAAAGTCACTTTGCGTAAAAATAAAGTCCTTAGAACTAGTTTTGCCGAAATATAGCCTTTAAATGACTTTTTTTGGCACCGAAGAAACACTAGCGATGTTGTTTTGATCCCAAATGAGTATTTGAACATATAATATATTATAATAAGTATTACGGTCTCATTTGAAGGTCCAACAAGCCTTAAAAAATCACTTTGAGCAGAGACAAAGTCATTATATCTAGTTTTGCCGAAATATAGCCTTTAAAGGTCTTTTTTTTAAGCTCCGAAGTGACTGTAGCAAAGTTGTTTTGATCCCAAATGAGAATTTGAGCATATAATTTATTATAATTATTACGGACTCATTTGGAGCTCTAACCAGCCTTAAAAAGTCACTACGCGCAAAAATAATGTCCTTATAACTAGCTTTGCCAAAATATAACATTTAAAGCGATTTTTTTTTTGGCTCCGAGGTTACTCTAGAAAAGTTGTATTGATCCCAAATGAGTAATTGAACATATAGTATTTTATAATTAGCTTAAAGGACTCATTTAGAGCTCTAACAAGCCTTCAAAAGTTATTTTGTGCGAAAACAAAGTCCATATAACTAGTTTTGCCGATATATAGGATTTAAAGGGCTTTCTTTGGCTTCGAAGTGACTCTTGCAAATTTGCTTTGAGCTTAAATGAGTATTTAAAAAAATATTATATTATATTAAGTATTACGGACTCATTTGGAGCTCCAACAATCCTTAAAAATTCACTTTGCGCAGAAAAAAAGTCATTATAATTAGTTTCGCCGAAATATAGCCTTTAAAAGGGCCTTTTTTTGTCTCTGAAGTGACTGTAGAAAAGTTGTTTTGACCCCAAATTAGTATTTGAAAGTATAATATATTACAATAAGTCTAAAGGACTCATTTGAATATCCAACAAGCCTTAAAAAGTCACTTAGCGGAAAAATAAAGTCCTCATAATTAGTTTTGCCGAAATATAGCTTTTAAAGGGCTTTTTTGGCTTCGAAGTCACTCTAAGAAAGTTGTTTTGGTCGCAAATCAGTAATTGAACTTATAATATATTATAATAAGTATAAAGGACTAATTTGAAGCTGCAACAACCCTTAAAAGTTACTTTGCGCAAAAACAAAGTCTTTATAACTGATTTTGTCGAAATATAGCCTTTAAAGGGATTTTTTTGGTTTGAAGTGACTATAGCAAAGTTGTTTTAATCCCAAATGAGTATTTGAACATATAATATATTATAATAAGTATAATGGACTCATTTGAAGCTCTAACAACCCTTTAAAAGTCAGTTTGAACGAAAACAAACTCCTTATAACTAGTTTTTCCGAAATATAGCCTTTAAAGGTCTTGCTTTGGCTCCGAAGTGACTCTAGCAAAGTTGTTTTGATCTCAAATAAGTATTTGAACATATAATATATTATAATAAATGTAAAGAAATCATTTGAAGCTCGAATAAGCCTTAAAATGTCACTTCGCACAAAAACAATATCCTTATAACTAGTTTTTCCGAAATATAGCCTTTAAAGGGCTTTTTTATTGGCTCTAAGGTGACTCTAGAAAAGTTATTTTGATCCAAAATGAGTAATTTAACATATAATATTACATAATAAGCCTAAAGGACCCATTTATAGCTCCAAAAAGCCTTCAAAATTCATTGTGAGCATAAATAAAGTCGTTATAACTTGTTTTCCCGACATATAGTCTTTAAAGGGCTTTTTTGGCTCCGAAGTGACTCTAGCAAATTTGTTTTGACATTAAATGAGTATTTAAAAATATACTATAATATAATAAGTGTTACGGACTCATTTGGAGCTTTAACAAGCCTTAAAAATTCACTTTGCACAGAAACAAAGTCATTATAACTAGTTTTGCCAAAATATTGCTTTTAAAGGGCTTTTTTCGGCTCCGAAGTCACTGTAGCAATGTCATTTTGATCCCTAATGAGTATTTGAACATATAATATATTATAATATATCTAAAGGACTCATTTCAAGCTCCAACAACCCTTAAAAAATCACTTCGCGGAAAAACAAAGTCCTTATAAATAGTTTGGTGAAATATAGCCTTTAAAGGGATTTTTTTGGCTTCAAAGTGACTCTAGTCAGGTTTTTTTGATCCCAAATGAGTATTTGAATATATAATATATTATAATAAGTCTAAAGGAGTCATTTAAAGCTCTAACAAGCATTAAAATGTCACTTAGCGGAAAAACAAAGTCCATATAATTAATTTTGCCGAAATATAGCCTTTAAAGGGCTTTTTTTGGCTTCGAAGTGACTCAAGCAGAGATGTTTTGGTCCCAAATAAGTATTTGAACATATAATATATTATAATAAGTATAAAACACTCATTTGAAGCTCCAACAACCCTTAAAAAGTCACTTTGCGCAAAAACAAAGTACTTATAACTAGTTTTTCCGAAATATGGCCTTTGAAGGGCTTTTTTTGGCGCCGAAGTGATCCAAGCAAAGTTGTTTTGATCCCAAATGAGTACTTGAACATAAAGTATATTATAATATGTATTATGGACTCATTTGGAGCTCCAAAAAGCCTTAAAAAGTCCTTTTGTGCCGAAACAATGTCATTATAACTAGTTTTGGCGAAATATAGCCTTTAACGCGCTAATTTTTGATCCGAAGTGACTTTAGTAAAGTTGTTTCGATCCCAAATGAGTATTTGAACGTATAATATATTATAATAAGTCTAAAGGACTCATTTGAAGCTCTAAAAAGCCTTAAAAAGTCACTTTGCAGAAAAACAAAGTCCTTATAATTAGTTTTGCCGAAATATACTCGTTAAAGGGATTTTTTTGGCCCTGAAGTGACTCTAGCAAAGTTGTTTTGATCCCAAATGAATATTTGAACATATAATATATTATAATATGTATTACGGCCAATTTGGAGCTCCCACAATCCTTAAAAATTCACTTTACGTAAAAACAAAGTCATTATATCTAGTTTCGCCGATATATAGCCTTTAAAGGGCTTTTTTTTTTTTTTGCTCAGAAGTGACTGTAGCAAAGTTGTTTTGATCCCAAATGACCATTTGAACATATAATATATTATAATTACTCTAAAGGACTTATTTAGAGCTCCAACAAGCCTCAAAAGGTCACTTCGCGCAAAAACAATGTCCTCATAAGAATTTTTGACAAAATATAGCCTTTAAAAGGCTTTTTATTTGTTTTTGTTTTTTGCTCCAAGGTGACTGTAGAAAAGTTGTTTTGATCCAAAATGGGTAATTAAATAAATAATATTTTATAATGAGCCTAAAAGACTCATTTAGAGCTCCAACGAGTATTAAAATGTCATTTTGCGCAAAAACAAAGTCCTTATAACTAGTTTTATGGACATATAGCCTTTAAAGGGCTGTTTTGGTTCTGAAATGACTCTAGCAAAGTTGTTTTGACCTTAAATGAGTAGTTGAAAATATATTATATTATAGTAAGTTTTACGAACACATTTGGAGCTCCAACAAGTCTTAAAAAGTCACTTTGCACAGAAGCAAAGTCATTATAACTAGTTTTGCCGAAATATAGCCTTTAAAGGGCTTTTTTGACTCCAAAGTGACTGTAGCAAAGTCGTTTTGATCCCAAATGAGTATTTGAACATAGAATATATTATAATAAGTCTTAAGGACTCATTTGAAGCTCCCAGTAGTCTTAAAAAGTCACTTCGCAGAAAAACAAAGTCCTTATTCTTAGTTTACCGAAATATAGCCTTTAAAGGGCTTTTTTTTTTTTGCTTCGAAGTGACTCTAGCTAAGTTGTTTTGGTCCCAAATGAGTATTTGGTCATATCTTATATTATAATAAGTATAAAAGTCTCATTTGAAGCTCTAACAACCCTTAAAAAGTCACTTTGCGCGAAAATAAAGTCCTTATAACTAGTTTTGCTGAAATATGGCCTTTAAATGGCTTTTTTTTGTTGGCTCCGAAGTGACTCTAGCAAAGTTGTTTTGATCCCAAGAGAATACCTGACCATATAATATGTATTACAGACTTATTTGGAGCTCCCACAAGCCTTAAAAAGCCACTTTGTGGAAAAATAAAGTCATTATAACTAGTTTTGCCGAAATATAGCCTTTAAAGGGCAATTTTTTGGCTTCGAAGTGACTGTAGCAAAGTTGTTTTGATACCAAATGAACATTTGAACATATAATATATTTAAATTACTCTAAATGACTAATTTGGAGCTCCATCAAGCCTGAAAAAGTCACTTCGCGCAAAAACAATGTCCTTATAACTAAATTTGACGAAATATATTCTTTAAAAGGCTTCTTTTTTTTTTTTTGCTCCGAGGTGACTCTAGAAAAGTTGTTTTGATCCCAAATGAGTAATTGAACATATAATATTTTATAAGAGGAGGAGAAGGGAGAAGGGGATAGAGGAATTTTGAGTCAGAATTCTCTGTATAAAAGTCACTCGAAATACCAAAAAAAAGTGGACGTAGGTTATTACTCCAGAAGAGGGCCGAACCACTCTAAAACCATCGTGTTACTAATTTTTCTGAACTATTCTTACCGTTTCATTGCCGCACCACAACCGAGAGGTGCGGATCACGGTGTTGGTTCAAATTCCACACCAACAGCTTGGCGCTAGAAGGAGGGCTGCGTGAATCTCCGCTCTTCTTTCCAGATCTTCTTCCCGTTCTCTCCAAGTTACCTACCGTGCTACTTGTTCGAAGATCAATGGCACCCAACCTCTGGAGCAGGGGCAAGAACCATATGACCTCTGAGCAGGAGGTGCTTAAGGATCGAATCCGGCGCATGGAGGAGTCCATGGCGAGAATGACCGGATTGGTGGAGACTTTGGTGCAAAACCGAAGTCAGCCACCACTTTTAACTGACGCGGAGCATGCCGATGTGCCCAGGAATTCTCGCTCGTGGAGATCGCGCGCCTCCGAGGAATTCTTGGCGGTGTTTCTCACGACGGTATCCTAGATGGGGATTTCACACCCCTAACGGAATACCTTCTCGCTACCCCTATCCCTGACCGTCTCAGGCTACTGAAGGTACGCCTGTTCGATGGTAGCGGGGACCCATCGGACCACTTGGGGATTTACTCTTTGTGGCTGCGCGCTTATAGCTATTCTGAGGCCATCAAGTGCAGACTGTTCGACACCACGCTCGATGGTGGTATCAACTTCCAGCCAACTCAATAGGGAGCTGGCAGGATCTGAGGACGAGATTCGCCGCACAATTCTTGAGGGGTCGAAGACACCTCAAGAATCTGGCTTACCTCTCCCGGGTCAGGCAAGGAGATGGTGAAAGCCTCCAAACTTGGCTCCAGAGGTTCACCAAGGCCACAATGGAGGTGGGACATTTGTCTGATGATGCCCTGCTCTTGGCTGCGATCTTCGCGGTGTGCGAGGACATGCCCTTCGCATTCTCGATCAGCAATAAGCCCCCGCAGGCGTACTCGGACTTCTTGGGTTGAGCCAGGAACTACATCAACGCGGAAGCCTCGACTTGAAGAAGCCCGGGCCCGTAAAGGCCTCCCGAGGAAACCTCGAAGAGGACCGTCGTGAGGAGATGAAAAGGCCCGTTGAACTCCCCGTGGGCGGCAGTCGGCAGGCCTACAAGGAAAAAAGGCCTTGCGACTTGGGTCCAGCTCCGGGGGTGATCTGAGCTCGCAAGCTGCGATACGACAAGTATCAAGAGCTTACTGCCTCAATCGAAGAGATCTTTGTCAACTCGCGTGGCGAGGTTGACTTTTGACCCCCTGTGCCGTTGAAGGGGAAGGTGCTGGAGAAGCACAAGGACAAGTTCTGTGGATATCCTATACTTGGACGTCCTCGAGAAGATGAGGATTAATCCCCAAAGCCTGCGAGCAGCTGCGAGCCCGCAGCACGGCTTCACAGGAGATTCTATATTCCCAGAGGGAAGCATAGAGTTGGCCGTCTCGTTTGGCGAAGAACCGACGAGATCAACCGCTATGTCCAACTTCATGGTGGTCAAAAGTAGGTCTTCTTACAATGCCATCCTCAGGCGTCCGACCCTCATGGCCATGAAGACGGTAACATCCATCTACCACCTATGCTTGAAGTTTCCCATACTCCGCGAAGTCGGAGTCGTCTGGGGAAATCAGTACGAGGCTCGGATGTGTTACACCACGAGCGTCATATCGGCTCCCGCTGACTCGAACCGAAAGTGGACAGCCGGGGAAGCAGGTTTGATGGAAGGTAAGACCCTCACTATCGGGGTTCCCAAAGCCCGATGCGAATTCGACTCCGACTGCCCGCTCAATAGCAATTAGCAGGCCTGGCCGAAGACACCGAGGAGGTAGAAGCAGATAGCCTTAGCACACCTCGCAGAATCAAGATTGGGACTTCATTAAGTCCAGAAGTGCGCGAGGCTGTCATTGCTTGTCTTCGACAGAATCGAGACGTGTTTGCATAGAGTCACAGTGACATAAAGGGAATCGACCCCGATCTTACGTGTCACCGTTTCAACGTCGATCCTCGAATCCTGACCTGTTGGCAAAAGAGGAGACCACTCGACCCCGAGAGAGCCTAAGTGCTTAAAGACAAAATCGATAAGCTCATCAGAGCCGGGTTTATTCGTGAAGCAAAGTACCCGATCTGGGTCTCGAATTCTGTTCTGGTCCCGAAGCCAGACGGGAGATTGAGATGCTGTGTGGACTTCACCAACCTCAACGAAGCCTGCCCGAAGGACAGCTTCCCCGTGCCCCGAATTGACCAGATGGTTGACACAACCACGGGCTACGAACTCCTAAGCTTCATGGACGCATATTCGGGGTACAACCAGATCCCCATGTTTCCCTGCGACGAAGAGCACGCGGCGTTCATTACCGATCATGAGCTTTATTGCTACCGCGTCATGCCCTTCGGTTTGAAGAACGCAGGGGCAACCTATTAGAGGCTGGTGAACAAAATCTTTGTGAAACTGCTGGTAGAGGCGATCAACTATGAGCCTACATAGATGATGATATCGTCATCTAACTGAAGGAGGATAAGCTGCCTGGAGATCGGGACCTGGCCCAAAAGGTCAGGTACTATGCTGAACACTACATACTGCTGAACGATAAGTTGTACAAGAGAGGGGTTTCGACCCCGCTGCTTCGGTGCCTCAACAACAAGGAGGCCAAGGAAGTCCTCAGTGAGATTCACAATGGAGTTTGTGGAAATCACGCTGGGGGACAGTCCCTTGCACACAAGGCATTGTTGTAGGGATTCTATTGGCCCACGATGAAGCGAGATACCGCTGATTACGCGTAGAAGTGTGAAAAGTGCCAGAGGTACTCTGCGCTTATTCAAGCTTATCTAGAGCGGCTCACGGCTATTTTTTGCCCATGGCCCGTCGCAAAGTGGGGAATCGACATCATCAGTCCGCTGCCAACAACGCCCGGAAGACTCAAGTTCGCTATCGTAGCAGTGGATTACTTGACCAAGTGGGCCGAGGCCATTCCCTTGTCCACCATCACCGAGAAGAACCTGACGAAGTTTATTCGCGAGCATATCAACTACAGGTTCGGGATACCTCAATCCTTAGTTTCGGACAATGCTCTCCTGTTTGATAATCAGGCGGTTAAGGACCTCTGTGATCAACTCGGCATCAACAAGGACTTATCAGCACTGTATCATCTGTAAAGTAATGGCCAGGTTGAGGCCGTCAACAAGATCATTAAAGTCACCTTGAAAAGATGTCTCGACTCTCTCAAAGGACGATGAGCCGCGGCACAACCAGAACGGTCAGCGGAGAAACTCCATTCTCCATGGCTTTTGGCCCAGAAGCGATGATCCCCACGGAAGTAAGAGTTCCCTTGTTTCGCTATGAAAATTTGACGAGGAAACTAACACTTCCCTCTTGGAGATACAATCGAGGAGCGGAGAGAGGTTGCAAGAGTCTGAATGGAAACCCAGAAGCAACGGATGGCGATGTATTATGACTCCAGAGTGAAGAGAGAAAATTTAAGGTCGGGGACACCGTCCTCAGACAAGTATTTCAGAACACCAAGAAGCTAGGAGCTGGGGCACTTGGATATTCATGGGAGGGACCTTACCAAGTCACCGAGGTTCGACGATCGGGAGTTTACCGACTCGTGGACCTCGTCGGGGTCCCGATAAGACATTCCTGGAATGCAAAGCATCTCAAGAAGTATTACCAATAGGCTCCACTCGCTTGTAATTTACTTTCCCTAATGTATTGTCATTCTTTTGTATTTCAGCGATAAATGAATAAAAGTTCAACAAGTTTGGTACCAAATGTGTTGTAAAAAAAAAAAAAAGTCTGCGAAGTAGACTACAAACTCGAAAGTTTGCGAAATAGACTATAAATTCGAAAGTCTGCGAAGTAGACTATAAACTCGAAAGTTTGTGAAGTAGACTATAAACTCGGTGTATAAAAGAAAGAACTGTGAAGCAGAAAATTCCTAAAAGCACTACCCTCAACTGTCTTCTTTTACGCGAAGGAGCGTTCAAGAAAACATGGGGGGCACCCGGGATACCACAAAAGAAATAGGTGCGCCCTATAGGTACTTTGAAGGTGTACGAAGCTAGAATGCGCGGGTCCGAAGAGCTTACATAGGCTTTAATCGTTGAAACATCCTACCACACAAAGGTTAGTCTTGTCAGACAATTCGTTCGAAGAAGGAAACCTGTTCGGCGATTAACTTGGGAAGTCTGGCTAATTTTCTCCTAGAACCATTCTACTCTTCGAAGAAGATAGAAGACCTAGGTACGCTTAAAGGAAGAACTCCGAGGCGTGAAAGATTTAGGAAAATTTTTCAAAAATTAGACTAAGTCTGATCACCAAAGCGTATAAGTCAAGAGGCCAAACCCTATTTAGAATTGTCGGGGATCGTTGCGAGTAATAGAGTGCTTTCAACTTACGTTGGCGATTAGATTTGCCCAAGGTCATTCCTTCGGAGAAGGAGCTTGGTTCGGGACAATCCTTCGGAGAAGGGAGAACCGGAGTGACTCGAAGCATCTTCGAAGAAAGTCAGGTTCGAGTCACGGTCTAAATAGTCGCGTAATTAATCTTAAGTATGACCCTCGGAGAGGGCATAGTTCGGATTGTGATCCTCGTAGAGGACGCAATTAATTTTAACAGTTGATCCCGGAGGGATTTGATCGTATTAATTAAGTAAACAGAGTTGTAAGCTGCATAAGAAGTAAATATACACTTATGTGAAAGCAAAATTCAAGTTTTATTTATTTATGAAAAAGTTACAGGAGATGGGCGTCCGAAAAAAGGACCCCGAATAAAAACATAAATGAAAGTACAAAAAAAAAAATCAAAAGCTAAGGAGGCGACTGCTGAGGCGGACGCGGGAATTCGCGCCTAACTTCTTCGATGAAATTCCACTCGGGGTGGAGGGACTTGAGCTTGTCTAGCACCCGATTGGCGCCATCAACAGTGGCTAGCTTGATCTTAGTTCGGTAGCCCACGCTCTAGTGAAAATCAGAGATCCATTGTTGTCTTCTCAATTCGACATAGTTGTCAAAAGCGGGGCTGTTTTTGTAGTCAGCCATGGCGGATCGAATTCTGGCCCTGGCGCCGTTGAGGTCAGCCTCGGTCCTGCTGAGTATAGCTTGGTCGGTTTTGAGCTCGTCGTCGAGTGCCTGGATCATTGTCTCGGCTGCTATTCTCAAGCCTTTCTCTTCCTCTAGCGCTACCTCGAACGCTGCCTTCTCGGAGAGAGAGCTCTCTTTGCATAGATGGCGCTCTTCCTCCAGGGCCTTCCAAGCTTCTTCCTACTATGTCTTCGCCTGAACCAGCCCAACCTGATACTAGGCCTTTGCCTCCGCGCGAGCTGCCCTCTTTTTTTCCAACTCCCCCCAGAGTTTGGCAAACTCCTCCGCGTGTTCCCTGCTGCGGTCTCTGGAGCTCCGGAGGCTTTCGTTGGCTAGCTCCACCATTTTCGTTGAAATGTTCGCCCGGGAGAAGGCCTCGCGGAGCTCGGCAGCGAACTTCTCTCTTTCTTCGCGTAGGCGAAGCAGGGCTTTCTTTCCTTGGACGACGATGACCTCAGAGCTCTAGGAGTAAATGAAGTTGGCGAGGAAAGCCTGCAACAAACAGAATAGTTAGAAACGAGCGTGGTGGTCCTTCGAAGGAAAAAGCCTCGGCAAATCTTACCCTCGAGAGCAGCCGCATACCGTCCCTGTTGCCGGCTTCGAGCGGCTCCTCGGATAACCGCCTGAAACTCTCCTCAGACCAGATCTCGTCCAGCATAGGACCGAGATCGGGCATGGAGGGGAATGACCCCGAGGGAGTGTACGACCTCTCGCCAAAAGGAGTCCCCGCCGGAGGAAGTGTAAAATCCTCCAAGGGATCCCTGGTAGGGGCCGAACCCTCGGGGGGACCCTGGGGAGCCCCAGCGGACTCTATCCTCGAGGTTTCTGTAGCCAGTGCCCTGGATGAGGATGGGCCTGCTGCGCCGGCATGGGCAGTATCGCTCTCCTTCACGGGCGGATTTTTCCAAGGAGGAGCATCTTCCACCACTTGTTTCCCCTTGGCCTTGTCCCCGACGGAAGATTCACCGATGAGGGCTGAACGATCGGGGGTCCACGCCACCCCAAGAAGCCGAAAAGTTCGTCTACAAGCAAGAAGCAGGTTAGCGCCGGCTAATATTAAAGTTGGATGCTACAACTTTAGTTTTACAGAAAAACGATTACTTACCGTAGTCGAGGACGTTGGGGGCAGAGCTCATCGTCCCAGGTGGGATTTGGGTCGAAGACCTAGCAAGCATCGTTTGCCTCGATGGAATATCTGGTTCCGAAGAAGCCGGATCCGCGTGCTCTATTGTGAAGTCCTCGACACTCAGCAAGGGATGTTGAGCCAGTGCAGCCGGAGGACTAGGTGTGACCGGAGAAGGTTCGCGGAAAATTTCCTCCGTGGTGACGAACGCCTTCTGGGTAGCCTCGCCAAAGGAGACCCCTCACGAGTTGCCGTTGAGGGATTCTCCCGGGGCACTTGAGAGTTCTCAGACTCTGGCGCAGACTTTGTCAGAACCGCCTACGAGTCCTTAAGACTTGGAACCGCCTCGGTCTGGGAAAATGGGACACCTCACCCCTGGGGGAATGGGGATGAGAGTAAACGACCTCAAGAGTAACCTCAAACTCCGTCTGCGATCGTTTAGACCTCACCAGAGGCTCTTTGCCTTCATCTCCAGACTCTACTATAGGAGGCAGTGGGGCCGCAGACTTGGAAGACGCGGGCTTTCTTCAGCGGGGTGGCCCGGGCTGAACGCTCCTTAGCTATCTTCGGCTTCTTCGGGCCTGATTTGAGCCCACGGAGCTGGTCCGGGTGCAGCTCTATTCGAGTAGAAATCCACCCGTACTCGACCAGGTTGTCCTCGGTGACGAGGGCCCGGACATCTCTACCCTCGTCCGGGGAAGCAAAGGCAGCATATATTCGCTGACCTTGGGCTACGGTCACTGGGGTGTGGTGGAAGGACTCTGCGCAAACACGGATGTTAGGCAAGAAAATGCAAAACAAGCAAAAGAAAAGAGTTAGGTGAAGAGCTTACCAGGAACAGTGTAGTTCCTCGGGACAGGTTTTGCTCCCTCTGTGGAGTAGAAAGGGTCGTAGTTCCTCGGGAAACGTTGTATTTCCATCCCTCGCAGGAGGATGACAAGTTTGTCATAATGATCCTCTTCTTCTCCCAGGGCGCCAAGAAGAAGTACCCTACCTCCGACTTCTTGGAGAAAGGCTTGTAGAGGTGGCAAACCTCTTCTACGGCGAGGTCGACCTAGAATAGTGTCCTCCACAGGATGTGCATCCCCACCATAATTTTGTAAGCGTTTGGGTTTAGCTGGCTCGGCGAGAGGCCCCAATGGGCAAGGACTCCTCGGATGAGGGGATCAGTGGGAGTCTCGCCCCGTGCTTCATTATTGCCTTGTTGAAGGCCACCAGCGAACGGGGCGGGTGGTTGGAATGCTCCTCTGAGGACATTGCCCAGGTGGCTATGTCCCCCGGGCAAGTGGAATTGTTCCCGGATATGCTCCACGTCGTTCTCAGAGCACGTGGAGACTCTGGTCTCCGCAACAATAGTGGGCGAGGGCGACGCAAGCTCGAGATCGTCGACCGCGACCGTCTGCGTGCCTGGTGGCAGCTGCGGGGCGGCTGTCATCTGTCGAGGTTCGACGGGCGTGCCTCAGCCACCCGTGAACCTGAGGCTGAGGATTCGGGCATGGTGGCCGCAGCTCTGAACGACCACGACACTAGGTCACCAACCATGGTCGCCGCAGAAGGAGCTGGATCGGCCAGAGTCTTCTTCGCCGCTCCCTTCTTCTTCTTCTTCTTCTTCTTCTTCTTCCCTGTTGCTGCAGTGGCGGCGAGGGCACCACTGGCGAAGCCGGTGGCGAGGGTTTAGAATGCTCGAAAGAGGGCTCGGACCCAAACCGAGGATTGGACGAGGATGATGCAGACTTGTCAGATATTTTCTGAAAAAGAGAAGCACTATTTAGACCCTCAAGACCCCAAAAAATGATCAAAACGATTAAATCCTAAGCTGCCCGGAGAGTGGAATTCTAAGGTGTGTGAACCCTGACTCCCCAATGTCCCAAAAATTTTATGATGAATAAACCGTTGTGTATTTCTTGTAAATCACAACGAGTACGAGAATATTTTCTTTCATAAAATCCCTCGCGAGTCCGAAACCCTAGTTCGACTAATTAAGGCGTGATTAGTTGAATAATTGAAATAAGTGTTAGTAAGTTATAAGTTATGTCAAAGAATGGGTTTAATATTAGATTTTGGTGACAAAAGACAAGGATTTTTGTTTAAGAATTCTTGTTATAGCCAAAAATTGCACGAGTCTGAAACTTTACAAAAAATTACATTTTTGGACCATATTTGGAAAAAATGAAGAAAATAATCACCAATCAAGAAAATAAATTGGTTTTAAGCTTATATCAGTATATTAAGCTCATGTATAAAATTTGTGGCCAATCCGAGCTCAAACGAAGAAGTTATGGTGAAATTTCGGTAAAAACTGCTATTTTGGGACCGAAATTGTAACACCAAGAAAAAATAGGAAATGAGCTCTATAAGTTCTGAAAATATATAGACTGCTTTATAATTATATAAATATGGTGTTTTAATCAAGAAATTGTGCTGGAAGGGCTTAGAAATTACTTTTAGAAATGTAGCAAAGGACTAAGTTGTTAAGGGTTTATTTCGGTGGACTAACGTGCAAATTTCATAAAAGAAGAAGTAAGCACGACGGGTTTCACCGTCACATGGGCAAGTATGAGCTGGCCTTTAGATATTAAATCTGATCCTTTAATAGCTTAGTAAGGAAAATTTAAGCTGGAGGTGTCAAAAGCCAAGCTTGAGGTGGAAAGGCGATTACCTCGCCGCGACGTCGTCGCGACACACCAACTAGCTTAGGTTTTTATTTAAATAACCAGCCTTAGCACGAATTTGAAGCACCAAAACAGAATAGAAGGTGAAGAAAAGAAAGGAAGGGAAAGAAACAAAGAAAGAAGAGAGAAAGGAAAGGAAGAACAAGAAGGAAAAAAATTAAGAAGTTGAAAAAGGAATCAAAGTTAGTTTGAACAAGTTTGGTAAGTTTGTAATTTCTTCTTGCTCTCATCTTCTCTCAAGTGAATTTATAGTACCTAATAATTTCTTATATTGTGTTTTAAACCATTGAAAAGCTTGGAGAAGTGTTTGGAACGAAAATTTTACAAGTTCAAAGAAAGAACAACACAAAAAGGTAGAATTCTTTTCCTTAGAGATCATAAGTTTGTACAAGGGTGTTTCAAGATGTTTTGAAATAAATTAAGGACTGAATGATGTTAAATTGAGTTGTGATTGATATTGAATTGTGTTTTTGTTTGAGAATTAGTGAATTGAAGGTAAAAGGAAAGGTTAATCTTGCTTGAGAAAGAAATTACAAAGTTAGTTAAGTTTTGAACATTTTTTGCTTGTTCAAAGGTCTAACAGGGGAATTTTTTAGTGATTTATTAAGTTTTAATGAATTTTGGTGTGTTTTAAGGTATAAAATAATAATTAAAGCTCTAAAAATTGGTTTGATGGTGAAATAACAGAATTTAGCGCAATTTGGACACCACCTGGGCGCTAGGCGCTGTGGGCAGCAGGCGCCCAACGTGCCCGCAGGTGCTCAGCGCGCACGCCAAGCATGATGTCTGCACCCGTGCGCGCACCAGGCGTGCCGCCTGTGGCCCATGCGTGCCCAGCAAGCCCCGTGTATGGCCCTGCACGCCCGGCCAGCCCCGTGTACACGCCCAGCATGAGTCGGCTTGGGCCAAATGACCCCGAAACGACCTGAAACATTTTTCTAAGCCTTGTTTTGACCCAAATTGGCCCAAAAACCTTTCAAATGAATTTTAGACACTTTTAATGAATTTTTGATAGAATAAATTTTAAAACCTAATGGTTTTTACATTATTTTAATAGGAAATACAAAATTCTGACTCTCGAAAGACCAAAACGACCCTGAGCGACGATTTTCGCACCAAGTGACTCCGAGTAAGTGACGATTCACCTACAATACGAGAATAAATTGTATTATGTGCTAAGAATTGTATGGTTATGCATCTAAATGCCTTTGCTAGTAAGCAAAATTAGGTTTAAACCCAGTAATGGTGAAACTAACAAAATTAATGGCTTCGACTTTTATAACTCATAAAACTTAGTACCAGTAATGCCGCACATGCTAGGCACCTTCATCTTAACTTATTGGGGAAAGCCCATACTAAGTTTTATGAATATGAATATATTGTATTGTTGGTTTATAAATATGAATATATCAAACTAAAGTAGTTTAAAGAACAACATAATGTATATTTTGTGACGCCATTGCGGTAGCATAGTTAAGAAATGTTTTGGTTATACCGCAGCAATGCTATAGTATAATTAAGAGTTCTTACAATATTGTAGCAATGTTATAGTAATGTTTTACAAAAAAACAAGTGAAAGTAAGAACGCGCGTACACTACTTTTTATAAATTACATTGTGATTGACAGGCTTAAGTATAAAACTTATACGTACGTAAGCAAGTATTAGTCGCGATCTATTGAAGCGGGTCGTGACATAAGGTGAGTTCGAAGAACTTACCAACAGTTAGTGGGCGGTGCAGGCGGAAGAACGTCGGTTAAAACTTCGGAAGTCGGAGAACTGAAAGCAAGTTCGCCGACGTTTCGAACTTACCATCTCTCGTTGTAGTGATGGATTGACCCCGATTGTGGGGATGTCTGACAGGTACTATAGACATCCCGTTCCCAACGTACGTCGGTAATTAGTTGGTAACCCACTCCCGTAATTCTGAAAGGGTACGGTCGATTTGTTAGGCCTCATTAATATAACCTTCCCCTCTCCCTTCTCGGCTAACCTATAAAAGGAAGAGGAGGAGAAGGGGTTGACGGAATTTTGAGTCGGAATTCTCTGTAAAAAAGTCACTCGAAATTCCAGAAAAAGTGGACGTAGATTATTACTCCGGAGGAGGGCCGACTACTCTAAAACCACCGTGTTACTAATTTTTCCGACCGATTCATCCCGTTACATTGCCGCACCACAGCCGAGAGGTGCGAATCACGGCGTTGGTTCAAATTCCACACCAACAAGCCTAAAGGACTCATTTAGAGCTCCAACAAGCCTATAAAAGTAACTTTGCGTAAAAACAAAGTCCTTATAACTAGTTTTATCGACATATAGCCTTTAAAGGGTTTTTTGGCTCTGAAGTGACTCTACAAAAGTTGTTTTGACCTAAAATGCGTATTTAAAAATATATTATATTATAATAAGTATTACGGACTCATTTAGAGCTCCAACAAGCCTTAAAAAGCACTTTGCGCATAAACGAAGTCATTATAACTAGTTTTGTCGAAATATAGCCTTTAAAGGGCTTTTTCTTGGCTCCGAAGTGCTTGTAGCAAAGTTGTTTTGATCCCAAATGAGCATTTGAACATCTAATATATTATAATTACTCTAAAGGACTCATTTAGAGCTCCAACAAGCCTTAAAAAAGTCACTTTGCGCAAAAGCAATGTCTTCATAACTAGTTTAGCCGAAATATAGCGTCTAAAGCATTTTTTTATTGGCTCCGAGGTGACCCTAGCAAAGTTATTTTGATCCCAAATGAGTAATTGAACATATAATATTTTATAATAAGCGTAAAGGACTTATTTAGAGCTCCAACAAGCGTTAAAAAATCACTTTGCGCAAAAACAAAGTCCTTATAACTAGTTGTGTCGACATATAGCCTTTAAAAAGTCATTTTGACCTTAAATGACTCATTTGAACCTCTAGCAAGACTTAAAAAGTCACTTCGTGAAAAAACGAAATCCTTATAACAAGTTTTGCGGAAATATAGCCTTTAAAGGGATTTTTTGGCTACGAAGTCACTCTCGCAAAGTTGTTTTGGTCCCAAATGAGTATTTGAACAGATATAATATTATAATAAGTATAAAGGACTCATTTTAAGCTCCAACAACCCTTAAAATGTCACTTTGCGCAAAAACAAAGTCCTTATAACTAGTTTAGCTGAAATGTGGCCTTTAAAGGGCTTTTCTTGGCTCCGAAGTGACTCTAGCTAAGTTGCTTGGATCCCAAATGCGTATTTGAATATATAATATATTATAATATATATTACGGACTCATTTGGAGCTCCCTCAAGCCTTAAAAAGTCGCTTTGCTCAAAAACAAAGTCATTATAACTAGTTTTGCTGAAATATAGCCTTTAAAGGGCATTTTTTTTTTTGCTCCGAAGTGACTGTAGCAAAGTTGTTTTGATCCCAAATGAGCATTTGAACATATAATATGTTATAATTACTTTAAAAGAATTATTTGGAGCTCTAACAAGCCTTAAAAAGTCACTTCACATAAAACAATATCCTTATAACTAGTTTTGACGAAATATAGCCTTTAAAAGGCTTTTTTTTTTTGTTGCTCCAAGGAGACTCTAGAAAAAATGTTTTGATCCCAAATGAGTAATTGAAGAAATAATATTTTATAATAAGTCTAAAGGACTCATTTAGAGCACCAACAAGCCTTAAAAAGTCACTTTGCGCAAAAGCAAAGTCCTTATAACTAGTTTTATCGACATATAGCCTTTAAAGAGTTTTTTTTTTTTTGCTCCGAAGTGACTCTAGCAAAGTTGTTTTGACCTTAAACGAGTATTTGAAAATATATTATATTATAATAAGTGTTACGGACTCATTTAGAGCTCCGAAGTGACTATAGCAAAGTTCTTTTGATCCCAAATGAGCATTTGAACATTGAATAAATTATAATCTCTCTAAAGGACTCATTTAGAGCTCCAACAACCTTAAAAATTCACTTCGACCAAAAACAATGTCCTCATAACTAGTTTGGCCAAAATATAGCCTCTAAAGCACTTTTTTATTGGCTCCGAGGTGACTCTAGAAAAGTTGTTTTGATCCCAAATGAGTAATTGGGCATATTATAATATTTGATAATAGGAGTAAAGGACTCATTTAGAGCTCCAACAAGCGTTAAAAAATCACTTTGCGCAAAAACAAAGTCCTTATAACTAGTTTTGGCGACATATAGCCTTTGAAGGGCTTTTTTGGCTCCGAAGTAACTCTAGCAAAGTTGTTTTGACCTCAATTGAGTATTTGAAATTATATTATATTATTATAAGCATTACGGACAGATTTAGAGCTCCAACAAGCCTTAAAAATTCACTTTGCGCAGAAACACAGTCATTATAACTAGTTTAGCCGAAATATAGCCTTTAAAGGGCTTTTTTTGACTCCGAAGTGACTGTAGCAAAGTCGTTTTGATCCCAAATGAGTATAAGAACATATAATATATTATAATAAGTATAAAGGACTCATTTGAAGCTCCAACAAGACTTAAAAAGTCAATTCGCAGAAAAAACAAAGTCCTTATAATTAGTTTTGCCAAAATATAGCCTTTAAAGGGATTTTTTTTTCTATTCAAAGTGACTCTAGCAAAGTTGTTTTGATCCCAAATAAGTATTTGAACAAATAACATAATATAATAAGTATAAAGGACTCATTTGAAGCTCTCACAACCCTAAAAAAATCACTTTGCGCAAAAACAAAGTCCTTATAACTAGTTTTGCTGAAATATAGCCTTTATAAGGCTTTTTTTTTGCTCCGAAGTGACTGTAGTAAAGTTGTTTTGATCCCAAATGAGTATTTGAACATATAATATATTATCATATGTATTACGGGCTCATTTGGAGCTCCCACAAGCCTTAAAAAGTCACTGTGTGCAAAAAAAAAAAGTCATTATAACTAGTTTTGCCGAAATATAGCCTTTAAAGGGCTTTTTTTTGGCTTCGAAGTGACTCTAGAAAAGTTATTTTGATTCCAAATGAGCATTTAAACATATAATATATTATAATTACTCTAAAAGACTTATTTGGAGCTCCAACAAGCCTTAGAAAGTCACTTCGCGCAAAAACAATGTCCTTATAACTAGTTTTGACGAAATATAGCCTTTAAAAGGCTTTTGTTTATTTTTATTTTTTTGCTCCGAGGTGACTCTAGAAAAGTTATTTTGATCACAAATGAGTAATTGAACGTATAATGTTTTCTAGTAAGCCTAAATGACTCATTTAGAGCTCCAACAAGCCTTAAAAAGTCACTTTGAGCAAAAACAAAGTCCTTATAACTAGTTTTATCAACATTTAGCCTTTAAAGGGTTTTTTTTTTTTTTTTTGCTCCAAAGTCACTCTAGCAAAATTGTTTTGACCTCAAATAAGTATTTTAAAATATAATATATTATAATAAGTATTATGGACTTATTTGGAGCTCCAACAAGCCTTAAAAAGTCACTTTGCACAGAAACAAAGTCATTATACTTAGTTTTGCCAAAATATAGCCTTTAAAGGGCTTTTTCTTGGTTCCGAAGTGACTGCATCAAAGTTCTTTTGATCCCAAATGAGCATTTGAACATATAATATATTAGAATTACTCTAAAGGGGTCATTTAGAGCTCCAAGAAGCCTTAAAAAAGTCACTTCATGCAAAAACAATGTCCGCATGACTAGTTTGGCCGAAATATAGCCTCTAAAGCGCTTTTTTATTGGCTTCGAGGTGATCTACAAAATGTTGTTTTGATCCCAAATGAGTAATTGAACATATAATATTTTATAATAAGCATAAAGTACTCATTTAGAGCTCCAACAAGCGTTAAAAAGTCACTTTGCGCAAAAACAAAGACCTTATAACTAGTTTTGTCGACATATAGCCTTTAAAGGGCTTTTTTGGTTCCAGCATGACTCAAGCAAAGTTGTTTTGACCTTAAATGAGTATTTGAAATTATATTACATCATAATAGGTATTACGGAGTCATTTGGACCTCCAATAAGCCTTAAAAATTCACTTTGCGCAGAAACATAGTCATTATAACAAGTTTTGCAGAAACATAGCCTTTAAAGGGCTTTTTTTTGACACCGAAGTTACTGTAGCAAAGTCGTTTTGATCCTAAATGTGTATTAGAATATATAATATATTATAATAAGTCTAAAGGACTCATTTGAAGCTCCAACAAGCCTTAGAAAGTCACTTCGCGGAAAAACAAAGTCCTTATAATTAGTTTTGCCGAAATATAGCCTTTAAAAGGCCTATTTTTCTCTTCAAAGTGACTCTAGCAAAGTTGTTTTGGTCCCAAATGAGTATTTTGAACAGATAATATATTATAATAAGTATAAAGGAGTCATTTGAAGCTCCCACAACCCTAAAAAATTCACTTTGCGCAAAAACAAAGTCCTTAAAAGTTGTTTCGTCGAAATATAGCCTTTAAAGGGCTTTTTTTGGCTCCGAATTGACTCTAGCAAAGTTTTTTTGATCCCAAACGAGTATTTGAACATATAATATATTATCATATGTATTGCGGACTCATTTTGAGCTCCCACAAGCCTTAAAAAGTCATTTTGCGCAAAACCAAAGTTATTATAGCTTATTTTGCCGAAATATAGGCTTTAAAGGGCTTTTTGTGGCTTCGAAGTGACTGTAGCAAAGTTGTTTTGATGCCAAATGAGCATTTAAACATATAATATATTATAATTACTCTAAAGGACTTATTTGGAGCTCCAACAAGCCTTAAAAAATCACTTCGCGCAAAAACAATGTCCTTACAACTAGTTTTGACGAAATATAGCCTTTAAAAGGCTTTTTTTTTTTTCTCCGAGGTGACTCTAGAAAAGTTATTTTGATCCCAAATGAGTAATTGAACGTATAATAATTTATAGTAAGCCTAAATGACTCATTTAGAGCTCCAACAAGCCTTAAAAAGTCACTTTGAGCAAAAACAAAGTCCTTATAAGTTGTTTTATCAACATATAGCCTTTAAAGGGCTTTTTTGGCTCCGAAATGACTCTAGCAAAATTGTTTTGACCTCAAATCAGTATTTGAAAATATATTATATTATAATAAGTATTACGGACTCATTTGGTTCTCCAACAAGCCTTAAAAAGTCACTTTGCACAGAAACAAAGTCATTATACTTAGTTTTGCCGAAATCTAGCCTTTAAAGGGCTTTTTCTTGGCTCCGAAGTGAATGTAGCAAAGTTCTTTTGATCCAAAATGAGCATTTGAACATCTAATATATTATAATTACTCTAAAAGGGTCATTTAGAGCTCCAACAAGCATTAAAAAGTCACTTCGCGCAAAAATAATGTCCTCATAACGAGTTTGGCCGAAATATAGCCTCAAAGTGCTTTTTTATTTTCTTTGAGGTGACTCTAGAAATGTTATTTTGATTCCAAATGAGTAATTGAACATATAATATTTTATAATAAGCGTAAAGTACTCATTTAGAGCTCCAATAAGTGTTAAAAAGTTACTTTGCGCAAAAACAAAGACCTTATAACTAGTTTTGTCGGCAAATAGCCTTTAAAGGGTTTTTTTGTCTCCGACGTGACTCTAACCACGTTGTTTTGACCTTAAATGAGTATTTAAACATATATTACAATATAATAAGTATTACGGAGTCATTAGGAGCTCCAACAAGCCTTAAAATTTCACTTTGCGCAGAAACACAGTCATTATAACTAGTTTTGCAGAAACATAGCCTTTAAAGGGCTTTTTTTTTACACCAAAGTGACTGTAGCAAAATCGTTTTGATCCTAAATGTGTATTAGAACATATAATATATTATAATAAGTCTAAAGGACTCTTTTGAAGCGCCAACAAGCCTTAAAAAGTCACTTCACAGAAAAACAAAGTCCTTATAATTAGTATTGCCGAAATATAGCCATTAAAGAGCTTATTTTTCTCTTCAAAGTGACTTTAGGAAAGTTGTTTTGGTCCTAAATGAGTATTTTGAGCAGATAATATATTATAATAAGTATAAACGACTCATTTGAAGCTCCCACAGACCTAAAAAAGTCACTTTACGCAAAAACAAAGCCCTTAAAAGTAGTTTTGCCGAAATATAGCCTTTAAAGGGCTTTTTTTGGCTCCGAATTGACTCTAGCAAAGTTGTTTTTGATCCCAAATGAGTATTTGAATATATAATATATTATCTGATGTATTACGGACTCATTTAGAGCTCCCACAAGCCTTTAAAAGTTCCTTTGCGCAAAAACAAAGTCATTATAACTAGTTTTGCCGAAATATAGCGTTTAAAGGGCTTTTTGTGGCTTCGAAGTGACTGTAGCAAAGTTTTTTTGATTCCAAATGAGCATTTAAACATATAATATATTATAATTACTCTAAAGGACTTATTTTTAGCTCCAACAAGCCTTAAAAACTCACTTCGCACAAAACAATATCCTTATAACTAGTTTTGACGAAATATAGCCTTTAAAAGGCTTTTTTATTTTTATTTTCGCTCTGAGGTGACTCTAGAAAACTTGTTTTGATCCCAAATGAGTAATTAAACGTATAATATTTTATAGTACGCCTAAAAGACTTATTTAGAGCACCAACAAGCCTTAAAAAGTCACTTTGAGCAAAAACAAAGTCCTTATAACTAGTTTTATCAACATATAGCCTTCAATGGGCTTTTTTAGCTCCGAAGTGACTCTAGAAAAATTCTTTTGACCTCGAATCAGTATTTGAAAATATATTATATTGTAATAAGTATTACGAACTCATTCGGAGCTCTAACAAGTGTTAAAAAGTCACTTTGCACAGACACAAAGTCATCATTATACTTAGTTTTGCCGACATATAGCCTTTAAAGGGCTTTTTCTTGGCTCTGAAGTGACTGTAGCAAAGTTCTTTTAATCCCAAATGAGCATTTAAACATCTAATATATTATAATTAATCTCAAGGGGTCATTTAGAACTCCAACAAGCCTTAAAAAGTCACTTCGCGCAAAAACAATATCCTCGTAACTAACTTGGCTGAAATATAGCCTCTAAAGCGCTTTTTTATTGGCTTCGAGGCGACTCAAGAAAAGTTATTTTGATCCCAAATGAGTAATTGAAAATGTAATATTTTATAATAAGCGTAAAGTACTCATTTAGAACTCCAACAAGTATTCAAAAGTCACTTTGCGCAAAAACAAAGTCCTTATAACTATTTTTGTCGATATATAGCCTTTAAAGGGCTTTTTTCGGCTCCGACGTGACTCTAGCATAGTTGTTTTGAGCTTAAATGAGTATTTGAAATTATATTACAATATAATAAGTATTACGGACTCATTTTGAGCTCCAACAAGCCTTAAAAATTCACTTTGCGTATAAACACAGTCATTATAACTAGTTTTGCCGAAACATAGCCTTTAAAGGGCTTTTTTTGACACCGAAGTGACTCTAGCAAAGTCGTTTTGATCCCAAATATGTATTAGAACATATATTATAATAAGTCTAAAGGACTCATTTGAAGTTCCAACAAGCCTTAAAAAGTCACTTCGCCGAAAAACAAAGTCCTTATAATTAGTTTTGCCGAAATATAGCCTTTAAAGTGCTTTTTTTTTCTCTTCAAAGTGACTCTAGCAAAGTTGTTTTGGCCCCAAATGAGTATTTTGAACAGATAATATATTGTAATAAGTATAAAGGACTCATTTGAAGCTGCCACAACCCTAAAAAAGTCACTTTGCGCAAAAACAAAGTCCTTATAACTAGTTTTGCCGAAATATAACGTTTCAAGGGCTTTTTTTTGGCTCCGAAGTGACTCTAGCAAAGTTGTTTTGATCCCAAATGAGTAATTGAACTTAAAATATATTATAATATGTCTTATGGACTCATTTGGAGCTCCCATAATCCTTAAAATGTCACGTTGCGTAAAAACAAAGTCATTATAACTAGTTTTGCCGAAATATAGCCTTTAAAGGGCTTTTTTTGGCTTCGAAGTGACTGTAGCAAAGGTTTTTTTATTCCAAATGAGCATTTAAACATATAATATACTATAATTACTCTAAAGGACTTATTGGAGCTCCAACAAGCCTTAAAAAGTCACTTCGCGCAAAAACAATGTCCTTATAACTAGTTTTGACGAAGTATAGCCTTTAAAAGCCCCCTTTTTTTTTTGGCTCCGAGGTGACTCTAGAAAAGTTGATTTGATCCCAAATGAGTAATTGAACGTATAATATTTATAGTAAGCCTAAATGACTCATTGAGAGCTCCAACAGGCCTTAAAAAGCCACTTTGAGCAAAAACGAAGTCCTTATGACTAGTTTTATCAACATACAGCCTTTAAAGGGCTTCTTTTGCTCCGAAGTGACTCTAGCAAAATTGTTTTGACCTCAAATAAGTATTTGAAAATATATTATATTATAATAAGTATTTCAGACCCATTTGTAGCTCCAACAAGCCTTAAAAAGTCACTTTGCACAGAAACAAAGTCATTATGCTTAGTTTTGCCGAGATATAGCCTTTGAAGGACTTTTTCTTGGCTCCGAAGTGACTATAGCAAAGTTCGTTTGATCCCAAATGAGCATTTGAACATCTAATATATTATAATTACTCTAAAGGGTCATTGAGAGCTCGAAAAAGCCTTAAAAAGTCACTTCGCGCAAAAACATTGTCCTCATAACTAGTTTGGCCGAAATATAGCCTCTAAAGCGCTTTTTGATTGGCTTCGAGGTGACTCTAGAAAAGTTGTTTTGATCCCATACTCATTGAACATATAATATTTTATAATCAGCGTAAAGTACTCATTTAGATTTCCAACAAGCGTTAAAAAGACACTTCGCGGAAAAACAAAGTCCTTATAATTAGTTTTGCCGAAATATAACCTTTAAAGGGCTTTTTTTTTCTCTTCAAAGTGACTCTAGCGAAGTTGTTTTGGTGCCAAATAAGTATACTCATTTGAAGATCCCACAACATTAAAAAAGTCACTTTGCGCCAAAACAAAGTCCTTGTAACTAGTTTTGCCGAAATATAGCCTTTCAAGGGCTTTTTTTTGGCTCGGAAGTGACTGGCAAAGTTGTTTTGATCCCAAATAAGTATTTAAAAATATAATATATTATAACATGTATTATGGACTCATTTTGAGCTCCTACAAGCCTTAAAATGTCACTTTGCACAAAAACAAAGTCATTATAACTAGTTTTGCCGAAATATAGCTTTTAAGGGCTTTTTTTGGCTCCGAAGTGACTCTGGCAAAGTTGTTTTGATCCCAAATGAGTATTTGAACATATAATATATTATAATATGTATTATGGAAACATCTGGAGCTCCCACAAGCCTTAAAATATCACTTTGCGCAAAAACAAAATCATTATAACTAGTTTTGCCGAAATATAGCCTTTAAAGGGCTTTTTTTGGCTCCGAATTGACTTTGGCAAACTTGTTTTGATCCCAACTCAGTATTTGAACATATAATATATAATAATATGTATTATGGACTCATTTGGAACTCCCACAAGCCTTAAAATGTCACTTTGCGCAAAAACAAATTCATTATAACTAGTTTTGCCGAAACATAGCATTTAAAAGACTTTTTTTTTTTGCTTCAAAGTGATTGTAGCAAAGTTGTTGTGATCCAAAATGAGCATTTGAACATATAATATATTATAATTACTCTAAGGGACTTCTTTGGAGCCACAACAAGCCCTAAAAAGTCACTTCGCGCAAAAACAATGTCCTTACAACTAGTTTTGACGAAATATAGCCTTTAAAAGGATTTTTTTTGTTGCTCCGAGGTGACTCTAGAAAAGTTGTTTTGATCCCAAATAAGTAATTGAACGTATAATATTTTATAATAAGCCTAAATGACTCATTTAGAGCTCCAACACGCCTTAAAAAGTCACTTTGAGCAAAAGCAAAGTCCTTATAACTAGTTTTATCGACATATAGCCTTTAAAGGGCTTTTTTGGTTCCGAAGTGACTCTAGCAAAATTGCTTTGACCTTAAATGATTATTTGAAAATATATTATATTATAATAAGTTTTACTAACTCATTTAGAGCTCCAAAAAGCCTTAAAAAGTCACTTGGCGAAGAAACAAAGTCATTATACCTAGTTTTGCCGAAATATAGCATTTAAAGGGCTTTTTTTTTTGTTCGAAGTGACTGTAGCAAAGTTCTTTTAATCCCAAATGAGCATTTGAACATCTAATATATTATAATTATTCTAAAGGGCTCATTTAGTGCTCGAGCAAGCCTTAAAAAGTCACTTCGCTCAAAAACAATGTCCTCATAACTAGTTTGGCCGAAATACAGCCTCTAAAGCGCTTTTTTATTGGCTCCGAGGTGACTCTAAAAAAGTTATTTTGATCCCAAATGAGTAATTAAACATATAATATTTTATAATAAGCGTAAAGGACTCATTTAGAGCTCCAACAAGCGTTAAAGAGTCACTTTAAGCAAAAACAAGGTCCTTATAACTAGTTTTGTCGACATATAGCCTTTAAAGGGCTTTTTTTTGGCTCCGAAGTGACTCTAGCAAAGTTGTTTTGACCTTAAATGAGTATTTGCAATTATATTACATTACAATAAGTATTACGGACTTATTTGGAGCTCCAACAAGACTTAAAAATTCACTTTGCGCAGAAACACAGTCATCACAACTAGTTTTGCCGATATATAAGCTTTAAAGGGCTTTTTTTTTTTACTCCGAAGTGACTGTAGCAAAGTCGTTTTGGTCCCAAATGAGTATTAGAACATATAATATATTATAATATGTCTAAATGAATCATTTGAAGCTCCAACAAGCCTCTAAAAGTCACTTCGCGAAAAAACCAAGTCCTTATAATTAGTTTTGCCAAAATATAGCCTTTAAAGGGCTTTTTTTTCTCTTCAAAGTGACGCTAGCAAAGTTGTTTTGGTCCCAAATGAGTATTTTTAACAGATAAGATATTATAATAAGTATAAAGGACTCATTTGAAGCTCCCACAACCCTAAAAAAGTCACTTTGCGCAAAAACAAATTCCTTATAACTAGTTTTGCCGAAATATAGCCTTTAAAAGGCTTTTTTTTGGCTTCGAAGTGACTGTAGAAAGTTTTTTTGGTCCCAAATGAGCATTTGAACATATAATATACTATAATTACTCTAAAGGACTTATTTGGGGCAACAACCAGACTTAAAAAGTCACTTCACGCAAAAACAATTTCCTTATAACTAGTTTTGACGAAATATAGCCTTTAAAATGCATTTTGTTTGTTGCTCCGAGGTGACTCTAGAAAAGTTATTTTTATCCCAAATAAGTGATTGAACGTAGAATATTTTATATTAAGCCTAAATGACTCATTTAGAGTTCTAAGACGCCTTAAAAAGTTACTTGGAGCAAAAACAAAGCCCATATAACTAGTTTTATCGACATATAGCCTTTAAAGGGCTTTTTTTGCTTAGAAGTGACTGTAGCAAAATTTTTTTGACCTTAAATTAGTATTTAAAATTATATTATATTATAATAAGTACTACTGACTCATTTAGAGCTCCAACAAGCCTTAAAAAGTCACTTTGCATAGAAACAAAGTCGTTATACCTAGTTTTGCCGAAATATAGCCCTTCAAGTGCTTTTTTTTTCCTTCAAAGTGACTGTAGCAATGTTCTTTTGATTCCAAATGAGTATTTGAACATCTAATATGTTATAATTACTCTAAAAGGCTCATTTAGAGCTCCAACAAGGCATAAAAAGTCAATTCGTGCAAAAACAATATCCTCATAACTAGTTTGGCCGAAATATAACATCTAAGGCGCTTTTTTATTGGCTTTGAGGTGACTCTAGAAAAGTTTTTTTGATTCCAAATGAGTAATTGAACATATAATATTTTATAATAAGCGTAAAGTACTCATTTAGAGCTCCAACAAGAGTTAAAAATTCACATTGTGCGAAAACAAAGTCGTTATAACTAGTTTTGTCGACATATTGCCTTTAAAGGACTTTTTTGGATCCGAAGTAACTCTAGCAAAGTTGTTTTGACCTTAAATGAGTATTTGAAATTATATTACATTATAATAAGTATTACGGACTCATTTGGAGCTCCAACAAGCCTTAAAAATTTACTTTGCGCAGAAACACAGTCATCATAACTAGTTTTGCCGAAACATAGACTTTAAGGGGCTTTTTTTTACTCCGAAGTGACTGTAGCAAAGTCGTTTTGATCCCAAATGAGTATTAGAAAATATAATATATTATAACAAGTCTAGAGGACTAATTTAAAGCTCCAACAAGCCTTAAAAAGTCACTTCGTGGAAAAAAAAAAGTCATTATAATTAGTTTTGCCGAAATATAGGCTTTAAAGGGCTTTTTTTTCTCTTCAAAGTGACTCTAGCAAAGCTGTTTTAGTCCCAAATGAGTATTTTAAACAGATAATATATTATAATAAGTATCAAGGACTCATTTGAAGCTCCCACAACCATAAAAAAGTCACTTTGCGCAAAACCAAAGTCCTTATAACTAGTTTTGTCGAAATATAGCCTTTCAAGGGCTTTTTTTGGCTCCGAAGTGACTGTGGCAAAGTTGTTTTGATCACAAATGAGTATTTGAACATATAATATATTATAATATGTATTATGGACTCATTTGGACCTCCCACAAGCCTTAAAATGTCACTTTGTGCAAAAACAAAATCATTATAACTAGTTTTGCCGAAATATAGCCTTTAAAGGGCTTTTTTTGGCTCCGAAGTGACTTTGGCAAACTTGTTTTGATTCCAACTCAGTATTTAAACATATAATATATTATAATATGTATTATGGACTCATTTAGAGCTCCCACAAGCCTTAAAATGTCACTTTGCGCAAAAACAAAGTCATTATAACTAGTTTTGCCGAAACATAGCATTTAAAAGGCTTTTTTTTTTTTTGCTTCAAAGTGATTGTAGGAAAGTTGTTGTGATCCCAAATGAGCATTTGAACATATAATATATTATAATTACTCTAAGGGACTTATTTGGAGCCACAACAAGCCCTAAAAAGTCACTTCGCGCAAAAACAATGTCCTTACAACTAGTTTTAACGAAATATAGCCTTTAAAATGATTTTTTTTGTTGCTCCGAGGTGACTCTAGAAAAGT
This sequence comes from Boehmeria nivea var. tenacissima, assembly GCA_018132145.1. Lineage (NCBI taxonomy): Eukaryota > Viridiplantae > Streptophyta > Magnoliopsida > Rosales > Urticaceae > Boehmeria > Boehmeria nivea. Next base: position 1,978,919 of record CM030882.1, on the reverse strand, counting down.
TGTTTTGATCCCAAATAAGTAATTGAACGTATAATATTTTATAATAAGCCTAAATGACTCATTTAGAGCTCCAACACGCCTTAAAAAGTCACTTTGAGCGAAAAGAAATTCCTTATAACTAGTTTTATCGACACATAGCCTTTAAAGGGCTTTTTTGGTTCCGAAGTGACTCTAGCAAAATTGCTTTGACCTTAAATGATTATTTGAAAATATATTATATTATAATAAGTATTACTAACTCATTTAGAGCTCCAAAAAGCCTTAAAAAGTCACTTGGTGAAGAAACAAAGTCATTATACCCAGTTTTGCCGAAATATAGCATTTAAAGGGCTTTTTTTTTGTTCGAAGTGACTGTAGCAAAGTTCTTTTAATCCCAAATGAGCATTTGAACATCTAATATATTATAATTATTCTAAAGGGCTCATTTAGTGCTCCAGCAAGCCTTAAAAAGTCACTTCGCGCAAAAATAATGTCCTCATAACTAGTTTGGCCGAAATACAGCCTCTAAAGCGCTTTTTTATTGGCTCCGAGGTGACTCTAGAAAAGTTATTTTGATCCCAAATGAGTAATTAAACATATAATATTTTATAATAAGCGTAAAGGACTCATTTAGAGCTCCAACAAGCGTTAAAGAGTCACTTTAAGCAAAAACAAGGTCCTTATAACTAGTTTTGTCGACATATAGCCTCTAAAGGGCTTTTTTTGGCTCCGAAGTGACTCTAGCAAAGTTGTTTTGACCTTAAATGAGTATTTGCAATTATATTACATTACAATAAGTATTACGGACTTATTTGGAGCTCCAACAAGCCTTAAAAATTCACTTTGCGCAGAAACACAGTCATCACAACTAGTTTTGCCGATATATTAGCTTTAAAGGGCTTTTTTTTTTACTCCGAAGTGACTGTAGCAAAGTCGTTTTGGTCCCAAATGAGTATTAGAACATATAATATATTATAATATGTCTAAATGACTCATTTGAAGCTCCAACAAGCCTCTAAAAGTCACTTCGCGGAAAAACCAAGTCCTTATAATTAGTTTTGCAAAAATATAGCCATTAAAGGGCTTTTTTTACTCTTCAAAGTGACTCCACCAAAGTTGTTTTGGTCCCAAATGAGTATTTTGAACAGATAAGATATTATAATAAGTATAAAGGACTCATTTGAAGCTCCCACAACCCTACAAAAGTCACTTTGCGCAAAAACAAAGTCCTTATAACTAGTTTTGCCGAAATATAGCCTTTCAAGGGCTTTTTTTAACTCCGAAGTGACTCTGGCAAATGTTTTTTGATCCCAAATGAGTATTTGAACATATAATATATTGTAATATGTATTATTGACTCATTTGGAGCTCCCACAAGCCTTAACATGTCACTTTGTGCAACAAAAAAAGTCCTTATAATTAGTTTTGCCGAAATATAGGCTTTAAAAGGCTTTTTTTGCCTACGAATTGACTCTGGCAAAGTTGTTTTGATACCAAATGAGTATTTTAACATATAATATATTATATTATGTATTATGGACTCGTTTGGAGCTCCTACAAGCCTTAAAATGTCACTTTGCGCAAAAACAAAGTCGTTATAACTAGTTTTGCCAAAATATAGCCTTTAAAAGGTTTTTTTTTGGCTTTGAAGTGACGGTAGCAAAGTTGTTTTGATCGCAAATGAGAATTTGAACATATAATATATCATAATTACTCTGAAGGACTTATTTGGAGCAACTATAACCTTAAAAAGTCACTTCGCGCAAAAAACAATGTCCTTATAACTAGTTTTGACGAAATATAGCCTAAGGCTTTTTTTGTTGTTGCTCCGAGGTGACTCTAGAAGAGTTGTTTTGATCCCAAATAAGTAATCGAGCGTATAATATTTTATAATAAGCCTAAATGACTAATTTAGAGCTCCAACATGCCTTAAAAGTCACTTTGAGAAAAAACAAAGTCCTTATAACTAGTTTTATCGACATATAGCCTTTAAAGGGCTTTTTTTGTTCCGAAGTGACTCTAGCAAAATTGTTTTGACCTTAAATGAGTATTTGAACATATATTATGTTATAATAAGTATTACTGACTCATTTATAGCTTTAACAAGCCTTAAAAAGTCACTTTGCGCAGAAACAAAGTCATTATTCCTAGTTTTGCCGAAATATAGCCTTTAAAGGGCCTTTTTTTTTTTTTACTTCGAAGTGACTGCAGCAAAGTTCTTTTGATCCCAAATGAGCATTTAAACAACTAATATGTTATAATTACTCTAAAGGAATTATTTGGAGCTCCAACAAGCCTTAAAAATTCACTTCGCGCAAAAACAATGTCTTTATAAGTAGTTTGGACGAAATATAGCCTTTAAAAGGCTTTTTTTTTTGTTGCTCCGAGGTGACTCTAGAAAACTCGTTTTGATCCCGAAAGAGTAATTGAACATATAATATTTTATTATAAGCCTAAATGACTCATTTAGAGCTCCAACAAGCTTTAAAAAGTCACTTTGGGCAAAAACAAAGTCCTTATAACTAGTTTTATCGATATAAAGCCTTTAAAGGGCTTTTTTGGCTCCGAAGTGACTCTACCAAAATTGTTTTGAACTTAAATGAGTATTTGAAACTATATTATACTATAATAAATATTACGGACTCATTTGGAGCTCCAACAAGTCTAAAAAAGTCAAAATATAGCCTTTAAAGCGCTTTTTTTTTTATCCGAAATGACTGTAGCAAAGTTCTTTTGATCCCAAATGAGCATTTAAATATCTAATATATTATAATTACTCCAAAGGGCTCATTTAGAGCTCCAACAAGCCTTAGAAAGTCACTTCGCACAAAAACAATGTCCTCATAACTAGTTTGGCCGAAATATAGGCTCTAAAGCGCTTTTTTCTTGGCTCCGAGGTGACTCTAGAAAAATTTTTTCGATCCCAAATGATTAATTGAACATATAATATTTGATAATAAGCGTAAAGGACTCATTTAGAGCTCCAACAAGCGTTAAAAAGTCACTTTGCACAAAAACAAAGTACTTATAGCTAGTTTTGTCGACATATAGCTTTTCAAGGGCTTTTTTGGCTCCGAAGTGATTCTATTGCAAAGTTGTTTTGACCTTAAATGAGTATTAAAAAATATATTATATTATAATAAGTATTACAGACTCATTTGGAGCTCGAACAGGCCTTAAAAATTCACTTTGCGCAGAAACACAGTCATTATAACTAGTTTTGCCGAAATATAGCCTTTAAAGGGATTTTTTTGACTCTGAAGTGGCTGTAGCAAAGTCGTTTTGATCCCAAATAAGTTTTAGAACATATAATATAGTATAATAAATCTAAAGGACTTATTTGAAGATCCAACAAGTCTTAAAAAGTCACTCCGCGAAAAAACAAAGTCGTTATAATTACTTTGACTGAAATATTGCCTTTAAAGAGCTTTTTTTTTTCACTTCAAAGTGACTGTAGCAAAGTTATTTTGGTCCCAAATGAGTATTTGAACAGATACTATATTGTAATAAGTATAAAGGACTCATTTGAAGCTCCAAAAATCCTAAAAAAGTCACTTTGCGCAAAAACAAAGTCCTTATAACTGGTTTTGACGACATATAGATTTTAAAGGGCTTTTCTTGCTCCGAAGTGACTCTATAAGAAAGTTGTTTTGACCTTAAATGAGTATTTAAAATATATTACATTATAATAAGTATTACCGACCAACAAGCCTTAAAAATTCACTTTGCTATGAAACACTGTCACTAAAACTAGTTTTGCCGAAATATAGCCTTTAAAGGGATTTTTTTGACTCTGACGTGGCTGTAGCAAAGTCGTTTTGATCCCAAATGAGTTTTAGAACATATAATATAGTATAATAAGTCTAAAGGACTTATTTGAAGATCCAACAAGTCTTAAAAAGTCACTCCGCAGAAAAATAAAGTCCCTATAATTAGTTTTGCTGAAATATAGCCTCTAAAGCGCTTTTTTATTGACTCTGAGGTGACTCTAGAAAAGTTGTTTTGATCCCAAATTAGTAATTGAACATATAATATTTTATAATAAGCCTAAAGGACTCATTTAGAGTTCCAATAAGCCTTAAAAAGTCACTTTGCGCAAAAACAAAGTCCTTATAACAAGTTTTGTCGACAAATAGCCTTTAAAGGGCTTTTTTTGGCTCCGGATTGACTCTAGCAAAGTTGTTTTGTCCTTAAATTAGTATTTGAAAATATTTTATATTATAATAAGTATTACGGACTCATTTGGAGCTCCAACAAGCCTTAAAAATTCACTTTGCGCAGAAACACAGTCATTATAACTAGTTTTGCCGAAATATAGCCTTTAAAGGGCTTTTTTTTTTTTTTATTCTGAAGTGACTTTAGCAAAGTTGTTTTGATCCCAAATAAGTATTTGAATATATAATATAATATATTAAGTATAAAGGACTCATTTGAACTACCAACAAGTGTTAAAAAGTCACTTCGCGGAAAAAAAAAAGTCCTTTTAAATAGTTTTGATGAAATATAGTCTTTACAGGGCTTTTTTGGCTTCGAAGTAACTCTAGCAAAGTTGTTTTTGTCCCAAATGAGTATTTGAACAGATAATATATTATAATACGTATAAAGGACTCATTTGAAGGTCCAACAAGCCTTAAAAAGTCACTATGCGCAAAAAGAAAGTCATTATAACTAGTTTTGCTGAAATATCGCCTTTAAAGGGCTTTTTTTTGGCTCCGAAGTGACTGTAGCAAAGTTGTGTTTATCCTAAATGAGCATTTGAACATATAATATATTATAATGACTCTAAAAGACTTATTTGGAGCTCCAACAAGTTTTAAAAAGTGACTTCGCACAAAAACAATGTTCTTATAACTAGTTTTGACGAAATATAGCCTTTAAAAGGCTTGTTTTTCTTATATTTTATTTTTATCTCCGAAGTGACTCTAGAAAAGTTGTTTTGATCCCAAATGAGTAATTGAATTTATAATATTTTATAAAAAGTGTAAAAAACTTTTTTAGAGCTCCAACAAGCCTGAAAAAGTTACTTTGGTGCAAAAACAAAGTACTTATAACAAGTTTTACCGGCATATAGCATTTAAAGGGCTTTTTTGGCTCCGAAGTGACTCTAGCAAAGTTGTTTTGTCCTTAACTGAGTATTTGAAAATATATGATGTTATAACAAGTATTACGGACTCGTTTGGAGCTCCAACAAGCCTTAAAAATTCACTTTGCGCAGAAACAAAGTCATTATAACTAGTTTAGCCGAAATATAGCCTTTAAAGAGCTTTTTTTTTTTGCTCCGAAGTGACTGTAGCAAAGTCGTTCTGATCCCAAATGAGTATTTGAACATATAATATATTATAATAAGTCTAAAAAACACATTCGAAGCTCCAACAAGTCATCAAAAAGTCACTTCGCAGAAAAACAAAGTCCTTATAATTAGTTTTGCCGAAATATAGCTTTTAAAGGGCTTTTTTTTTTTGCTCCGAAATGATTGTAGCAAAGTTGTTTTGATCCCAAATGAGAATTTGAATATATAATATATATTATAATTAATTTAAAAGACTCATTTGGAGCACTAACAAGCCTTAGAATGTCACTTCGCGCAAAAACAGTATTCTTATAACTTATTTTGACGAAACATAGCCTGTAAAAGTTTTTTTTTTTTTTTTTTGCTCCGAGGTGACTCTAGAAAAGTTATATTGATCCCAAATGAGTAATTGAACATATAATATTTTATAATAAGCCTAAAGGAGAGCACTAACAAGCCTTAAAAAGTCACTTTGCGCAAAACCAAAGCCCTTTTATCTAGTTTTGCCGACATGTAGCCTTTAAAGGGCTCTTTTGGCTCCGAAACGACTCTAGCAAAGTTGTTTTGATCCAAAATGAGTATTTGAACATATAATGTATTATAATATGTATTACGAACTCATTTCAAGCTCTAACAAGCCTTAAAAAGACACTTTGCGTAAAAACAAAGTCATTCTAACTAGTTTTGTCGAGATATAGCCTTTAAATGGCCTTTTTTAGCTGAGAAGTGACTGTAGCAAAGTTGTTTTGATCCCAAATGAGGATTTGAACATATAATATATTATGATAAGTCTAAAGGACACATTCACAGCTTTAACAAGCCTTAAAAAGTCACTTCGCGAAAAAACAAAGTCCTTATAATTGGTTTTGCCGAAATATAGTCTTTAAAGGGCTTTTTTAGTTTTGAAATGATTCTAGCACAGTTGTTTTGGTCCTAGATGAGTATTTGAATATGTAATATATTATAATAAGTATAAAGGACCTATTTGAAGCTCCAACAACCCTTAAAAAATCAGTTTGCGCAATAACAAAGTCCTTATATCTAGTTTTGCTGAAATCAAGCCTTTAAATGGCTTTTTTAGCTCCGAAGTGATCTAACAAAGTTGTTTGATCCCAAATGAGTATTTGAAATTATAATATATTAAAAATATGTATTACGGACTCATTTGGAGCTCCAACAAGCCTTAAAAAGTCAGTTCGCGCAAAAACAAAGTCATTCTAACTAGTTTTGTCGAAATATAGCCTTTAAAGGGCTTTTTTTTGCCTCCGAAGTGGCTGTAGAAAAGTTGGTTTTATCCCAAATGCAAATTTAAACATATATTATAGCATAATTACTCTAAAAGACTCATTTGGAGCACCAACAAGCCTTAAAAAGTCACTTCGTGCAAAAACAATGTGCTTCTAACTAGTTTTGACGAAATATATCCTTTAAAATGCTTTTTTTTTTTTTTTTGCTCCGAGGTGACTCTAGAAAAGTTGTTTTGATCCCAAATGTGTGATTGAACATATAATATTTTATAATATTCCTAAAGGACTCATTTAGAGGTTTAACAAGACTTAAAAAGTCGCTTTGCGAAAAAAATAAAACCCTTATAACTAGTTTTGCCGACATATAGCCTATAAAGAGCTTTTTTGGCTCCGAAGTGACTCTAGCAAAGTTGTTTTGACCTTAACTGAGTATTTCAAAATATATTATATTATAATAAGTATTACAGACTCATTTGGAGCTCCAAAAAGCCTTAAAAATTCACTTTGCGCAGAAACAAAGTCATTATAAATAGTTTTGTCGAAATATAGCCTTTAAAGGGCTTTTTTTTGGCTCCGAAGAGACTGTAGCAATGTCATTTTGATCCCAAATCAGTATTTCAATATATAATATAGTATAGTAAGTCTAAAAGACTCATTTGAATCTCCAATAAGACTTAAAAAGTCATTTCGTAGAAAAACAATGTCCTTTTAATTAATTTTACCAAAATATAGCTTTGAAGGGCTTTTTTGGCTACGAAGTGACTCTAGCAAAGTTATTTTGGTCCCAAATGAGTATTTGAAAAGATAATATACTATAATAAGTATAAAAGACTCATTTGAAGCTCTAACAATCCTTAAAAAGTTACTTTGCACAAAAACAATGTCTTTATAACTTGTTTTGCCGAAATATAACCTTCAAAAGGCTTTTTTTTTAACTCCGAAGTGACTCTAGCAATGTTGTTTTAATTCCAAATGAGTATTTGATCATATAATACATTATAATAAGTATTATGGACTCATTTGCAGCTTCAAAAAGCCTTAAAAAATCACTTTGAACAGAAACAAACTGATTATAACTAGTTTGGCCAGAATATAGCCTTTAAAGGGCTTTTTCTTGGCTCCGAAGTGAATGTAGCAAAGTTGTTTTGATCCCAAATGAGCATTTTAACATATAATATATTATAAATACTCTAAATGACTCATTTAGAGCTCCAAGAAGCCTTCAAAACTCACTTTGCGCAAAAACAAAGTCCTTATAACTAGTTTTGCCGAAAGATAGCCTTGACAGGGTTTTCTTTTTTTTTTTTGGCTTCGAGGTGACTCTAGAAAAGTTGTTTGGATCCGAAATGAGTAATTGAACATATAATATTTTCTAATAATCCTCAAGGACTCATTTAGAGCCTCAACAAGCCTCAAAAGGTCACTTTGCACAAAAACAAAGTCCTTATAACTAGTTTTGCCGACATATAGCCTTTAAAGGACTTTTTTGGCTCTTAAGTGACTGTAGCAAAGTTGTTTTGATCTTAAATGAGTATTTGAAAATATATAATATTATAATAAGTATTACGGCCTCATTTGGAGCGCCAACAATCCTTAAAAATTCACTTTGCGCAGAAACAAAGTCATTATAACAAGTTTTGCCGAAATATAGCCTTTAAAGGGCTTTTTTTGGCTCTGAAGTGACTGTAGCAAATTCGTATTGATCCCTAATGAGTATTTCAGTATATAATATATTATAATAAGTCTGAAGGACTCAATTGATTCTCCAACAAGCCTTAAAAAGTAACTTCGAAGAAAAAAATATTGCTTTTAATTAGTTTTGCCGAAATATAGCCTTCACAGGACTTTTTTTTGGCTTCGAAGTGACTCTAGCGAAGTTGTTTTAGTCCCAAATGAGTATTTGAACATATAATGTATTATAATATATATAAAAGACTCATTTGAAGCACCAACAATCCTTAAAACGTCACTTTGCGCGAAAACAAAGTCGTTATAACTAGTTTTGCAGAAATATAGCCTTTCAAGGGCTTTTTTTTGCTCCAAAGTGATTATTGCAAAGTTATTTTTATCCCAAATGAGTATTTGAACATATAATATATTATAATAAGTATTACCGACTCATTTGGAGCTCCACTGAGCCTTAAAAAGTGACCTTGCGCAGAAACAAAGTCATTATAACTAGTTTGGCCGAAATATAGCCTTTGAAGGACTTTTTATGGCTCCGAAGTGACTGTAGCAAAGTTTTTTTGATCCTAAATAAACATTTGAACATATATTATATTATAATTACTCTAAAGGACTCATTTAGAGCTCCAACATGCCCAAAAAACTAATTTCGCGCAAATACAATGTCCTTATAACTAGTTTTGGCGAAAGATAGCCTTGAAAGGATTTTTTTTTTTTGGCTCCGAGGTGACTCTAGAAAAGTTGTTTTGATCCGAAATGAGTAATTAAATATATAATATTTTATAATAAGCCTAAAGGACTCATTTAGAGCTGCAACAAGTCTTAAAAAGTCACTTTGCACAAAAACAAAGTCCTTATAACTAGTTTTGCCGATATATAGCCTTTAAAGGGCTTTTTTGGATCCGAAGTGACTCTAGCAAACTTGTTTTGACCTTAAATGAGTATTTGAAAATATATCATATTATAATAAGTTTTACGGTCTCGTTTGGAGCTCCAAAGAGCCTTAAAAATTCACTTTAAGCAGAAACAAAGTCATTATAACTAGTTTTGCCGAAATATAGCCTTCAAAGGACTTTTTTTGGTTCCGATGTGACTGTAGCAAAGTCGTTTTAATCCCAAATTAGTATTTGAACATATAATATATTATAATATGTATAAAGGACTCATTCAAAGCTACAACAAGACTTAAAAAGTCACTTCTCGGAAACACAAAGTCCTTATAATTAGTTTTGCCGAAATATAGCTTTTAAAGGTCCTTTTTGGCTTCGAAGTGACTCTAGCAAAGCTGTTTTGATCCCAAATTTGTATTTTAATATAATAATTTATAATAAGTATAAAGGGTTGATTCGAAGCTCCAGCAACCCTTAAAAAGTCACTTTGCACAAAAACAAAGTCCTTCTAACTAGTTTTGTCGAAATATAGCCTTTAAAGGGCTTTTTTTTTTTCCTCCGAAGTGGCTGTAGAAAAGTTGGTTTAATCCCAAATTCAAATTTGAAGATATATTATAGTATAATTACTCTAAAAGACTCATTTGGAGCATCAACAAGCCTTAAAAAGTCACTTCGTGCAAAAACAATGTCCTTCTAACTAGTTTTGACGAAATATAGCCCTTAAAATGCTTTTTTTTTCTTTGCTCCAAGGTGACTCTAGAAAAGTTGTTTTAATCCCAAATCTGTTATTGAACATATAATATTTCATAATATTCCTAAAGGGCTCATTTAGAGCTTTAACAAGACTTAAAAAGTCACTTTCAGAAAAAATAAAGTCCTTATAACTAGTTTTGCCGACATATTGCCTTTAAAGGGCTTTTTTGCTCCGAAGTGACTCTAGCAAAGTTGTTTTGACCTTAAATGAGTATTTTAAATATATTATATTATAATAAGTATTACGGACTCATTTAGAGCTCCAACAAGCCTTAAAAAGTCACTTTGCGCAGAAAAACATTCATTATAACTAGTTTTGCCGAAATATAGCCTTAAAGGGGTTTTTTTTTTTTTTGCTCCGAAGTGACTGTAGCGATGTCGTTCTAATCCCAAATGAGTATTTCAACATATAATATATTATGGTAAGTCTAAAGGACTCATTTGAATCTCCAAGAAACCTTAAATAGTCAGTTCATAGAAAAACAAAGTCCTTTTAATTAGTTTTGCGAAAATAGAAAATATAGCTTTAATGGGCTTTTTTGGCTTCGAAGTGACTCTAGCATAGTTGCTTTGACCTTAAATGAGTATTTAAAATTATATTCTATTATAATACGTATTACGGACTCATTTGAATATCCAATAAGCCTTAAATAGAAACTTCGCAGAAAAAAAAAAGTCCTTTTAATTAGTTTTGCCAAAATATAGGCTTAAAGGGCTTTTTTCGCGTGGAAGTGACTTTAGCAAAGTTGTTTTTGTCCCACATGAGTATTTGAACAGATAATATATTATAATAAGTATAAAGGAGTCTTTTGAAGCTCCAACATCCCTTAAAAAGTTACTTTGCGCAAAAACAAAGTCCTTGTAACTAGTTTTGCCGATATATTGCCTTTAAAGGGCTTTTTTGGTTATGAAGTGACTCTAGCAAAGTTGTTTTGACCCTAAATGAGTATTTGAAAATATGTTATATTATAATAAGTATTACGGACTCATTTGGAGCTCCAACAAGCCTTAAAAATTCACTTTGCGCAGAAACACAGTCATTATAACTAGTTTTGCAAAAATATAGCCTTTAAAGGGCTTTTTTTGACTCCGAAGTAACTGTAGCAAATTTTTTTTGATCCCAAATGAGTATTTGAACGTATAATATCTTATAATAAGTCTAAACGAGTCATTTGAAGCTTCAACAACCCTTTAAAAGTAACTTTGCACAAAAACAACGTCCTTATAACTAGTTTTGCCAAAATATTATCTTTAAAGGTTTTTTTTTACTCCGAAGTGACTCTAGCAAAATTGTTTTGACCTTAAATGAGTATTGAAAAATAGATTATATTATAATAAGTATTACGGACTCATTTGGAGTGCTAACAAGCCTTGAATATTCACTTTGCGTATAAACAAAGTCATTATAAGAAGCTTTGCCGCATTATAGCCTTTAAAGGGATTTTTTTGGCTCTGAAGTGACTGTACATAAGTTGTTTTGATCCCAAATGAGTAATTGAACATATAATATTTTATAATAAGCCTAAAGGACTCATTTAGAGCTCCAATAAGACTTAAAAATTCACTTTGCGCAAAAACAAAGTCCTTATAAGTAGTTTTACCGACATATAGCCTTTAAAGGGCTTTTTCGGCTCCGAAGTGACTCTAGCAAAGATGTTTTTACCATAAATGAGTATTTGAAAATATATTATATTATAATAAGTATTACAGACTCACTTGGAGCTTCAACAAGACTTAAAAGTCACTTTGCGGAGAAAAACATTCATTATAACTAGTTTTGCCGAAATATAGTCTACAAAGGGCTTTTTTTTCGCTCCGAAGTGACTGTAGCAAAGTCGTTCTGACCCCAAATGAGTATTTTAACATATAATATATTATGATAAGTCTGAAGGACTCATTTGAATCTCCGAGAAGCCTTTAAAAGTCACTTCGCAGAAAAACAATGTCCTTTTAATTACTTTTGCCAAAATATAGCTTTAAAGGGCTTTTTTGGCTTCGAAGTGACTCTAGCAAAGTTTTTTTGGTCCCAAATGAGTATTTAAACAGATAATATATTATAATAAGTATAAATGACTCATTTGAAGCTCCAACAACCCTTAAAAAGTTACTTTGCGCAACAAGCCTTAATATATTGTAATTACTCTAAAAAACTAATTTGGAGCACCAACAAGCCTTAAAAATTCACTTCGTGCAAAAATAATGTCCATATAACTAGTTTTGACGAAATATAGCCTTTAAATGGTTTTTTTTTTGAGCATATAATATTTTATAATAAGCCTAAAGGACTTATTTACAACTTTAACACACCTTAAAAAGTCACATTGTGCAAAAACAAAGTCCTTATAACTAGTTTTGCCGAAAGATAACCTTGAAACCATTTTTTTCGCTCCGAAGTGACTCAAAGAGTTGTTTTGACCTTAACTGAGTATTTGAAAATATATTTTATTATAATAAGTATTACGGACTCATTTGGAGATCCAAGAAGCCTTAAAAATTCACTTTGCGCAGAAACAAAGTCATTATAACTAGTTTTACAGAAATATAGCCTTTAAAGGGCTTTTTTGACTTTAAAGTGACTCTAGCAAAGTTGTTTTGCCCCCAAATGAGTATTTAACCAGATAATATATTATAATAAGTATAAAGGACTCATTTAAAGCTCCAACTACCCTTAAAAAGTTACTTTGCGCAAAAACAACGTCCTTATAACTAGTTTTGCCGAAATATAGCTTTTAAAGGGCTTTTTTTTTTCCTCCGAAGTGACTCTAGCAATGTTGTTTTGATCCCAAATGAGTATTTGAACATATAATATATTATAATAAGTATTATGGACTCATTTGGAGCTTCAAAATGCCTTAAAAAGTCACTTTGAACCGAAACAAACTGATTATAACTAGTTTAGCCAGAATATAGATTTTAAAGGGCTTTTTGTTTGCTCCGAAGTGAATGTAGCAAAGTTGTTTTGACCCCAAATGAGTATTTTAACATATAATATATTATAATTACTCTAAAGGACTTATTTAGTGCTCCAACAAGACTTGAAAAGTCACTTTGCGCAAAAACAAAGTCCTTATTACTAGTTTTGCCGAAAGATAGCCTTGACAGGATTTTCTTGTTTTTTTTTTTGGCTTCGAAGTGACTCTAGAAAAGTTGTTTGGATCCAAAATGAGTAATTGAATATATAATATTTTATAATAATCCTCAAGGACTCATTTAGAGCCGCAACAAGCCTCAAAAAGTCAATTTGCACAAAAACAAAGCCCTTATAACTAGTTTTGCCGACATATAGCCTTTAAAGGGCGTTTTTGGCTCCTAAGTGACACTAGCAAAGTTGTTTTGACCTGAAATGAGTATTCAAAAATATATTATATTATAATAAGTATTACGGCCTCATTTGGAGCGCCAACAATCCTTAAAAACTCACTTTGCACAAAAATAATATCATTATAACAAGTTTTGCCGAAATATAGCCTTTAAAGGGCTTTTTTTTGCTCTTAAGTGACTGTAGCAAATTTGTTTTGATCCCAAATGAGTATTATAATATATAATATATTATAATAAGTCTGAAGCACTCATTTGAATCTCCAACAAGCCCTAAAAAGTAACCTCGAAGAAAAAAATATTCCTTTTAATTAGTTTTGCCGAAATGTAGCCTTCACCGGGCTTTTTCGGCTTTGAAGTGGCTCTAGCGAAGTTGTTTTGGTCCCAAATGAGTATTTGAACATATAATATATTATAATAAGTATAAAGGACTCATTTGAAGCACCAAGAATCCTTAAAAAGTCACTTTGCGCGAAAACAAAGTCGTTATAACTAGTTTTGCCGAAATATAGCCTTTAAAGGGCTTTTTTTTTTGCTCCAAAGTGACTATAGCAAAGTTGTTTTTATCCCAAATGAGTATTAAAACATATAATATATGATAATAAGTATTACTGACTCCTTTGGATCTCCACTAAGCCTTAAAAAGTGACCTTGCGTAGAAATAAAGTCATTATAACTAGTTTTGCCGAAATATAGCCTTTGAAGGGCTTTTTATAGCTCCGAAGTGACTGTAGCAAAGTTGTTTTGGTCCTAAATGAACATTTGAACATATATTATATTATAATTACTGTAAAGGACTCATTTAGAGCTCCAACATGCCTTAAAAACTAACTTCGCACAAAAACAATGTCCTTATAACTAGTTTTGCCGAAAGATAAACTTGAATGGGTTTTTTTTTTTTTTGGCTCCGAGGTGACTCTAGAAAAGTTGTTTTGATCCGAAATTAGTAATTGAATATATAATATTTTATAGTAAGCCTAAAGGACTCATTAAGAGCTGCAACAAGCCTTAAAAAGTCACTTTGCACAAAAACAAAGTCCTTATATCTAGTTTTGCTGACATATAACCTTTAAAAGGCTTTTTTGGATCCGAAGTGACTCTAGCAAAGTTGTTTTGACCTTAAATGAGTATTTAAAAATATATTATATTATAATAAGTATTACGGTCTCATTTGGAGCTCCATAGAGCCTTAAAAATTCACTTTAAGCAGAAACAAAGTCATTATAACTAGTTTTGCCGAAATATAGCTTTTAAAGGGCTTTTTTTGGTTCCGAAGTGACTGTAGCAAAGTCGTTTTAATCCCAAATTAGTATTTGAACATATAATATATTATAATATGTATAAAGGACTCATTCAAAGCTGCAACAAGACTTAAAAAGTCACTTCTCGGAAACACAAAGTCCTTATAATTAGTTTTGCCGAAATATAGCTTTAAAGGGCTTTTTTGGCTTCGAAGTGACTCTAGCATATTTATTTTTTCCCAAATGAGTATTTGAATAGATAATATATTATAATAAGTATAAAGGACTCATTTGAAGCTCCAACAAGCCTTAAAAAGTCACTTTGCGCAAAAACGATGTCCTTATAACTAGTTTTGACGAAATATAGCCTTTAAAAATGCTTTTTTTTTTTTGCTCCGAGGTGACTCTAGAAAAGTTGTTTTGATCCCAAATGAATAATTGAACATATAATATTTTATAATATGCCTAAAGGACTCATTTAGAGCTTTAACAAGCCTTAACAATTCACTTTCAGTAGAAACAAAGTCATTATAACTAGTTTTGCCGAAATATAGCCTTTAAAGGGCTTTTTTTCGCTCCGAAGTGACTGTAGCAATGTCGTTCTGATCCCAAATGAATATTTCAACATGTAATATAATATAATAAGTCTGCAGGACTTATTTGAATCTCCAATAAGCCTTAAAAAGTCACTTTGCAAAAAAACAATGTGGTTTTAATTAGTTTTGCCGAAATATAGCCTTTAAAAGGCTTTTTTTGGCCCTAAAGTGACTCTAGCAAAGTTGTTTTGATCCCAAATGAGTATTTGGACATAGAATATATTATAATAAGTATTACCGTCTCATTTGGAGCTCCACTAAGCCTTAAAAAGTTATCTTGCGGAGAAACAACGTCATTATAACTAGTTTTGCCGAAATATAGCCGTTGGCAAAGTTCTTTTGGTCCCAAATGAGCATTTGAACATATAATATATTATAATTAATCTAAATGATTCATTTGGAGCTCCAACAAGCCTTAAAAACTCACTTCGCACGAAAACAATGTCCTTATAACTAGTTTTGCCGAAATATAGCCTTTAAAGGGTTTTTTTTTCCTCCGAGGTGACTCTAGAAAAGTTGGTTTTATCCAAAATGAGTAATTGAACATATAACATTTTATGATAATACTAAAGGACTCATTTAGAGGCGCATAAAGCCTTAAAAAGTCAATTTGTGCAAAAAGAAAGTCCTTATAACTTGTTTTGCAGACATATAGCTTTAAAATGACTTTTGTGGCTCCGAAGTGCCTCTAGCAAAGTTATTTTGACCTTAAATGAGAATTTTAAAATATATTATATTATTATAAGTATTACAGGCTCATTTGGAGCTCCAACAAGCCTTAAAAATTCACTTTGTGTAGAAACAAAGTCATTCTAACTAGTTTTGCCGAAATATAGCCTTTAAACGGCTTTTTTTGTTCCGAAGTGACTGTAGCAGAGTCGTTTTAATCCCAAGTGAATATTTGAACATATAACATATTACAATAAGTTCTACACACATCCCAAATGAGTATTTGAACATATAACATATAACATAGCCTTTAAAGGGCTTTTTTTGTTCCGAAGTGACTGTAGCAGAGCCGTTTTAATCCCAAGTGAGTATTTGAACATATAACATATTACAATAAGTTCTACACACATCCCAAATGAGTATTTGAACATATAACATATAACATAGCCTTTAAAGGGCTTTTTTTTTTCTTTGAGGTGACTCTAGAAATATTGTTTTGATCCTAAATGAGTAATTAAACATATAATATTTTATAATAAGCCTAAAGGACTAATTTAGAGCTGCAACAAGCCTTAAAAAGCCACTTTGCACAAAAACAAAGTCCTTATAACTAGTTTTGCCGACATATAACCTTTAAAGGGCTTTTGTGGCTCCGAAGTATCTCTAGCAAAGTTATTTTGACCTTAAATGAGTATTTAAAAATATATTATATTATAATAAGTATTACAAATTCATTTGGAGCTCCCACAAGCCTGAAAAATTCAGTTTGCGCAGAAATACAGTCATTATAACTAGTTTTGCCGAAATATAGCCTTTAAAGGGCTTTTTTTTTATTCCAAAGTGACTGTAGCAAGGTCGTTTTAATTCCAAATGAGTATTTGAACATATAATATATTATAATATGTATTAAGGACCCATTCAAAGCTCCAACAAGACTTAAAAAGCCACTTCTTGGAAAAACAAAGTCCTTATAATTAGTTCTGCCGAAATATAGCTTTTAAAAATCTTTTTTGACTTCGAAGTGACTCTAGCAAAGTTGTTTTGATCCCAAATAAGTATTTGAACATATAAAATATTATATTAAGTCTAACGAACTCATTTGAAGCTCCAACAAGCCTTAAAAAATCACTTCGCGAGAAGACAAAGCCCGTATAATTAGTTTTACCGACATATAGCCTTTAAAGTGCTTTTTTGAATTTGAAGTGACTCTAACAAAGTTGTTTTGGCCTCAAATGAGTATTTGAACATATAATATATTATAATAAGTATAAAAGACTCATTTGAAACTCCAACAACCCATAAAAAGTCACTTCGTGAGAAAACAAAGTCCTTATATTGGCTCCGAAGTGACTCTAGCAAAGTTGTTTTCAACTTTTATGTGTATTTAAAAATATATTATTTTATAGTAAGTATTAAGGACTCATTTGGAGCTCCAACAAGCTTTTAAAATTCACTTTGCACATAAACAAAGTCATTATAACTAGTTTTGCCGAAATATGGCCTTAAAAGGGCTTTTTTTAGATCCGAAGTGACTGTAGCGAAGTCGTTTTGATCCCATATGAGTATTCGAACATATAATATATAATATTAAGTCTAAAGAACTCATTTGAAGATCCAACAAGAGTTAAAAAGTCACTTCTTGGAAAAACAAAGTCCTTATAATTAGTTCTGCCGAAATATAGCTTTTAAAAATCTTTTTTGGTTTCGAAGTGACTCTATCAAAGTTGTTTTGATCCCAAATAAGTATTTGAACATATAAAATATTATATTAAGTCTAGCTAACTCATTTGAAGCTCTAACAAGCCTTAAAAAGTCACTTCGCGAGAAGACAAAGCCCGTATAATTAGTTTTGTCGACATATAGCCTTTAAGTGCTTTTTTGACTTTGAAGTAACTCTAAAAAGTTGTTTTGGTCCCAAATGAGTATTTGAACATATAATATATTATAATAAGTATAAAAGACTCATTTGAAGCTCCAACAACCCTTAAAATGTCACTTCGCGAGAAAACAAAGTCCGTATATTCTCTCTGAAGTGACTCTAGCAAAGTTATTTTCAACTTTTACGTGTATTTGAAAATATATTATTTTATAGTAAGTATTAAGGAATCATTTGGAGCTCCAACAAGCCTTAAAAATGCTTATTGCACAGAAACAAAGTCATTATAACTAGTTTTGCCAAAATATGGCCTTTAAAGGGCTTTTTTGGGATCTGAAGTGACTGTAGCTTATTCGTTTTGATCCCAAATGAGTATTCGAACATATAATATATTATATTAAGTCTAAAGAACTTATTTGAAGATCCAAAAAGCCTTAAAAAGTCACTTCGCAAAAAAACAAAGTCCTTATAATTAGTTTTACCGAAATATAGCCTTTAAAGTGCTTTTTTGACTTCGAAATAACTTTAGCAAAGTTGTTTTGGTCCCAAATGATTATTTGAACATATAATATATTATAATAAATATAAAATACTCATTTGAAGCACCAACAACCCTTAAAAAGTCACTTTGTACAAAAACAAAGTGCTTATAACTAGTTTTGCCAAAATATGGCATTTAAAGGCCTTTTTTTGGCTCCGAAGTGACTCTAGCAAAGTTGTTTTGAACCCAAATGAGTATTTGAACATATTTATATTATAACAAGTATTACGGAGTGATTTGGAGATCCAAAAAGCCATAAAAAGTTACATTGCGCAGAAACAAAGTCATTATAACTAGTTTTTCCGAAATATAACCTTTAAAGGGCTTTTTTTTTTTGGCTCCGAAGTGACTGTAGAAAAGTTGTTTTAATTAAAAATGTCCATTTTAACATTTAGTATATTTTAATTACTCTAACGGACTCATTTGGAGCTCCAAGAAGCCTTAAGAAGTCACTTCGTGCAAAAATAATGTCCTTATAACTAGTTTTGACAAAATATAACCCTTAAAGGGCTTTTTTTTTGGCTCCGAGGTGACTCTAGAAATCTTTTTTTGATCCATAATGAGTAATTGAACATATAATATTTTAGAATAGGCCTAAAGGACTCATTTGGAGCTCCAACAAGGCTTAAAAAGTCACTTTGCACAAAAACAAATTCCTTATAACTATTTTGCTGAACTATAGCCTTTAAAGGTCTTTTTTTGGCTCCGAAGTGACACTAGCAAAATTGTTTTGATCCCAAATGAGTATTTGAACATATAATATATTATAATAACTATTAGAGACTTAGTTGGATATCCAACAGACCTTAAAAAGGCACTTTACGCAGAACGAAAGTCCTTATAACTAAATTTGGCAATATATAGCCTTTCAAGGGCATTTTTTTGCTTCAAAGTGGATGTAGCAAAGTTATTTTGATCCCAAATGAGCATTTAAACATATAATATATTATAATTACTCTAAAGGACTTATTTGGAGATCAACAAGCCTGAAATGTCACTTCGTACAAAAACAATGTCCTTACAAACAGTTTTTCTGAAATGTAGCCTTTAAAGGGCTTTTTTGGCTCCGAAGTGTGTCTAGCAAAGTTGTTTTGATCCCAAATGAGTATTTGAACATATAATCAATGATAATAAGCCTAAAGGACTCATTTGGAGCTCCAAAAACCCTTAAAAAGTCACTTTACGTAAAAACAAAGTCCGGATAACTTGTTTTGCCGAAATATAGCCTTTAAACGGCTTTTTTGGCTCTGAAGTGACTGTAGCAAAGTCGTTTTGATCCCAAATGAGTATTTGAATATATAATATATGATAATAAGTATAAATGAATCATTTGGAGCTCCAACAATCTTTAAAAAGTCACTTTGCGTAAAAACAAAGTCCTTATAACTATTTTGCGGAAATATAGCTTTTAAAGGGCTTTTTTTGGATCCGACGTGACTCCAGCAAAGTTGTTTTGATCCTAAATGAGTATTTGAACAATAAAAATTGTATAATAAGTGTAAAAGACTTATTTGGTGCTCCGAAAAGCCTTAAAAAGTCAAATTGCAAAAAAACAAGGTCGTTGTAACGGGTATTGCCGAAATATAGCCTTTAAAGGGCTTTTTTTGCTCCGAAATGATTGTAGCAAAGTCGTTTTGATCCTAAATGAGTGTTTGAACATATAATATATTATAATAAGTCTAAAGGACTCATTTGGAGACCCAACAAGCCTCCAAAAGTCACTTCGCACAAAAACAATGTCCTTATAACATATTTTGTCGAAATATAGCCTTTGAAGGGCTTTTTTTTTGCTCTGAGGTGACTCTAGAAAAGTTGTATTGATCCTAAATGACTATTTGAACATATAATATAGCCTTTTAAAGGGCTTTTTTGGCTCTGAAGTGACTGTAGTAAAGTTGTTTTGATCCCAAATGTGCATTTAAACATATAATATTTTATAATAAGCCTAAAGGCCTCATTTAGAGCTCCGACAGGCTTTAAAAAGTCACTTTGCACAAAAACAAAGTCCTTATAACTAGTTTTGCCGACATATAGCCTTTAAAGGGCTTTTTTAGCTCCGAAGCGACTCTAGCAAAGTTGGTTTAACCTTAAATGAGTATCTGAACATATATTCTATTATACTAAGTATTAAAAACTCATTTGGAGCTCCAACAAGCCTTAAAAATTCACTTTGCGCAGAAACACAGTCATTATAACTATTTTACTGAAATGTAGCCTTTAAAGGTTTTTTTTTTCTCTGAAGCGACACTAGCGAAAACAAAATTTTTTTGCTCTGAGTATTTGAACATATAATATATTATAATAAGTATTATAGACTAAGTTGGAGCTCCAACAAGCCTTAAAAAGGCACTTTGCGCATAAACAAAGTCCTTATAACTAATTTTGGCGAAACATAGCCTTTTAATGGCTTTTTTTTTTTTGCTCCGAAGTGGATGTAGTAAAGTTATTTTGATCCCGAATGAGCATTTGAACATATAATATATTATAATTACTCTAAAGGACTCATTTGGAGATCAACAAGCCTTAAAAGTCACTTCGCACAAAAACAATGTCCTTACAACTAGTTTTGCCAAAATATAGCTGTTAAAGGGCTTTTTTTTTTTGCTCTGAAGTGACTCTTGCAACGTTGTTTTGATCCCAAATGAGTATTTGAGCATATAATATATTATAATTAGTATTATAAACTCAGTTGGAGCTCCAAGAACTCTTAAAAAGTCATATTGAACGGAAACAAAGTCCTTATAACTAGTTTTGCCGAAATATAGCATTTCAAGGGCTTTTTTTTGCTCCGAAGTGACTGTGGCTAAGTTGTTTTGATCCCAAATGAGTATTTGAACATATAATTTATTATAATTACTCTAAAGGACTCATAAACATTAAAAGATCACTTCGCGCAAAAACAATGTCCTTATAACTAGTTTGGCGAAATATAACCTATAAAGGGCTTTTTTTGGCTCCGAGATGACTCTAGAAATGTTGTTTGATCTCAAATGTGTAATTGAACATATAATATTTTATAATTATCTTAAAAAACTTATTTAGAGCTTCAACAATCCTTAAAAAGTCACTTTGCGCAAAAATAATGTCTTTATAACTAGTTTTGCCGAAATATAGCATTTAAAGGGCTTTTTTAACTCCGAAGCGACTCTTGCAATGTGGTTTTGACCTTAAATGTGTATTTTAACATATATTCTATTATAATAAGTATTACAAACTCATTTGGAGCTCCAACAAGCCTGAAAATTTCAGTTTGCACAGAAACAAAGTCATGGTAACTAGTTTTGCAGAAATATAGCTTTTGAAGGGCTTTCTTTTGGCTCTGAAGTGACTATAGCAAACTCGTTTTGATCCCAAATTAGTATTTGAACATACAATATATTATAATAAGTGTAAAAGACTCATTTTGGACTCCAACAAGCCTTAAAAAGTCACTTTGCGAAAAAATAAAGTCCTTATATTTAATTTTGCCGAAATATAGCCTTTAAAGGGCTTTTTTGGATTCGAAGTAACTCTAGCGAAGTTGTTTTGATCCCAAATGACTACTTGAATATATAATATATTATAATTACTCTAAAAGACTTGTTTGGAGCTCCAACAGGCATGAAAAAGTCATTTCGCGCAAAAATAATGTCCTTATAACTAGTTTTGCTGAAATATAGCCTTTAAAGTATTTTTTTGGCTTCGAAGTGACTCTAGCAAAGTTATTTTGATCCCAAATGAGTATTCAAACACATTATACTATATAACTAAAAAGAAGCGGAAAAACACTGTAGTTTCTACAGTGAATACGTCTAATTACAAATTTACCCTTAATGTCATACTTAGAATTATAACCTTATAGGGATTTTTTGGCTATTTCAGAGTATTTTAGCAAATTTTCTTCTTTGTTATTGTCTGACTTAATTACCTAATAATTATTAAGTTGTTTCGTCATTTAGTCATTTGAAGTAGAATAGAGTTTTGTTTGTTGAATTCTCCTCTCCCTTCTTTCATTCACGCCGACAACTTTAGCTCAAAAAAAAAAAAAAAAAACCCCACAAATTTGGTTCTCTCTTCTTCGTTTTCCCTTTTTTTTTTTCATGAGTTTCATAGCCTTTTCTTTTGCTTATTGTTTTTACGGTTTGGGTTTTTTGTTTTTCTTTAATTTATTTATCATATTTATTGTTTTTTTTCTTTCAAAAGAGTCAGCCTTCTCTTATGGCTCCGAACTGTACCTTATTTTCGTTGTTTTGGATTTTTCTATTCTCTTTCTTGAGCCTCGGTTCTTTACCTTCGTCGTTTTTTTTTTTACTGTGTTTTTTGGGTATGTGGTTGTTGGCGTAGCAGATCCATTGGGATGCTTGAGTTCTGATATGTTCTTTCTTGGTTTAAAGTGACCGGTTTAAATATTTAAAGACTGATTCAAACTCTTCGTCTGCGCTTACGATTTGTTCTATTGTGTTTTTAAGGAGTTTTTTTTTTTTTTTTTTTTTACTTTGGGTTTGTGTTACTGCAGACTTTCAGATCTGCTCATTCATAATTTTGGCAAAAAAATTTTCTTTTTTTTTTCAACTCTTTGTATATGTTTCTATACGCTCTATCATCTTTAAAAGGATTATTTTTTTATAAAAAAATTTTGGGTATAGGTTTTGGATTTACAAAACTTAGCCTCAAATCTTTCTTAAGATTTTTATATCTGCTCATTTGGTTTTTACACAAATGTTATTAGGATTTTTTCGGTTCCGGTTTCTAAAAATTAAACCCGCCCATTTAGCTTCGTCTTTATGTTATTTTCGGTTTCGATTTTGCGAACAAATCTTTTTTTTCCTTGGTTGAAGAAATGCGAAAGGTTGTTTTCCGGTCGATTGTTGGGCTTTGAGTTCAAAGATAAGTTGATTGTTTTTTTAAATATTTAGTTATTTACTTTGTGTGTGGTATGATTGTGTTGTTAATTAAAACGTTTGCTCCTATTTTCGAGTAATATATTGTTTCATTTGTTTGTATTGAAGACTTTGTCTTCTCTCTGTGAATGAAGATCTACAACTGTGTTGAAGATGCGAGCGCCGCTTAATACCACCGTTGAGGTTTTTTTCTATTCTATCTTCAGTTTATTATTATGATGTTTGGTTTGATTTCGGAGATTGTATTGGCTATCTGTAACGTCTGTTCTTTTTGGAATTTGTCTGATGATATTTGGTTTTTGTTGGTTGGTTTAAATCTGATCTTTGAGTTTCTGTTGATGTTAATCTTGATGTCTCTGTAAATGCATGTTTGTCAATGTGTATATTTATAATTTATTTTCTATATGGTGGTTCTTATTTCATAAAACTGCATGTCGTTTCTCTTTATATAACCATGTCTTTTTTTCCTCGCTATTTGTGATCTTACTACTATTGCTTTTTTAGTGTTTTTTGGTTAATTCATTCCGAAGTATTTTTCTGCCTTCGACATATAACTGTAATTTTAAATCTAATTATTTAAAATAAATTAAAAAATTCTAGATTTCTAATTTCTAAATATATTATTAAAATGATTATGAATTATCATTTATTGATTTATACTGTTTGGAGATAATATTTTCTGACCATTCTTAATTACACGTGGTTTCTGCAATGCTTTGCTGGCACTATTGCAACTGTTTATTATCATATGCTAATATCTATGCATTGTCTCTTTCCCTTTCCTTATGGCTTTGTCTTTCCTGACTAAATATTAATAAAAAATAATTTTATAATCGTTAGAAGCATGGATTTCTCAGGAATAATCTTCATTACGTGCCTGCATTAATTACTGTCGGCTTTGCTGGCAGTATTGCAACTGTTTATTATCAGATGTTAATTAATGATTTTTGATCTTTTTAAATTTGGTTATGGCTTGGACTTTTGTTTTTGAATATTAATAAAAATTAATTTTATAATTGTTGAAAGGATGGATTTCTCTGGAATAATCTTCTTAATGGACCTGTATTAATTAATGTCGGCTTATATCGTGATTTTTTCATTTTTTTTATCCTAATCTTCAAGTTATATATATATAGCTGTAAAAAGTAATTTTATTCATTTATTTCTCACCATCTTCCTATATTCTCTATGATATCATTCTCTGCTTTGCTGCCTTTCTCACCTTCTAAAACCCAAATAATTATTTCTATTTGCTTCCAAATTAACCTTTTTAGCCCAGACAGTTATTTGTTTTGAAACTCTTTAGCTTGGCTGAGGTATGTGTGTTATTTGTTGATTTCTAATTTTTTTTTCTATACGATGATAATAAATTTATTTCTTTTAAGGATATTTGTTGTCTAGTTCTATTTTTTAAAATAATATATAAGCTTGTCATGCATAATATTTACTGATCTGTTTTTTTTTTTTTTGGTGCAAAAGGATGATTAGATTGCAATAAAAGAGCAGATTACAAAACAGAGCGATGAGTAAGAAAGTTACTCATCCTCAACAAACATGGTAGTAATCCACAGAGCCAAATCGAAAGCTAAATTGTTAAGTTGTCTATCAATAGAAACGAAAGTCAAATCGAAAGCTAAAATGCTAAATTGGTTTTATTGAATGGTTTATTCTCTATATTTAATTGTTTCTTCTTATTATGATTGGTAGTTTGTTATGTGAGAATGTTTGTGGTGAATTCTGTTTTTTTCTTGACCGTTAATGGTTTGTTGTTTATTGCTTGCATTTATGGCTTTTTCTTTATTTATTATTAATTTAATTCATCTAAAGCCCTTAACAAATAAAGAGGAAAAACAATAAGTAAGTCATGTATTTGCTCATATCCTGTTATATACTTTGTCATTTTATTGTAGTTGTTTAAACTTATCATTTGTTGTGTGAAAAAAACTGCACCCTGTAAAATATACTAAATAAGTACTAAATAAATATACTTGCTAACCCTATTCAGTTATCTAGCTAACATCTATTGAAAATATTTTTTCTTAAAATGACTATTTAGCTTCTGTTTTTGATATATCCATGTCTTATATGCATGTAGTGGGCGACAATCTGGGTGGGTTTGTGCATGGTGGACGACATTCGCCTATTTCCTTTCGCAGCTTAGGTTTCGAGTTTATTGACTGTTGATAGTTTGAAGTTGATATTAATTAGTTTTGGGTCAATTTTGAAAATTGTATTGGATCTAATCAAGCTTTTTTGTTATTACAAATAATGATTTGATTTTTGTGGAAAAAATTTGTTCTGACCAAGGAGCGGTCCTGGTTCTTGGTGATAAGAGTAATAGAGGAATAATACTTCTATAACAATTAATCACAATATCTTTAGTAAGAAAAATCATCACTAATATACTTTTGGTCAATGAAAGTTATTGGAGTTGTAGAATCGACTTCAAAGGGAAGAAGAGAAATAAAGACAGACAATAGAAAGTGACAAGAGCTATATTAAATGGTGGCTCTGCCTAAATTCCTAATATATATATATATATATATATATATATATATTTTTTTTTTTTTATATTACCTTATATATATGTTTCCATTGTTCCCATAGATCTGTTTTTTTTTTTAATTGAATTGAGAATCCTCCCTAGCAAAAAGAAATTATTCTTTGTTTTAAATTGTTCTTGAACTGAGTATTCTCTTAAAAAAAAAAGATAAATAAGCGAAGAAATGCACAATCAATAATTATTCATTTAATAACAGTTGGCACGTAGTTAAAAAATAATTTTTAAAAATAACCGCTCTAAATATAGAAATGATTTATGATATCATATATTAGATTCTTTTATCATTAATTGATCTTAATCAATAATATAATTTTTTACTTTTTTCCAAATACAAAATATAACACGTATTTTAATAAACTAAAATTATTAATTTTTTATTTTTACTTTAATATTGTAACAAAGAAGAAAATATGATGATATTCAACTGCTTCTTTATCGTTTATATACAAACTATATGTACATACACAAATGTCGACAAAATAAAAAGTAAATGAATGTCATAACTATTGTTATGGGCTTCTTTTTTTATGTTTAATGTACAATTAATGTGTAAATGTTTGTATATAAATTTCGTTGTCTACTATTATTTTTGCTCTTTTGATACTTTCTAATTACTATTAATTTTTAATATTTTGCTAAATAAAAAAATCCCGCTGCAATGCGCGGGTACTTAGGCTCGTAATATATTATAATAAGTATAAAGTACTTAGTTGGAGCTCCAACAACCCTTAAAAAATCACTTTGCGCAAAAACAAAGTCTTTATAACTATTTTACTGAAATGTAGCCTTTAAAGGTTTTTTTTTTTTTTTGCTCTGAAGTGACACTAGCGAAAACAAATTTTTTTTGCTCTGAGTATTTGAACATATAATATATTATAATAAGTATTATAGACTAAGTTGGAGCTCCAACAAGCCTTAAAAAGGCACTTTGCGAATAAACAAAGTCCTTATAACTAATTTTGGCGAAAAATAGCCTTTTAATGGCTTTTTTTTCCCTCCGAAGTGGATGTAGCAAAATTATTTCGATCCCAAATGAGCATTTGAACATATAATATATTATAATTACTCTAAAGGACTCATTTGGAGATCAACAAGCCTTAAAAGTCACTTCGCACAAAAACAATGTCCTTACAAATAGTTTTGCCAAAATATAGCTGTTAAAGGGCTTTTTTTTGCTCTGAAGTGACTCTTGTAACATTGTTTTGATCCCAAATGAGTATTTGAGCATATAATATATTCTAATTAGTATTATAAACTCAGTTGGAGCTCCAAGAACCCTTAAAAAGTCATATTGAACTGAAACAAAGTCCTTATAACTAGTTTTGCCGAAATATAGCCTTTCAAGGGCTTTTTTTTGCTCCGAAGTGACTGTAGCTAAGTTGTTTTGATCCCAAATGAGTATTTGAACACATAATATATTATACGAAGTCTGAAGGACTCACATGGAACTCCAACAAACCTTAAAAAGTCATTTCATGAAAAAACAAAGTCCTTATAATTAGTTTTGCCGAAATATAGCATTTAAAGGGCTTTTTTGGCTTCGAAGTGAGTCTAGCCAAGTTGTTTTGATCCCAAATGAGTATTTGAACACATAATATATTATAATAAGTATAAAGGACTCATTTGGAGCTTCAACAACTCTTAAAAAGTTACTTTGCGGAAAAAGAAAGTCCTTATAACTATTTTGCCGAAATATTGCCTTTAAAGGGGTTTTTTGGCTCCAAAATGACTCTAGCAAAGTTGTTTTGATCCCAAATGCGTATTTGAACATATAATATATTATAATAAGTATTAAGGACTCAGTTGGAGCTCCAAAAACACTTAAAAAGTCACTTTACGTAGAAACAAAGTCCTTATAACTAATTTTGCCGAAATATTACCTTTCAAAGGCTTTTTTTTTGGCTTCGAAGTGACTGTAGGAAAATTATTTTGATCCCCAATGAGCATTTGAACATAAAATATATTATATTACTCTAAAGGACTCATTTGGAACTCAACAAGCCTTAAAAAGTCACTTTGCGCAAAAACAATATCCTTATAACAAGTTTTGCCGAAATATAGCCTTTGAAGGGCTTTTTTTGGCTCTGAGGTGACTTTAGAAATTGATCCCAGATGAGTATTTGAAGATATAAATTATTATAATATGTCAAGAGGACTCATTTGGAGCTCCAACTAGCCTTAAAAAGTGTTGATGGTCAAAATTAAATAAATTATAAAGTCAAGCCCGAGCTCAAAGTTAAGCCATATGGACCCCGAAAATGCACCCAAGGCCCGTAAAAAACCGTCAAAGCCCATCAGACACGTGAAAGCCCATTAAGGCCCAATAAGCCCATCAAAACCCATAAAACCCGTCAAAGCCCATTAAGAGCCTGTCAAGGCCCAAATACCCGTCAAAGCCCACTAAAAACCCGTCAAGGCTCATTAAGTCCATCGAGGCCCAAATCTCATCAAAAGGCCCATGGAAGCTCCTCAAAAGCCCATTTAGGCCCAATAAGCTAAGGTAAAATTCTCAACTCATGGATTAAATAGTTATGTGCTAATCTTTAGAAAATCTTGACTATTTTATAAAAATCACTTATTTTTGAAAAATAACAAATATATTTTACTAAAAAAAAGTACATACTTATTTAATCTAGGGACCCAAGCCCACAAAGGGTGACTTATTGGGTTATGGAGTGTAAGGCTCAAAATATTAAGTAAGGCTAACAAATAGAGTCATATTTACAAGCTTATGAATTTTTCCAAGTAAAATTCAGAAGCACATTTTTAAGTATGATATTTGTTTGTTAGGCAAAGAAAATAAATAACCTCATTTTTTATACTACTTAGACACCACCTAGTTTTATCGAATTTCTAATTTTGAACATTTTTTCACATGACACTTATGATTATATGAAAAGTCCATCATTTATCACAATAATCCATCAAAATCATCTTCTCACCATGGTATATAAACCATAGTTATTTTAACCAAGAGAGTTAATTTTCTTTAACTACATGGGTTAAGAATTTTACCATGGTATATAAACCCTAGTTATTATAACCAAGAGAGTTAATTTTTCTTAACTACATGAGTTAAAATCTCACCATTTTTACTCTTTGATTTCCCTATAAATAGGGTCCTTACCATCACAAAAAAGAGGAAGGAAAACCATTACCAACATAATCACATCATAACACCAAACACCAATCCAACACCATACCACCCATAAGCCAACATTCTCTCAAAATCTCTTTCTTTTTTCATTCTCACACCTAAACCACCCAAAACTCACAACACACTAAAAATTCCTTTTTCTTTTACTCTCTTCATCATGCTTCCAAATATTCCATAAAAAATATTCTACTTTCATAATCATATTTTATCCATATACTTTCTCTTTCTTTATTTCTAGAAACATCTTTCTTACTAAAACTTCTAAACTTTAATCTACCAAACAAAGGTCATCATTTTACTCTCCCAAACATTCTCCAAAAGCTTCTAACATTTAAGTCCACAAAAGTCATCATCCAATCATTGCTTTAGTCATCATTAACCAAGTTGTCCATATATCAAACATAAGTATCATGTACTACATATTTTACAACCATGGTGTCAAAAGCTTCCTAAAACAACTAAAAGAGGTTTATTTATTCTCTTTACCTTACTTTTTATTTGCTCTCACTCTACTATTCAATATTTTTTCCCATTCATAATATGACCCATATTACATATTAGTTTATTATATTATGCTTTAACTTATATCATCATGCTATATTTTAATCCACATTATATATTATCATCATATCTTATTGCTATACCATTATTACTATACTATATTATATGCTATATATATTACTATATTATATATATCCACATATATCTACCATCATGTCATATATATGATACATATTTTATGCATTATTATATTACATATTAAGTACATAATAAGTACCATCTTATACTACTATATTACATATATTATAGATATGTACTACATTATATATTATATATATTAGGTACATAATAAGTACCATACAATACTATACTATTATATTATAATCCAAAACCGTCATCTGAGGATTTGACTTCGTGTTGTCCCGGTGACGTAATCTCTATCAGTGTATGTGGATTTGACCCATGCGTTGTCCCGACACTGTACCATTTCTTTATATTCCTCGCAATTTATATTCTCACAATTTACATTTCAGTCATTTAAATTCGGCAAATCAGGCCATGTCCTGTGCTTTATTTTTTAGTCATTTAAATTCCTGTAAATCAGGCCAAGTCCTGTGTTCTATTTTTCATTATTTACTTTTCAGACATTTAAATTCCGTAAATCAGGCCATATCTGTGCTTTATTTTCACTCATTTAAATTCCTGTAAATCAGGTCATGTCCTACGTTCTATTTTTTATTATTTACTTTTTAGTCATTTAAATTCCTGCAAATCAGATCATGTCATGTGCTTTTTCTTAGTCATCTAAATTCCCGCAAATCAGGCCATGTCCCGTACTTTATTTTCCCACAATTTACATCCTTGCAATTTACACTTTATTTAAAATCGACGGGTCCACAACCCTTTTATATGAACATGGCATGATCACTATTTTATCATGGCATGCTAAGTTATTTACATACCATAGTCATACACCCTGCAAGACTTTCGCGACTCTATCGAAGGTCCCAAGGAAGAAAAGGAAGAGCAACAAATCGGTCATACTATAAACGAAGGCCAACAGCCTAATCATACCACGATGGCCGCTAATACTCAACAAGATCCCGCTCATCGACATCGTCAGTCGGAAATAGACACATATCGGCAATGCCTGAATACAACGGCGCTTGAGCACCAACAATACTATGCTCCATCTGCATTTGTAACCCCAGTGAAGCCAGTTCCAGTACAAGCTTTTGCTACACATCCACTCTATCCTATGGTAGAATCTTACCAACAATTGCTCACGTCAGTAACTCCAATGAGTTCTGCCTTAGCGCCGGGTCCTTCATCATGTCAAAATCAATTTACGGAAAATCCCGCCATGGTATTAACATCAATATTACATCATGCTCAGCCTGCGGGGACATCCACCCAGGCATTTGCTACTAGTGTTACTGCTACAAATTATTTACAATCTGCTTCGGCGCTGCAACAACTGGACCAATCTACCCAGCAACCAGCATTACAGCCTCCTGCGTTGCGGCTGGAACAATCTCTGCTGAACCAGCCAGCCAGTGATGTCAAAAATTCCGCTGCGGGGATTCAATCGAAGGCTGCTCCCGCCATTATTCCATCCACTATACAAGTCTTACCTGTCCAGGCTGGAACAAATGCTCCACTTGCTCTACTCAGGACACGTCTGCAACCCTTTCAACATGCAAGGCCGGAGCAAGCCGTTATCCTATCCATCATGCAAATCTTACCTGCCTCGGCTGGAATAAGTATTCCATTTGTTCCGACCGTGGTAGGTCCACAGCTCTTTCAACATGCAAACACTTCGAACCCCACAGTGATGACTTCTCAATAGCAGCACAATACTATAGCGCCCCGGGATCCCGAACAAGGATACCCGCATACAAGCTACCGGCCACAGGCCGAAAATACAAGCTACCGGCCACAAGCCGAAATTAAAAGCTACGTGCCACAGGCCAAAATTGCAAGCTACCGGCCACAGGCTGAAATTACAAGCTACCGGCCATAGGCCGAAATTACAAGCTACGTGCCACAGGCCGAAAAAACAAGCTATCGACCACAGGCCGAAATTGCAAGCTACTGGCCACAGGCCGAAATTACAAGTTACCGGCCACATGCCAAAATTACAAGCTATGTGTCACAGGCCGTAAATACAAGCTACCGGCCACAGGCCGAAATTGCAAACTACCGGCCACAGGTCAAACTATATTATTTGGCGCCCATTTGTCAAACATATCAAGATGCCCATATACCATATCAAGTGACCCTGATGCCGCAGCATCAAGCCCACACTGGTTCATGAGATCACCGACAGTTCTAAACTGGTCCTGTTACCCATCGACAGTACAAGTCCACGCCATTGGCAGCTCCAAATTCGAGACACGTCAATCAAGCTCCAAGATCTAAAGAGCAGAAAACTGCTCTAACACAAAATGACATTCTCAATTTACTACGACGGGAATTACAAAAGTCTTCGACTGATGACTTCAAGTTCATTCCACTACCGCCGTATCCGACGGAGTTGTACCAAATGCCGTATCCTCAAGGGTACGAAACTCCGCGCTTTTCTCTCTTTGATGGGAGGAAAAGAAGTCCGAAGGAGTACATCAGTCGCTTCATCGATTCACTTGGTCCACATGTCGGGAACTACAACCTTCGATTGAGGGAATTCTCCAAATCCCTGACTGATCGAGCTTACACGTGGTATACTACTCTTGCACCAGGATCTATTCGAGACTGGGACGAGATGGTAGCCAATTTCTGTTGTAAATACTTCCAAAATGAAGAAAGGACAACCATCATCCACCTCAATAATACGAAGCACAGACCTGGCGAAGACCTGGTGGATTTTGTAAAAAAGTTTCGAGACCTCGCTCTTGATTGCTATGTGAAGCAAGACGAACAAGCTCTGGTTGATATTTGTGTCAATAACATCATCACTGAATATCGAGTGCATCTGGAAAATCTCTCCATCAATCAATTTTCTAAGCTTATTGAGGCTGCAAGAAGAACCTCGGCATCAGTAAAAATCACACCACCAAACCGAGGAGGATGGAAGACAGGAAGAAGAGAAATACCTCAAGCTCTTGTGGCCATTGAGAGCAAGTCAGCACCACCGCCACCCAAGCCGCAAAATACTTATCAAGCTGAGAAGACTCATCCTTTCAATCCATCACGAGGAGGAAGGATTGGTCCAAGCGGAGAAGGAAGAAACAGATCTTATCAAGGAGAAAGAACCGGCCCAACTGCTGGAAATTTTCAAAGGCGAAGAAATGGCACATCGTTTGCTCCTTGCCAAAGGAATGAATTTCGAAATTATCCTCCGGTGCCCTGTACTGACGAAGAATTTTACACCATGCTTGATCAATGGATTACTGATGGCATAGTAAAGCCATTTGAAGCAAGACCCGATCTCACCGACGAGGATAAAAAGAATCCTCAATATTGTCATTATCATCAATACGTAAGTCATCCGAATCCTGCTTGCAAGACTTTGAGGAGAATATTTCATGCAAAGATCAACGATGGAATATTAGAACTTTCTTCTCAAAGGCAGACGATAGATTCGAACCCTCTACCCCGACACAAAGGGAAAGAAGTCGTAGCCATGGTTAACCACGTTGGAAAAGACCCTATGGATGAACACTACGACGACTTCTCTCATGTATAGAAGAATGATTCAAAGCCTTCCAACGAAATTTGGGAATCCAACCGGGGATGTGACAAGTCCTTTTGGCGTAAGTACTCGGCTCCGAGGCATAATCTAGACCCTTTTCCGAACCCAACGGGATGGGGTGACGATCTAGAAGAAGGACCGGGATGTCAGCATTTGAGTGGACAAGAAAATCTAACAAATAGTGAACCACCAACAAATAACGAAAAGCCAACTGATGAAATATTGGTTGGACATACGTCTAACTTCAATGAGGAGATTTACACCAATCTCAGTAGCTTTTGCGAAATCCCTCACTCATCAAAATGGGAGGATTCGTCTAACAAAATTTTTCGTATGGACGAAGACCCGCCACTGCCAACTGAATCTGTCTTCAAACACAGTAAGGATCCCTTTTTGGACGAATGGTTGGAAGAGTCGTTCGATACGAAGATGAAAATACCGAATTTTCCACCACCTCATCTTATCAACACGCCGTCAATATTCCTCAACAGTGATCTACCACCAAAGAAAAGACGATTATTAGCTGAGGAAGACACACGAGAAAGTGTCGGATCCAATCACGAAGAAGGAACCGTTGAAGATTTGTTCTTCAATTTCGGCACTTACGAAGACTACTTAAACAACAAACAGTCAATGGAGGTTGTCTACGACAATTTAGTCATCACAAATAACACAATCAACACCGGTCAAAGAGAAAATGTCTCTATGGTTATCCATGATGCAGAAGGCGATACCTCCTTTTCACAAAAAGAAGTTTCGTCGTTTCGCGATCTCTTCACAAAAGTCCAAAATTCAAGTCCCTCTTCGACCAGTTAGGCTTTGCAGTTGAAGCGAGGATGGCCGCGACAGAGGCATTGATGAAAATCTATGCCGAATATGGCCCACAATGCTACGCTAACGAAGCGGCTGCAACTAGAGCCTTTTTGGAGAGTACAAACTCCATCAATTTCACCGATGAAGACATGGAAGTTCCGTATTCCGACCACCGCCGGCCGCTATAATTAGAAGCCTGGGTTAACGGCGTTCATATCAGAAGAGCTTTAGTTGACACTGGCTCGTCCATAAACATCGTGCCATTAGCCGTACTCACTGCCGCTAAGATACCGCTCAAGCGCATCATCAAGTCCGAAATTCAAATCACCGGATTTGGAAACAAAAGCGAGATGTGTATAGGCTTCATCCAGCTCGATCTACAAGTGGGCCCCATCAAGTCACAGACAAGGTTTCATGTCCTAGACGTTGATGTTAGTTATCATGTCTTACTTGGGAGGCCGTGGCTCAACAAACACAAGCTGATCAGCTCCACCTACCACTAGTGCGTTAAAGGACGACTCGGTCAAAAGGTCGTAAGGATTCCCGCCAACTCCACTCCTTTCGACGAAACTGAGACTCACTATGTAGATTGTCAACACTATGACGAATGCATTGAAGACGGAGCTATCACCATTTCCCGACCCATTGGGATTCCGCTTCCTCAATGGGAAGAAATAGAAAATCTCTCCGACGATGACTTAAGGATTAAGTTAGACAAGAAAAAGAAACAAAAGCAAGAAAAGGCTGCCGCAGCAGATATTCAAAGATCGAAAGCTCCAAGATGCACCAAGATTGCTCTACCCGGAGGACGCGTCGTTTACCGCTTATGACGGTTTGCGGGGCCGACCTATGCCGTATGGGAAAGCCCCACCACAGAAGAAAGAAAGCATGATTGTCTGTGCGCTACCAAAGATGAAATTCAACTGCTGATGCCAGCACCGAAAACGATGCAAGACGGAACTTCCTCAGTAAATGAGCCTTTAGAAGAAGTTGAGCTCAGTAATGACCCAAATGTCAAGAAGCTGGTCTCCATCAGCAGTCGGTTAACTACCGACAAAAAGCAAAGGCTCACAAGTTTACTAAAAGAATACCAAGATGTTTTCGCTTGGAATTATGAAGAAATGCCAGGATTGAATCCCGAAATGGTTTGCCATTCCCTCAACGTCGAACCGGGGTCAAAACCGATTAAGCAAGGCAAACGAAGCTTCCATCTAGATATCGAAGCGCAAGTCAAAGAAGAAGTAGAAAAGCTTATTACCACCGGATTTATAAAACCAATCAAGCATCCTACATGGTTAGCCAACATTGCGCCAGTCAAGAAGAAGAATGAACAAGTTCGCATCTGCATCGACTTTCGCGATCTCAACAAGGTGTGCCCGAAAGACGAGTTCCCGCTACCAAATATGGACGTTCTCATCGACTCAACTTTCAATCACGGAATA
This sequence comes from Boehmeria nivea var. tenacissima, assembly GCA_018132145.1. Lineage (NCBI taxonomy): Eukaryota > Viridiplantae > Streptophyta > Magnoliopsida > Rosales > Urticaceae > Boehmeria > Boehmeria nivea. Next base: position 1,943,786 of record CM030882.1, on the reverse strand, counting down.
TTCTCTTTCATGGATGGCTTCAGCGGGTACAACCAAATTAAGATGGCAACCAAAGACGCGAAGAAGACGGCATTTCGAACCCCTTTTGGAAATTTCTCCTACACTGTAATGCCGTTTGGATTAAAAAATGCTGGCGCAATATACCAACGAGCCATGACAGCCATTTTCCACGCCATGATGGGAAGGGAAGTAGAAGACTACGTTGATGACTTGGTGGTCAAAGCTAAAGACTTTGAAGACCATCTTCAAGTCCTAGAAAGGGTGTTGAAACGATGCCGACTCTATAGTTTAAAGATGAATCCAAAGAAGTGCGCCTTTGGAGTTAGTGTTGGCAAGTTCTTGGGATTTATTGTTCACCAAAGGGGAATAGATGTTGATCCTTCGAAAGTACAATCTATCTCATCCACGCTACCACCAACGAAGTTGAAAGAATTAAAAGGACTACTTGGCAAACTGTCTTACATTAGAAGATTCATTCCGGGGCTAGCAGCGCTTACCAGTGCATTTGCCTCGCTTCTTAAGAAAAATATCAAGTATGAGTGGACAGACGAACATCAAGCTACTTATGAGAAGATCCAAGCTTTGATCTTGAAGCTGCCAACTATGCAACCGCCAAGGCCTGAAAAGCCGTTGCTAGTATACTTAGCTGCGATGTCAAACGCCATCGGGGCTCTCTTAGCACAAGAAAACGAGGAAGGCGAAGAAAAGCCTGTCTACTATGTTAGTAGACAACTCCACGATGCAGAAAAACGCTATCCTCCAGCCGAGCGTGCTTGTCTTACCTTAGTCTATGCTTCCCAACGACTACGACATTACTTCCTTGCCCGCAAATTGCTATTGATGGTGAAATCCGATCCTATCCGATTCCTCCTGACAAAACCCGTCCTTTCAGGAAGATTGGCAAGATGGCTAGTCCAACTGTCAGAATTTGATATTACGTGTGTGGTGCCAAAGGCAATCAAAAGCCAAGCGGTGATAGACATGGTCACAATGTTCTCAAGAGAAACAGAGGAAGAAATGGAAGAGGAATTACCGTCAAGAGCGCCTGAAACTGCCATGAGCGCTATGTTGCTCAGCCAAGAAGACACGTGGACCCTTTTCTTTGATGGGTCTGCTGCCGGAGGAAAAGGTGGAATTGGAATCGTACTCACCAGCTCGGAAGGTCACACATTCACTTTGTCCCCTCAATTGAACTTCCCATGCACCAATAAGAAGGCAGAATACGAGGCACTCTTGTTTGGATTATCCATGTCACAAGAAATGGGAGCTAAAGACATACGTGTCATCGGAGATTCTAACCTGGTGATCAAACAAGTTCAAGGCGAATTTTCTCTTAAAGAACCTGCCTTAGCACCATACCGCACTGCTGCCCAAGAGATGATCAAGAAATTCCAGAACACTTCATTCGAGCACATAAGCAGCGGGTCAAATCGATATGCCGATGCACTAACTACCTTTGGGTCCCGGATCAGGTTCACCGGCGGTTCTGTGAATGTCTCCATCATCAAGAAGGAAGAATCTGTACTGGAGTCCATGAATATAGACGATGAGCCCGAAGATTGGAGAAGTCCAATCAAGAAGTCCTTCACCACCAACTACGCCGAACGAAAGCCAAAGCATCTGAAAGAATATACTCTCCTCGGAGGAAAATTATACAAGCGGCTAACCGGAGAGGTTTTAGCATGCTGCTTGAGTAAAGAGGAAGCGAATGAACAACTTGAAGAAATGCACGAGGAGATATGCGGCACGGACCACGTCGTCAGTCTGTACTGTCGACTGCAGCGGAAAGGCTACTATTGGCCTAAGATGAAAAAAGATGCTGACTCATTGCAAGCAAATTGTCCAGAATGTAAGAAGCCATTTCCCACAAAAGAAGCTCTTACCATCACCATAGATGAAGATTGGAGAATCCCATATGTTGAGTATCTTCTTAACGGTACTATGCCAAAGGATTCCAAAGAAGCATATCAACTCAAGAGAATGGCCAAGAGATATTTTCTTGAAGGGAATATATTATTTCGCCAAGGATACAATGGCACGCCCCTCCGATGTTTGAATGCTTCTGAATCTCGAGAAGTCATGGCAGAAATACATGCTGGAGAATGTGGCGAACACTAAGGGCGAAGGAAACTTCATCGAGAATTGCTCAACATCTGCTATTATTGGCCGACCATGAAGCAAGACGCCGCTTCTTTTGTACGAAGGTGCCACGCTTGTCAAATCCATGGCAATCTTCTTTAACAACCCACTCAAGCTTTACAAGATATGGCACCCCTTGGCCTTTCCATATTTGGGGGCTTGATCTGATTGGACCAATTCGGCCTGCCTCTAATGGGTACATCTGGATCATCACCGCCACTGAGTACTTTACTAAATAGATTGAAGACGTCCCTTTAAGGAACGCTACCGGCGCTGTCATTGCCAATTTTATTCGAGAATATCTAGTATGCCGCTTTGGAATCCCGTACAAAATCGTGAGTGACAACGAGACCCCCTTCATCAACAAACAAGTTCATTCCACACTTGTTGGGTACGAGATCAAGCACCGGAGGTCCATGCCTTATTATCCGCAAGGCAACGGGCAAGCTGAAGCCACTAACAAGACGCTAATCCGAATCCTTAGCCGAATGGTGCACGAGTACGAGGACGGATGGAGCACTCATTTGCCCGACGCGTTGTGGGCATATCGCACCTTATTAAGGACCGCGACGGGATTTTCACCCTACTCTCTGGTCTACGGTTCAGAAGCAGTTTCATCGGTCGAGCTGCTAGTCCCGAGTGCTCGTGTGGCGCTAATAAACGATGTAGAATGAGATGCTGATGCATGTGCTATAATGAGAGCCCTTGATTTAGAAGCCGCGGAGGAACTCCAGAACGAGGCAAGCCGATGCATACAACTCTACCAAGGACGCGCCACAAGAGTCTATAACAAGAGGGTGAATCCCCGGATCTTTTAAACTGGGCGATATTGTTTTGAGGACTACGGAACATGTACGGAGACAACTCCCCGGTCCCTCGAAATTCTCACCGCAATGGGAAGGACCTTTCTTGGTGAGCCAAGCTCACGAAAGCGGATACTACGAGCTACAAGACATAGATGGAAACTCGGAGCGTGGCATCGTCAATGGTAAATGGTTAAAACTCTGCTACAACACTAAATTGAGGTTTCAAAACAACTCCTGTTTATATAAAAAAAGAAAAAAAAAGAAAAAAAAAACAAACAAACAAAAACAAAGACAAAAAAAAAAGAAAAAGAAAAGGGGATAACAAATATATATATATATATATATATATATATATACACACACATATCTAAGTAAAAAAAAAAAAGTGTGAAAAGAAGAAAGGGGAAGAAAATCCATCATGTGAAAAGGAAAGGATTGTTCGTCACATAAGGTATGGTTCTTTCATAATACGTGATTTTCTTTCTTTCTTAAAAAAAATATATATATATATTTTGATTAAAATTAGTGTATTTTACAAGTCTATAATAGTTTTGTATATATATACATATAATAATAATAAGTATATAAATAAAATAGTAATGATCTATGACGAATTATAAAAGATGAGCATATCTGAATACATATATGCGCAATCGTCATTTATTACTATTTTTACTTAGGTTATTTTCAACTACAAAAAAATTCTCATAAAAAAAATTAATATTTTCTTAATCATCATTCTACCGTAGTCATTCTTTATATTTATTTGGTATAGTAATGAAATTTTATGGATTGCTAAAAAGATATTTGCTTAGCAATGGTAATAATAATGCAACTCCTAATCGATTAATGGTTCAATCAAGACTACTTGAAAATGATTAATGTTTCACTAACACGATTTGTCAAGCAGTTTTGCAAGGACACGCATTCGCTAAGAAAAAGAAATAGCTACCGTATGAGTTATTAGCAAGTATATTTAGTCCATATTTCATTGCATACGTAAAGCTAGGAGTATAGTTGTGATTTGGTGTCAAAAAAAAAAAGACGATAGCTATTTCGACTTAGCTGGCATAAAATGATTAGTTAGCGTGAATGGGTCAAAGCATTTAAAACCATATGTCTTAGAAAAAAAAATGTTCAAGTAGTAAACATTAAATCTAGAGTCTCTAATACAAACTCATAGCAATAATACAAATAAAAGACCCAAATACTAAAGTTCAGATCATATACTGCTAGCAAAGCATAAAATACTAATAGTATTGTTCTAACACATAATTAAAAGTGTGAAAAAAAAGAGGGAAAATGACAATCCAAGCTGCTTGTTGGCATAATAAACCCCACCAGGAGATGGCTGTCAACCTGTGAGCATAATAAAGGTGAATATACTCAACTCAATCAAGCAGCCAATCAAATGAAAATTAGAAGGAGCTAAGGAACAATCAAAGAGCTTACTTATAAGAGGACTCAATGAAGACCATGAGACAACGGAAGATGTGGTAACAACAGAAGGAATTGACCCTCCGGCATAGGCACGTCCCTCCGTTCATCCTCCAACACACGCCGAGCGACTCTTGCCTCACTAAGAAGGCGTTCAAAACCTATGAGGTCAGCTCTAAGTTGCGAAGTGCGCCTCTCTAAGTCGGTGATCCTAGCATTCAACGATGATAGTTCCACGTCGAATCCACGAAACCTAAGGAAGTGATATGCTAACCCACGAATGTACGAGTCAAGAAAATCAACACCGATATCAAGGCGCAAGGCATGGCGGACTACATCTCTCATAGAGAGAAGTAGGTCCTCGGAGCAATTGGCAAGCGTGAATCGGCGGAACGCAAGGAAAACCAAACTCAAATTGCCCACCACAATTGACTTCGATGGGTTAGGAACATTGCAACGTGCCAAGAAGTCGCCAAACTGGGCAATGGCATCAGTTAGGGGGGAAGAACCCTCCAAAGGGATCACTGTACCACGAAACACTATACTTTGGCCTGAGAGAGTAAGATAAGACCGAAGTGGAAACCTGGCTGACTTTGCCCCGTTATAGCAGCTTCGGAATCTGGAGAGTTGGTCACAGACGGTCAACAACCTCAACCTTTTGGATCGCAGTTCAGTACCACCGCCATTCATGGGTCATTTTGAGGAACTGCCCATCCCTCGAGAAGAACTCCCGTGAAAGGTGTCCATCAAGTAACTGATTCCGGGAGGAAAAGGGCTTCGAGGAATTGAAGATGATGAGGCGGCACTCTCAAAACCAGGCGGGATGATCGGAACGTTCAAGTCAAAATCTACATGAGTAGAAGGTCGAAGCGAAGGTCGTGCTAGAGGAGCATAAGGCTGCAAAGAAGAAAAAAGTGATGTAAAAAAATTATAAAAAAAAAAAGAGAAAATATCAACAACATACTAGATAAATTATGTCGAGAGTCGTGGCCATCGGAGAAGCTATATGCTCGGGAGGAACAAAAGGAATAATCTCGCGAGACGAGGGTGGTGGCAGGGTAATCACCCGCCCGCCGAGAAATTGGACGGCTAAGGGTGTCAAAGGAAGAGTCGTAGGAGGAGCATTGATAATGCTAGTGCCGCTGCCTTTGCTCACTTTCTTTTTAATGCCCGAAGTCCGCTAGAAGGAGTGTCATCTCGCTCTATGTGTCGAGGCCTAATCAAAAGGAGCAAAAGAAACGGAATTAAGCACAAGAGTTAAAGAGACAATCCGACGCGATTACATGGAAAATTCGCAGCAAGCATCAAGGTATAATAAATCCATCATTTCAACGCGTTATTCTTTACAAAGACGTGTAGCATCGCACTGGGGGCTAAATTTAATTTCACTAAGTGAAATTAAATTTAGTCACTCAATGTCCACGAGTTTAAAAAAAAAGGGGGAAAAGAAAGGAGACGAACTTTCAAAGGATAAACGAAAGCCCAATGTCGAAAGCCACAGTATTAAAAACAAAACAAAAAAAGGGGGAAGAAGGAGGATTTAATCGGTTACTAAAAAAAAACAGTGTGTAAATGACCTGAAACGAGTTTGGACCCACAAGAAAAAAAAAAGACTTGGCGATTAACACGAATATAAGGTAGGACCACTTCCTTAAGTAAAGTTTACTTATGTTACTAATGGTTTAATGACAAAGCAAGATCAAGGAAGAATATAATGAAGCCCAAAAAAAAAAAAATAAGCCACTAGAGCAAGCCGAATACGTCTACTACAACGAGAAAACAAAGAAGGAAGGAGGGTGCAAGAAAGCGTCAAGACAAAGTTATTGAACAATCAACTAAAGGCGAGCAGTTAAGTGACAGCCAAGCAAAAATCAGCCGTGTAACGGTGTGATAAAAGCAGGATTTCATCAATATATCAAACACACCATCACATTTTCTTCAAGGAAGAGAAACAATACACAAGCAAAAATAGCAAGTAAAGAGGGCATATTCAATACGACATCTTGACAAGCAATCGAAAGGGCAAATCTCGACATCACAAAACAATGCACGGCTAGGAACGAAGCACAACGAATCATCAACAACAGAACACCAGTAAAAGGGTCACAACCCACCAATATTTACTAAGGTACCTTTGAATTTCAGATTTCGTTTTAGAACCTTACCATTTAGATTCCCTGTCGCTAGAACCGTCAAGAATGGCCCTTGTCCTCCCCATTGATCAAGTTTAAACTGAAAAAAAAAAAAGTATTCGGGTTAGTATAAGATCGAAAAAGAAAAATTTTAGTCATTGAGTTAAGGAAAATAGCTTAAAGACGGCTGTCAAGACAAAAATGAGTGACAAGGAAAAGCTCGAAAAATCCCGAACGGCAGTGAGAACAGGTGACATACAGGTTCGAGAAGCATGGGACGACGGCGAATAGAACCAAGCAAAACAGGCATGGCCCCGAGATGATGAACAACAAAGGAAGACCGAAATACCACAAACATCAGTAAGATAAAAATAATAATAATAATAATAATAATAAAAGCCAAGACAAACAAGTTCGAAATAACAATAAGTCAGAGCAATGGAAGAACCCAAAACGATTCGAGCAAAGAGAGGCTAGGATGCTTACCGAAATTGTAGATAGCAGACGAAACGGTGGTGAGTGGCGGCAAACAACGAACAAGCCCAAATGGGTCTAGGAGGATGGTGGCGAACGAGAGGCCGACGGTCGTAACTCCAGAGCAGTGTGGACAGCAAAGGGTCCCGAGTGGGTCCAAGCGGTAGCGAAGGAAAGGCAGGTCGAAAAATCCATGTAACGGCAAGGAGGATCGACCGACGGACCTTGAGCGAACCACGAATAGAGCGGCGAAAGGCGGTCGCCGGAATCCCAAACAACAGATGAAGCCCTAAGGAAACCCGAACGACGGTGAGGAATAGGAGACCGTTTGGGGTCTGGCGAAAAGAAAATTTTTGAGGCAAAATAAGAAAAGGTTGTTTTTGGCCAGAAGAAACCATGGGGAAGAAAAAGACTAACTCTTGTTCTTTTTTGAAAAACGTTTTGTGCTTCAAGCTCCTCCACCTTTCATCACGCCACCCAAACATAGTAAGAAAATGGAAATCTCTTCTCCTCTCTCTCTCTCTCTCTCTCTCTCTCTGTGCGACCCTCTTCCTCGATTCTCCTTCCAAATTGTTTCTTCTGCTGGCGCAAACAGACGAGGAATGAGAGAGTGTTTTTCTATAAAAAAAAAAAAAAAGGTAAAGTAGAAAGAGTTAAAATATTATTTCCTTTTCTCAGCAAATCCCAAAATTATACAAATAGGCTAATTATCCCAAATAACTGCTTAAAATATATTTTAGCTTTGTTACTTAGTTTAATCGTCACACGTCATTTTCACAAAGTCAAACAAAAAAAATATATGTTATAATAATTAGCTTAATATTATATACGACTACATATAAGTTAAAAAGAGGTGCATATTACTAACAAGGATTAAGAAAAATATATAATAATAATAATAATAATAATAATAATAATAATAATAATAATAATAAGTGAGTTTTAAATAAGGTTCATATGTATATTATACTTACATAGTTTAAAGTATAAGATATACTAGTAGATACTAGGTACATTAGTTGCTTTGAATAAATAATAAATATAAGTAATAATAATTTCTAAAATTCTCAAAAAAAAAAAAGACAAATAAAAGTATTGAGCCTAATCTTATTGTCATCTCTCATTCTCAAGAGTTTTTAGAGATCAACTTTATAATAGGTGCATAATACTTTTATGGTTTAAAATATATAGTATATATGTTTAGTTGGTTTAGATTTTTATTTTTATTTTTTTTTTTCTCTATGTGACAAAATATAGAAAATTTCTGAATAGTGAATGTGCTATTACATCTTATAACTTGTTATAATATTTCAAAATATATATACATGTGTAGGCTCCAATTACAAATGTGCCTTATGAGCTAAATATTTTTTATCTATACTAACTCATTTGTTTTGTTTTGCAATTTCGCCAATTTGGCATACACGGGCTCGGACATGAAAAGACAATTTATCGACTATGTTAAAATTCACTAACAAACTGGTTAAATTTTGTCCATCTTAGCTTGAAGCAGGATCTTTGTTGAGCAAATGACCCGTCTCGCTGCGCTGCACGGTTAATTCGCTGAAGGGGGCTAAATGTTGATGGTCAAAATTAAATAAATTATAAAGTCAAGTCCGAGCTCAAGGTTAAGCCATATTGACCCCGAAAATGCACCAAAGGCCCGTAAAAAACCGTCAAAGCCCATCAGACACGTGAAAGCCCATTAAGGCCCAATAAGCCCATCAAAACCCATAAAACCCATTAAAGCCCATTAAGAGCCCGTCAAGGCCCAAATACCCGTCAAAGCCCACTAAAAACCCGTCAAGGCCCATTAACTCCATCGACGCCCAAATCTCATCAAAAGGCCCATGGAAACTCCTCAAAAGCCCATGAAGGCCCAACAAGAAATTCTCAACTCATGGATTAAATAGTTATGTACTAATCTTTAGAAAATCTTGACTATTTTATAAAAATCACTTATTTTGAAAAATAACAAATATATTTTACTAAAAAAAACACATAATTATTTAATCTAGGGACCCAAGCCCACAAGGGGTGACTTATTGGGTTATGGAGTGGAAGGCTCAAAATATTAAGTAAGGCTAACAAATAGAGTCATATTTAGAAGCTTATGAATTTTACTTGGGAAAATTCATAAGCACATTTTTAAGTATGATATTTGTTTGTTAGGCAAAGAAAATAAATAACTTCATTTTTTATACTACTTAGACACCACCTAATTTTATCAAATTCCTAATTTTGAATATTTTTTCAAATGACACTTATGATTATATGAAAAGTCCATCATTTATCACAATAATCCATCAAAATCATCTTCTCACCATGGTATATAAACCATAGTTATTTTAACCAAGAGAGTTAATTCTTCTTAACTACATGGGTTAAGAATTTCACCATGGTATATAAACCCTAGTTATTTTAACCAAGAGAGTTAATTTTTCTTAACTATATGAGTTAAAATCTCACCATTTTTACTCTTTGATTTCCCTATAAATAGGGTCCTTACCATCACAAAAAAAGGGAAGGAAAACCATTACCAACATAATCACATCACAACACCAAACATCAATCCAACACCATACCACCCATAAGCCAACATTCCCTCAAAATCTCTTTCTTTTTTCTTTCTCACACCTAAACCACCCAAAACCCACAACACACCAAAAATTCCTTTTTCTTTTACTCTCTTCATCATGCTTTCAAATATTCCATAAAAAATATTCTACTTTCATAGTCATATTTTATCCATATACTTTTCTTTCTTTATCTCTAGAAACATCTTTCTTGCTAAAACTTTCAGACTTTAATCTACCAAACAAAGGTCATCCTTTTACTCTCCCAAACATTCTCCAAAAGCTTCCAATATTTAAGTCCACAAAAGTCATCATCCAATCATTGCTTTAGTCATCATTAACCAAGTTGTCCATATATCAAACATAAGTGTCATGTGCTATATATTTTGCAACCACGGTGTCAAAAGCTTCCTAAAACAACTAAAAGAAGTTTATTTATTCTTTACCCTACGTTTTATTTGCTCCCACTCTATTATTCAATATTTTTTCCCATTCATAATATGACTCATATTACATATTAGTTTATTATATTATGCTTTAACTTATATCATCATGCTATATTTTAATCCATATTACATATTATCATCATATCATATTGCTATACCATTATTGCTATACTATATTATACGCTAAATATATTACTATATTATATATATCCACATATATCTACCATCATGTCATATATATGATACATATTTTATGCATCATTATATTACATATTAAGTACATAATAAGTACCATATTATACTACTATATTACATATACTATAGATATGTACTATATTATATATTATATATATTAGGTACATAATAAGTACCATACAATACTATGATATTATATTATAATCCAAAATCGTCATCTGAGGATTTGACTTCGTATTGTCCCGGTGACGTGATCTCTATCAGTGTATGTAGATTTGACCCATGTGTTGTCCCGACACTGTACTATTTCTTTATATTCCTCGCAATTTATATTCTCGCAATTTACATTTCAGTCATTTAAATTCCGCAAATCAGGCCATGTCCTGTGTTCTATTTTTCATTATTTACTTTTCAGTCATTTAAATTCCGCAAATCAGGCCATTTCTGTGCTTTATTTTCACTCATTTAAATTTCTGTAAATCAGGTCATGTCGTGTGTTTTATTTTTTATTATTTACTTTTCAGTCATTTAAATTCCTACAAATCAGGTCATGTCCTGTGCTTTATTTTAATCATCTAAATTCCCGCAAATCAGGCCATGTCCTGTGCTTTATTTTTCCGCAATTTACATCCTTGCAATTTACACTTTATTTTAAATCGACGGCTCCACAACCCTTTATATGAACATGGCATGGTCACTATTTTATCATAGCATGCTAAGTTATTTACATACCATAGTCATACACTTACTCATTATATATGTTTATATACTTGGCTCATTATGCATGTTTAGATGCCTTATTTGACATAGTCTTGGTTATATTGAAAATATATCTTACTTGATTAGGCCTTTATTTGTCTTAATAACTTGCTTTACTTAGTTATGATTTATCACATGCTTTACTTGGAATAAATAAGATGACATGATTACATGTTTCATTAGATTATCATATCTCATATTTGCATATTATAATTAGAACCTAAAATGCTATATGAATATTTACTTTATATGCCATATAGTATAACCATATTAGGGTCCACCTTACACACTTATGTGCTATTGTTTGATTATGTGCATAGCCTTAGATTTAGAAGCCGTCCCGAATGTATATGTCTTATCACGTAAACTGAGGATTTTACTATCAATAATGTCCTTCCGAATAACCCTTCGCTGGTTTTCTTTCTCTCATCTTACTCGTCCACTCACAAGTCATTATCATAATATCGTCCTTCGGGACCACTCTTATCATTATCGTCCCTCAAAGACCATCTATCTTACAATGATATTTTGATATACAGATCCTCGGTAAACCTGCTTTGACATATATGTAAAGGATAATTCCTGTTACAATAATTTAATGAACTTGTATACTTATATATCACAATTACGGCTTCAACTCTGGCTATACGCCATCATCTCATTATATCATGGCCCCAGGCCTCGGCTAAATGCCCCGCTACTTTATTATATTATGGCTGCTACGCCTATTGCCGATTTCGGCCGCTACTACCAACAATACTAACTAATTACCTCATTAACTAATAATGAATTGATCATCTATATTATAGATTAAATGTACATGCTTGGTCGATTACGTGATCACACGCAATAGGCAATTTAATTACTATGTGACCGTATGCCATCAATGCGTTTCGTGCATTGAAGTTAATTACTAAATAATGTCTATGGATGAGTTATTACATATTCCATGATATTATCACTATTTCGCATTCCAAGCATAAGTCTAGCTTATTCTGTTACAAATCATAGATATTATGCCTTTATCTCTTAAATTGCATAGCTTGTGCTACGGCCATCATCGGGTTTTCTACAACCTGTTTATCTTTTCATTTCTTACAGATACTGACTCACATAGCGTAGGGTAGTGGTGCTTCCCTTCGTGGTTGGCACTCCAGCTCACCACCCAGCATCTCACTGTGGGGATACTACTGCTTGTTCGTCCAAGCGGGTTGACGATCCAAAATCCAGTGCCTTATCCAAAAATCCAATGCCTTATCCAAATCCAGTGCCTTATCCGAGACCAGTACCGTACTCGATCGAAGCCCAATTTAACGAGCCGGGCCTAAACAACTTCCCATAATAAAAGGTGACTCTACCCAGGAAGCCTTTGAGTGTGGACTTGGGCCGAATCCGTAGTACGTCTTTCAACACACAAAAGACCCCCCCACATTTTTGGCGACTCTACTAGGGAAGCCTTAGATTGTGGAATCGGGCCGAATCTGTATGTACCCCTTCATTTAACAAATTTACCCCCCCACAAAAAGTCACTTAGCGCAAAAATAAAGTCATTATAACTGGTGTTGCCGAAGTATAGCCTTTAAAGAGCTTTTTTGGCTCGGAAGTGATTCTAGCAAAGTTGCTTCGATGCAAAATAAGTATTTGAACCTATAATATATTATAATAAGTATTACGGACTAATGTGGAGCTCCTACAACCCTTAAAAAGTCACTTTGCGCAGAAAAAAAAGTCATGATAACTAATTTTGTCGAAATATAACCTTTAAAGGGCTTTTTTTTTTGCTCCGAAGTGACTGTGGCAAATTCGTTTTGATCCCAAAGTAGTATTCGAACATATAATATATTATAATAAGTCTAATGGACTCATTTGGAGCTCTAACAACCCTTAAAAAGTCAATTCACAAAAAAACAAAGTCCTTATAACTAGTTTTGCCGCAATATAGCTTTTCAAGGGCTTTTTTTGGCGCTGAAGTGAATGTAGCAAAGTTATTTTGATCTCAAATGAGCATTTGATCATATAATATATTATAATAAGTATTACGGACTCATTTTGAGCTCCAACAAGCCTTAAAAATTCGCTTTGCGTAGAAACAAAGTCATTATAACTAATTTTGCCAAAATGTAGCCTTTAAAGGGTTTTTTTTTTTGTCTCCGAACTGATTGTAGCAAAGTTGTTTTGATCCCAAATGAGTACTTGAACACATAATATATTATAATAAGTATTATGGACTCATTTTGAGCTCCAACAAGCCTTAAGAATTCACTTTGTGGGGAAACAAAGTCATTATAACCAGTTTTGCCGAAATATTGCCTTTAAAAGGTTTTTTTGGCACCAAAGTGACTGTAGCAAAGTTGTTTTGATTCCAAATGAGCATTTGAACCTATAATATATGATAAAAAGTCTAAAGGACTCATTTGGAGCTCCAACAACCCTTAAAAAGTCACTTTGCGCAAAAATAAAGTCCTTCTAATTAGTTTGGCTGAAATATAGCCTTTAAAAGGCTTTTTAGGCTCCGAAGTGACTGTAGCAAAGTTGTTTTGATCTCAAATGAGTATTTAAACATATAATATATTATAATAAGTATTACAGACTCATTTGAAGCTCCAACAAGGCCTAAAAAGTCACTTTGCGCAGAAACAAATTCATTATAACCAGTTTTATCGAAATATGCCCTTTAAAGGGCTTTTGTTTGCTCCGAAGTGATTCTAGCAAAGTTGTTTTGATATCAAATGAGTATTTAAACATATAATATATGATAATAAGCCTAAATGGCTCATTTGGAGCTCCAACAAGCCTTAAACAGTCACTTTGCGCAAAAACAAAGTCATTATAACTAGTTTTATCGAAATATTGCCTTTAAAGGGCTTTTTTGGCTCCGAAGTGAGTCTACTAAAGTTGTTTTGATCCCAAATGAGTATTTGAACATATAATATTTAATAATAAGACTAAATGACTCATTTGGAGCTCTAACAACCCTTAAAAAGTCACTTCGCAGAAAAACAAAGTCCTTATAATTAGTTTTGCCGAAATATAGCCTTTAAAAGGTTTTTTTTTTTTTGCATCGAAGTGACTCTACCAAAGGTGTTTAGATCCCAAATGAGTATTTAAACATATAATATATTATAATAAGTATAAAGGACTCATTTCAAGCTTCAACAACCCTTAAAAAGTCAGTTTGCGCAAAAACAAAGTCCTTATAACTATTTTCCCGAAATATAGCCTTTAAAAAGCTTTTTTGGCTCCTAAGTGACTGTAGCTAAATTGTTTTGAGCCCAAATGTGCTAAAGGACTCATTTAGAGCTCCAAAAATCCTTAAAAAGTCACTTTACGCAAAAACAAAGTCCTTATAACTAGTTTTGCCGATATATAGCCTTTAAACGATTTTTTTTTAGCATCGAAACGACTCTAGCAAAGTTGTTTTGACTTTAAATGTGTATTTCAACATATATTCTACTATGATAAGTATTAAAAACTCATTTGGAGCTCCAAAAAGCCTTAAAAATTCACTTTGCGCAGAAACAAACTCATTGTTACTAGTTTTGCAGAAATATAGCTTTTAAAGGGCTTTTTTCTGCTCAGAAGTAACTGTAGCAAAGTCGTTTTGATCCAAAATAAGTATTTGAACATACATTATATTATAATAAGTCTAAAAGACTCATTTGGAGTTCCAAAAAGCCTTAAAAAGTCACTTAACGAAAAAATAAAGTCCTTATAATTAGTTTTGCCGAAATATAGCCTTTAAATAGCCTTTTTGGATTCAAAGTGACTCTAGCGAAGATGTTTTGATCCCAAATGAGCATTTGAACTTATAATATAATTTAATTACTTTTAAGGACTCATTTGGAGATCGAACAATTCTTAAAAAGTCACTTCGCGCAAAAACAATGTCCTTATAACTAGTTTTATCAAAATATAGTCTTTAAAGGGCTTTTGTTAGCTCCGAAGTGACTCTAGCAAAGTTGATTTGATCCCAAATGAGTGTTTGAAGATATAATATATTATAATTAAAATTATAAACTCAGTTGGAGCTCCAACAAGCCTTAAAAAGTCACTTTGCACTGAAACAAAGTCCTTATAACTAGTTTTACCGAAATATAGCCTTTCAAGAGCTTTTTTTGGCTCCGAAGTGGCTGTAG
Organism: Boehmeria nivea var. tenacissima; assembly: GCA_018132145.1. NCBI lineage: Eukaryota > Viridiplantae > Streptophyta > Magnoliopsida > Rosales > Urticaceae > Boehmeria > Boehmeria nivea. The sequence continues at coordinate 1,928,686 of CM030882.1, read as the reverse complement.
CAAAGTTGTTTTGATCCGAAATGAGTATTTGAACGTATAATATATTATATATACTCTAAAGGACTCATTTTGAGCTCCAACAAGCCTTAAAAAGTCACTTCGCGCAAAAACAGAGTCCTGATAACAAGTTTTGCCAAAATATAGGCTTTAAAGGGCCTTTTTTTGCTATGAAGAGACTCTAGCAAAGTTATTTTGATCTTAAATTAGTATTTGAACATATAATATATTATAGTAAGTTGAAAGGACTCATTTAGAGCTCCAACAACCCTTAAAAAGTCACTTTGAAAAAAAAAACAAAGTCCTTATAACTAGTTTTGCTAAAATATAACCTTTAAAGGGCTTTTTTCACTCCGAAGTAACTCTAGCAAAGTATTTTTTTTTATCCCAAATGAGTATTTGAACATATAATACATTATAATAAGTATTACGAACTCATTTGGAGCTCCAACAATCGTTAAAAATTCACTTTGCCCAGAAACGAAGTCATTATAACTAGTTTTGCCGAAATATAGCCTTTAAAGGGCTTTTTTTTGGCTCCAAAGTGAGTGTAGCAAAGTTATTTTGATCCCAAATGAGTATTCGAACATAAGTCTAAAGGACTCATTTGTAGCTCCAACAAGCCTTTAAAAGACACTTTGCGCAAAAACAAAGTCCTTATAATTAGTTTTGCCGAAATAAAGCCTTTAAAGGGCTTTTTTGGTTCTGAAGTGACTCTAGCAAAACTGTTTTAATCCCAAATGAGTATTTGAATGTATAATATATTAAATAAGTATAAAGGACTCATTTAGAGCTCCAACAGTCCTTAAGAAGTCACTTCACGCAAAAACAAAGTCCTTACAATTAGTTTTGCTGAAATAAAGCCTTTAAAAGCATTTTTAGCTCCGAAGTGACTCTAACAAACTTGTTTTGACCCCAAATGAGTATTTAAACTTATAACAAATTATAAGAAGTCTTTGGGACTCATTTGGAGATCCAACAAGCCTTAAAAAGTCACATTGCGCAAGTACAAAGTCCTTGTAACTAGTTTTGCTGAAATATAGCCTTTAGAGGGCTATGATGGCTCCGAAGTGACTCTAGCGAAGTCGTTTTGATTCAAAACGAGTATTTGAACATATAATATAATATAATCAGACTAAAGGACTTATTTTTAACTCCAACAAGGCTTAAAAAGTCACTTCGCGCAAAAACAAAGTCATGATAACAAGTTTTGCAAAAATATAGCCTTTAAAGGGCTTTTTTTCTCCGAAGTGACTCTAGCAAAATTATTTTGATCTCAAATGAGAATTTAAATGTATAATATATTATAGTAAGTCGAAAAGACTCATTTGGAGCTCCAACAGGCCTTAAAAAGTCACTTTTCGCAAAAAGAAAGTCCTTATAACAAGTTTTGTCGAAATATAACCTTTAAAGGGATTTTTTGGCTCTGAAGTGACTCTAGCAAAATTTTTTTGATCCCAAATGAGTATTTGAACGTATAATATAATATAATAAGTCTAAAGGACTCATTTGGAGCTCCAACAATCCTTAAAAAGTCACTTCACGCAAAAGCAAAGTCCTTATAACTAGTTTTTCTGAATTATAGCCTTTATAGGGCTTTTTCGCTCCAAAGTAACTCTACAAATATTTTTTTGGTCCCAAATGAGTATTTGAACTTATAAAATATTATACTAAGTATTACGGACTCATTTGGAGCTCCAACAAGCCATAAAAGTCATTTTGCGCATAAAGAAAGTCCTTATAACTAGTTTTGCCGAAATAGGCTTTAAAGGGCTTTTTTTGGCTCTGAAGTGAGTGTAGCGAAGTTGTTTTGATCCCAAATGAGTATTTAAACATATAATGTGTTATAATAGGTCTAAAGGGCTCATTTGGAGCCCCAACAAGCCTGAAAAAGTCACTTCGCCCAAAAACAAAGTCTTTATAATTAGTTTTGTCGAAATGTAGCCTTTAAAAGGCTTTTTTTTGTTCTGAAGTGACTCTAGCAAAGTTGTTTTGATCCCAAATGAGTATTTAAAATTATAATATATTATAGTATTTTTAAAAGGAATCATTTAGAGCTCCAACAACCCTTAAAAAGTCACTTTGTGAAAAAACAAAGTCCTTATAACTAGTTTTGCCGAAATATAGCCTTTAAAGGGCTTTTTTTTTTTGCTCCAAAGTGATTGTAGCAAACTTGTTTTGATCTCAAATGAGTATTGAAACATATAATATATTATAAAAAGTATAAAAAACTCATTTGGAGCTCCAACAAGACTTAAAAAGTCACTTCACGCAAAAACAAAGTCCTTATAATTAGTTTTGCCGAAATGTAACCTTTCAAGGACTTTTTTGGTTTCGAAGTGACTCTAGCCAAATTAATTTCATCCCAAATAAGTATTTGAACGTATAATATATTATAATAAGTCTAAAGGACTCATTTGGAGCTCCAATAATCCTTAAAAAGTCACTTCACGCAAAAACAAAGTCCTTATAACTAGTTTTTCTGAAATAAAGCCTTTAAAGGGCTTTTTGGCTCCAAAGTAACTCTAGAAATTTTTTTTTGATCCCAAATGAGTATTTGCACATATAAAATATTATACTAAGTATTACAGAGTCATTTGGAGTTCCAACAAGCCATAAAATTCATTTGGCGCAGAAACAAAGTCCTCATAACTAGTTTTGCCGAAATAGCCTTTAAAGGGATTTTTGGCTCTGAAGTGAGTGTAGCCAAGTTGTTTTGATCCCAAATGAGTATTTAAACATATAATATATTATAATAAGTCTAAAGGTCTCATTTTGAGATCCAACAAGCCTTAGAAATTCACTTTACGCAAAAACAAAGTCCTTATAATTAGTTTTGCTGAAATATAGCCTTTAAAGGGCTTTTTTTGTTCCGAAGTGACTCTAACAAAGTTGTTTTGATACCAAATAAGTATTTCAAAATGTAATATATTATAGTATTTTTAAAGGACTCATTTGTAGGTCTAACAACGCTTAAAAAGTCACTATGCGCAAAAACAAAGTCCTTATAACTAGTTTTGCCCAAATATAGCCTTTAAAGAGATTTTTTGGTTCTGAAGTGACTCTAGCAAAGTTGTTTTGATCCCAAATGAGTATTTGAACGTATAATATATTATAATAATTATAAAGGACTCATTTGGATCTCCAACAACCCTTGAAAACAAAGTCCGTATAACTATTTTACCGAAATATAGCCTTTAAAGGGCTTTCTTTTTTTGCTCCGAAGTGACTGTAGCAACGTTGTTTTGATTCCAAATGAGTATTTGAACACATAATATATTATAATAAGTCTAAAGGACTCATTTGGAGCTCTAACAATCCTTAAAAAGTGTCTTTGCAAAAAAGAAAGTCCATATAACTAGTTTTGCTGAAATATAGCCTTTAATGGGCTTTTTTTTTTTACTCCAAAGTGTATCTAGCAAAGCTGTTTTGATCCTAAAGAAGTATTTGAACATATAATGTATTTTAATAAGTCTTAGGCACTCATTTGGAGAATCAACGAGCCTTAAAAAGTCACTTTGCAGAGAAACAAAATCCTTACAATTAGTTTTTTCAAAATATATTCTTTAAAGGACTTTTTTTGGCTCCGAAGTGCCTCTAGCAAAGTTATTTTTGATCCTAAATAAGTATTTTAGCATAGAATATCTTATAATAAGTCTAAAGGACTCATTTGGAGCTCCGACAAGCTTTAAAAAGTCAGTCTGCGCAAAAACAAAGTTCTGATAACAAGTTTTGCTAAAATATAGCCTTTAAAGGGATTTTTTTGCTCCGAAGTGACTCTAGCAATGTTGTTGTCATCCCAAATGAGTATTTGAATATATAATATATTATAATACGTATTACGGACTCATTTGGAGTTCAAACAAGCGTTAAAAATTCACTTTTCACATAAATAAAATCATTATAACTAGTTTTGCCGAAATATAGCATTCAAAGGGCTTTTTTTGGCTCCAAAGTGAGTGTGGCAAAATTATTTTGATCCTAAACGAGTATTTGAATATCCAATACATTATAATAAGTCTAAGGGACTCATTCGGGGCTCCAACAAGCCTTAAAAAATCACTTTGCAAAAAAATAAAGTCCTTTTAACTAGTTTTGCCGAAATTTAGCCTTTAAAGGATTTTCTTGGCTCTTAAGTGACTCTAGCAAAGTTGTTTTGATCCCAAAGGAGTATTTGAACATATAATATATAATATGTATTTGGAGCTCCAACAATCTTTAAAATGTCACTTTGCGCAAAAACAGAGTCCTTATAACTTGTTTTGCCGAAATATATAGCCTTTAAAAGAATTTTTTCGCTCCAAAGTGACTCTAGCAAAGTTGTTTTAATCCCAAAAGAGTATTTGAACATATAATATATTATATATAAAGGACTCATTTGGAGCTCCAACAAGCCTTAAAAAGTCACGTTGGACAAAAACAAAGTCCTTAGAATAAGTTTTGTAGAAATAAAACCTTTAAAAGGCTTTTTTGGCACCGAAGTGACTCTAGCAAAGTTATTTTGATCACACATGAATATTTGAACGTATAATATATTATAATAAGTCTAAAGGACTCTTTTGGAGCTCCAATAAGCCTTAAAAAGTCACTTTGCACAAAAAGAAAGTCGTTATAACTAGTTTTGCCGAAATATAGCCTTTAAAGGGCTTTTTTTTTATTAACTGAAGTGACTCTAGCAAAGTAGTTTTGATCACAAATGAGTATTTGAACATATAATATATTATAATAAGTATCACAAACTCAATTGTATCTCCAACAATCCATAAAAATACACTTTGCACAAAAACAAAGTCCTTATAACTAGTTTTGCCGAAATATAGCTTTTACATGGCTTTTATTGGCTCCGAAGTGACTCTAGCAAAGTTGTTTTTATCCCAAATGAGTATTTCAACACATAATATATTATAATCAGTCTAAACGACTCATTTGGAGCTCCAACATGCCTTAAAAAGTCACTTTGCGCAAAAAGAAAGTTGTTATAACTAGTTTTGCTGAACTATAGCCTTTAAAGAGTCCTAAGTGACTCTAGCAAACTGTTTTGATCCCGAATGTGTATTGGAACTTATAATATATTATAATAAGTCTTAGGGACTCATTTGGAGATTCAAAAGGCTCTTATGGCTCCGAAGTGACTCTAGCGAAGTCGTTTTGATCCCAAATGAGTGTTTAAACATATAATATATTATAATAAGTCTAAAGCACTCATTTGGAGCTCCAACAAGCATTAAAAAGTCACTTTCTGCAAAAACAAAGTCCGTATATCTAGTTTTGCCTAAATATAGACTTTAAATGGCTTTTTTTTTTTGCTCCGAAGTGATTCTAGCAAAGTTATTTTGATCCTAAAAGAGTATTTGAACATATAATGTATTATAATAAGTCTTAAGGACTCGTTTGGAGATTCAACAAGCCTTAAGAAGTCAGTTTGCGCAAAAACAAAGTCTTTATTGCTAGTATTGCCGAAATATAGCCTTTAAAGGGCTTTTTTGGCTCTGAAATGATTCTATCAAAGCTGTTTTGATCTCGAATGAGTATTTGAACGTATAATATATTGTAATAAGTACTAGGAACTCATTTGAAACTCTAACAAGCCTTAAAAAGTCACTTCGCGCAAAAACAAAGTCCTTAAAACTAGTTTTGATGAAATATAGCCTTTAAAGGGCTTTTTTTTGCTCCGAAGTGACTCTATTAAAGTTGTTTAGATCCCAAATGAGTATTTGAACATATAATATATTATAATAAGTCTAAAGGACTCGTATAGAGCTCCAACAAACCTTAAAAAATTACTTTGCGCAATAACAAAGTCCTTATAACAAGATTTTCCTAAATATAGCCTTTGAAGGGCTTTTCTTGCTTCGAAGTGACTCTAGCAATATTGTTTTGATCCCAAATGAGTATTTGAACATATAACATATTATTATAAGTCTAAAGGACTCATTTGGAGCTCCAAAAACCCTTAGAAAGTTATTTGTGCAAAACTAAGTCCTCATAACTAGTTTTGCCATAATATATCCTTTAAACGGCTTTTTTTTTGCTCTGAAGTGACTCTAACAAAGTTGTTTTGTTCCCAAATGAGTATTTGAACGTATAATATATTATAATAAGTATAAAGGTTCCATTTGGAGCTCCAACAAGAATTAAAAAGTCACTTCGAGCAAAAACAAAGTCCTTATAATTAGGTTTGCCGAAATATAGCCTTTAAAGGGCTTTTTTGGTTCTGAAGTGACTCTAACAAAGTTGTTTTGTTCCCAAATAAGTATTTGAACGTATAGTATATTATAATAAGTTTAAAGGACTCATTTGGATCTCCAACAACCCTTGAAAACTCACTTTGCGCAAAAACAAAGTCCTTATAACTATTTTGCCGAAATATAGCCTTTAAAGGGCTTCTTTTTGGCCCCGAAGTGATTGTAGCAAAGTTGTTTTGATTCAGAATGAGTATTTGAACACATAATATATTATAATAAGTTTAAATGACTCATTTGGAGCTCGAACAACCCTTAAAAAGTCACTTTGCGCAATTACAATGTTCTTATAATAAGATTTGCCTAAATATTGCCTTTGAAGGGCTTTTTTAGCTTCGAAGTGACTCTAGCAATATTGTTTTGATCCCAAATGCGTTTTTGAACATATAATATATTATAATAAGTCTAAAGGACTCATTTGGAGCTGCAAAAACTCTTGTAAAGTCCCTTGTGCAAAAACCAAGTCCTCATAACTAGTTTTGCCGAAATATAGCCTTTAAAGGGCTTTTTTGGCTCTGAAGTGACTCTAGCAAAGTTGTTTTGATCCAAAATGAGCATTTGAACATATAATATATTATAGTAATTCTAAAGGACTCATTTGGAGCTTCAACAACCCTTAAAAAGTTACTTTGCGCAAAAACAAAGTCCGTAAAACTAGTTTTGCCTAAATATCACTACTACAAAAATGGCTTTTGAAGACAGTCAAAAAATGATGTAATTTGTTTTTAACAGCACATAAGCATCTGTTGTCGATACCAGTGTCGTGGAAAGTCCATGTGTTGTTAAAACTACTATTTCACATCAATTTTTAGATAAGTATCATGAAAAATATTTCACAACATTCTAGAACAGTTGTTAAAGACGTTCCACAATATTTTTGTACCCATTAGACGACATTTTCTCACCATATGTTGTTAAAAACAATTCATGTCAGTCATAAACTGACGTCTAATTATTTTAACATCATTTTCTTGGCATATGACATTGAAAGTAATTTCAAAATGGCGCAAAAAATTGCTTCCCACCAAGATTCGACGATATTTTTTGTATGTGACATTGATAATTCCAGTTTAAAAAATATATTATAAAATAATTTTTATTAATTTTAAAATTTCAAATTATTCCTACATTACATTACATTTTACATGCCAATCCTATCTAAATTAATATAACTTTTCACTCTTCGCAACAAATACATATAATTTAATTAACAATTAAAAATTTAATCAATGTTAAACATCTTACCATTCAACTATACGATTCAATAAATAATTATTAATATTTACATCTTACAAACTGAACGAATAAATAGAGAATGTTTTAAACTAACACTTCATCACTCAAGAGAATTTCATCACTCAAGAGAAACCTAACAAAAATGGTTCAATCACAATCAATATCAAGTTGTAAACCGTCTATTACGCAAGAGGTGCATTCTTCACGCACTTCACTAATTTCATCTACGTCATAGAGAAAATTCTCTCTTCGTTTGTTCCTTCAGTTTCCAAAGGCGGGGCTTTCAACAACTCTATTGCCTTCTATAAAGTCCCTGTAAGTGATAAATTTTGAGACGAAAATTCATGCATGGAAGAAATCCTCGTAAAACTAGAAAGAAAATTGAAACAACATAATTCGTGTCATGAATATAAAGACCAAAAATGACAAATAAAAATTAGATGTTTCAAAGACCATGGGGCCCATCCGAATGAGATTTGACGCCAGTATTTCTCTTGTTTAACAATACATCTATAGAGCTGAGACGCTCAATTGTAAATCCATTTACTCTTAGCATTGATAGCTAGTGGCCTCTACATATCAAGTAATTAAATAATGATGATGAAGATGACTCTTAACACACCTACTCCACATAACTCTGTCTAAATGCTAGGCAAATTTATAAAGGGAATGACATTGAGGAATAAAGTTAAGAGTTTGCCTTTAATTATCTCTCAATTGTTAAACTTTATGTCATGTTACTATTGCTCCACTGTTGAGTGTGCAATAGAGAGAGAAAAACTAGATAAACATAAATAAATAAAGGGCCAGTTAGGCTTTTGGCCATGGAAAAATTGCAAATTAAAGTCAAAATTGAGAGCCCTTATTAATTTATACCCCATACGTTTTTTTTTTCCTTCCTCCTGCAATGAAGAAAATGCCCCTTCTTTTAAGGGGTTTTAGAAACCCCAAATCATTTTTCATTCTCACTGTCTCTCTACCCAACCCATTATCTCTCCACCGAACGAGATACCCATGCTCCGACCACTTCTCGCCGTCTGACCTTGCCGAGAAACTTCTCGCCGTCTGACCTCGCCGACCAACTTCTCGCCGTCTGACCTCGCCGACCAAGCTTCGATCGTCCCTCGCCGACCACTCTTCTCGCCGCCGAGCCGTTATTCGCGAGAGCTCGCCATTCTTCAACAAGGTTTTCACATATTTTCTCTCTCTATTTTTTCCTGCTTTATCTACAATATTCCTCTTCACCGACAAGATTTGGTGAAAGATTAGTTTCTATTAGGGAATTTTCCTCTTCATGGTCTAGAGAATTTCAGTTTGTCGTATTAGTGCTTTTTGATAATATATTGTAATTTTTTTACTTGATTAACCTCTTGAAAGAGAGAGAGTGACCATCTTGTGTTTTGGATGTCGAGGGAATCTTATTTTTGTACCTTTCATGAAATCGATTACATATTCCATGTAATGATATTTGAAAGCCAAACTGTATGTTGTAATTCGGATAAAATGCGACAATATATCATAATCTATAGCAATATAGCTTAATTGCTTTTAGGTCTCTCAAAGGTCATTATTATCTGTTGGTAATTAGCTTTTTATTAGTAACTTGTATACAGAGTATCAACATTCTATTTTGGTAACCCACTGTGTTACTATTTGATAACTCATTGAGTTACTTGTTGTGTTCTGGTTTATTTTCTAACTTGTTTGGTTGTATGTATATAAAAAAAAATAGTATTGTTACTAGTAATCTACTGCGTTCTTAGATAACAACCCATGAGTTACTTGGTGCTAATGGAAAATGAAATAATTACCACTTCAAGTTGAAAGCTTTTTTATTCTTTAATATTTCATGACGAAATATAAGGTCTAATAAAGTTGAATAATCAAATAAATCAGTGGATTATCAACTGGATTATCATTATGTAATTTGTGAATTACTAGATATTAACTCATTCAATTACCATTACTTATCACACTCAATAGTAACTCAGTGAGTTACCCATTGGTAACCCAATGAGTTACCATTATTAGATACTATAGTAACCCACATATATTTTCAGACTTGAAGCTTGAGGATTGATCCCAACAATTGGTTCAAGGCTAAGGTGCAAGTTTTTTGCAATTTTTAAGTCATCGAAGACATAAACAAGAAGTTAAATGACTCTAAAAAACAAGCATTTAGGAATACTTGTTTCGGTCATTTTTTAGATATTCAATGCAGTAAGGGAAAAATATTTTGATGAGTTTCCCTTGGGAAAAAGTGTACTTCGAGATGACTTTAACTTCAATGAGAATGGCCTCGGAATATGTATCTAGAATGTGACTCTTTTTTAGAATGTGACTTACGCTTATATATATTTTTTCTCCGTAGTATCGTCTAATAATTTGATGTCTTATATTTTAAATAAACAACAGGCGCTTTTCAGTTGCTGCAATTACAACAAGCAATTCTAGAGTGATAGAAGTGGTGGGCCAATTCAAGAGTGATGGAAGCTGAGCCAAACCAAGAAGCAGTTACAAGAAGAAACCAAGAAGCAATTCATTGGGTTGTAACTAATGAAAGCAACCAGAGACGTAATAGTATTATGTTCTTGGTAGTTGTACATAACAAAAAAGTAAATCTAGACAAAATTTAGATAGAAATGCATTTATATATTTGATCATCAAGTACATTTATATTTACTTTTTTCTAAAGCACAAGTAACCCAATATGTTAGTTTAATAAGTTACTTAATGGCATAATATTAAGTAACCCACCGAGTTACTATTTGGTAACTCACTAAGTTACTACTTACAACGCACTAAATTACCAATTAATGTACAACAAAAAAGTAAATCTAGACAAAATTAGGATAATATTAAGTAACCCAACATGTTAGTTTAAAAAGCTACTTAATGGTTTAACAGTAAGTAACCCACCAAGTTACTTCTTGGTAACTCACTAAGTTACTTACAACGCGTTATACTACCAAGAACCAATTAACGAACCCATTGAGGTACCAAAACATGCCCTAATAATTTACGCAATAAGTCACTAGCTGACAACAATGACCCAACATGTTAGTCTAGTAAGTTACTTAATGGTACAACAATAAGTATGTAACCCACCGAGTTACTAGTTAGTAACTCACTGAGTTACTACTTACAACGCACTAAACTCAAGCTCATTGTCTTCAGTAACACACAAGGGGAAGCTTGTTAAATCCTTGTCTTTTTTTTTTATAACTCCAAGTAAAACAATATATCATAGTCACTCAAGATTCTTATCCTAGGTGATCCTTCCCGACTTTGGTACTCTACCGCAATATTGTGCATTGGCGGCTCCAAAAAAATCTTCTCAATTAGTAGCTTCACCATTTCTCTATATGTGCAATGAGTTTCAACTAGTACTCCAGTCATTGTGAAGCCTACATAGAAATTCTTCTCGTCCTAGCATCCATTATGTTTGACGAACATATTGATCTTTGAATCCATGTCTACAAACAAACATAACGGATTAACTTTGATAAGTAACCATGACTATTTTAATTTTAAAAAAATCCTACTAAATTTGATGTTAATATATACATTTCAGGTTTAAAATAAGAGTTTTTAGATGGTAATTTAACACGCTGATTATGGTAACTGAGTGAGTTACCACTTGGTGACCCACTGAGTTACCTTTTAATTTTTAGGCAATCGACTTGTTAAATACATTCTGGTTCGGTATACCATTTAGTAAAGCGCTAAAGCAATTGATTTCATGACTAAGGTAGAAGACAACTGAGTTTAAGGATGGCAACCTACTCAATTCAACATTCTGATTCAATAACCCACTGAGTTACCACTTGGTGACCCACTGAGTTACCTTTTAATTTTTAGGCAATTCATTTGTCAGATATGTTCTGGTTCGGTATACCATTTAGTACAACACTAAACCAATTTATTTCGTGAATAAGTTTAGAAAATAATTCAGCTTAAGGATGGTAACTTACTCAATTTAACATTCTGATTCGGTAACCCACTGAGTGACCACTTGGTGACCCACTGAGTTACATTTAATTTTTAGGCAATTCATTTGTCTGATAAGTTCTGATTCGGTCTACCATTTAGTTCAACACTAAACCAATGAATTTCATGACTAAGTTTAGAAGATAACTGAGTTTAACGATGGTAACTTACTAAATTCAACTTTCTGATTCGGTAACCCATTGAGTTACTACTTGGTGACCCACTGAGTTACTATGGATGTGATAAAAATTACAAGAACGTATACCACTAAATCCTTCAACCATTACAATATTCATTCAATCAGATTCTTCATGACCAAACACTACCAAAGCAAACTAGAACTCATTACTTCCTATTATGAAAAGTGAAAGACAAACAAACATCATTTTTTCAAAATTTTTTGGACTGTGGAATAGACAAATGAACTACCAAACCAAATAAAATCCATTGCTAATACTTACGTTTTTTCGATGCGGATCGGGGAGGAACTATTTATAGTTTAGCTTTTCCGGTGCCGTCGCGGAGGAATGATCCAACTGAGAAAGATCTCGATTCAAATGGCGCCGATTAACTTCAATAAAACTTTTCAAAGCTAAGCGCCGCCTAGTTTCCGGCGAGTTCCGGCAAGATAGGAAGGATGATGGACGTTGATGGAGTTTCAGAGACGACTCCATTGTTGAAGCTGTTGAAGCTTTTCAAGCTCTTGAAGATAGCTTCTGGAGAAAAGAAATGGGATATAATAAGGGTAATTTTGTCCTTTCAAATTTAAAGTACTAAAAAAATGGGGTATAAATTAAAAGTGCATTTAGGGTGGGGTATAGATCATTAAGTGTCTAATTTTGAGGTATTCCTCAACATCTCCCTTTGGCCATTCCAAGGCCTATATTTTAAGAAAATGATCTGTAATTTCAAATATTAAGATATTAGCCGCTACAAATTAAAACACATATATGACTGGACCAAAATACCCTTACATTCCCATTTTCGTTTTTTCATAAAGCCATTTTTTCCTTCCTCTTTCTCCTCTCTGATTCTCTATCTCTTCCCTCTCCGGCGTAGCCTCGTCCGACCTCCGAATTGCAGCCTTTTGCGCTTAAACTCCGGGAAATCTCTGCGGAGCGGTGTTTCCGGGTTCCTCTTGGTAGAATAGTGCCCAAAAAGGAGACTATTTTTATGATTTTGAATTTACTGATTAATAAAATAAGTAGAATTTTTTTCATGAATTGTTTGAGACTTTATTTCATTTATGAATATTCATCAATATCCCTAATATATTATGTAACTAAAATTCTAGTATATAAGTTTGTTATATACAAAGGAGTAGAATTTTGGTTAATATGTTTAAATGAGTCCGTGATTGATCAAGAGTGGGTGACTTGATCCGAAATCACATATGCGTTCCACTGACATATTGGATGCGATAACCTTATCCGGGTTGTCGGTGTGGTGACACTAAGTGGAAGCATTCTATATAATTAGATTATATATGACAAGGACCGACTCGATTCCGAAGTGTCGTTTAAGTACCGTTACGATACTCGTCTCGAAGTCATAAGATGATCATATGAGAATCGATCTCAATCTTGAGTGGCCACAGACCCCTAGGTTACGTTTTCGGGCCTTTTGATTTGTTTGTTACGGTCCATGATTGATCTGGGCTAAATACTTGCATTTTGGAGGTCCGAAACATGATCACTGGGGAATGGGGTTTCATAGATATGGAATCCAACTTCTGATAAAAAGGAAGTTAAAATTGGTTCCCTTAATGTGTTGATTTTGGGACCGAACAATTGCGCGCACATTTATGATCAATATCGTAAATGAATTATTCGTTAGTGAATCAATGGTACTTAAGGAACAAGATATGATCTGAGTGGTAAAACTGTAAATTCACCAACTCAGATCATGAACCAATCTGGAGGATCGAATCTCATGAAATGATTATATCAATGGACAACTCATCGAGTAAATTATTCTAATAATTTCAGGAGTGCAATTTCGGGTTTTTAGTGGAGTAACCTCAGAATTAATAAATCAGATTTTTAACTAAAGAGTTTTGGTTAATTATTTATTTTTATTGGAGCCTGAATTATTAGGTCCATGGTCCCCGAACCGACTCCATAAGATCGATAGAGATACTCTAATAATTAATGGTGATTAATTATATTTTTCTCACATTTATTGGATTAATAGTTCATTCGATAATAAATAATTGATTTTAGTTATTTATTTAATTGTTAAATAAATAATGGTTAAAATTAATTTAATTTAATTTTGGAGGGAATTATGAAAATAGTTTCTCACAAAAATTAGTTTATTTAGGAGGCAAACAATTTAAATAAAATAGTTTTATTTAATTGCTAAATTATCCAAGGGTTGGATAAATTAAAAAGAAGGTATTTTGTACAAATCCTAATCAGATTAGGATTTGTACAAATTTATTTAAATAAGGATAGTTATCCTACTTGGAGTAGGATTTGAAATAACTAATCCTTATAAACTATCTAAGAGTTAGATAATTATCTATTTTGGATATTTAAATAGAATTAGATTCTATTTAAGGTTTGAAATAAATTATATATTGATATATAATACAAGTTAGAATCACAACTAGCTTTTTGAAAAAGTTGCCGATTAGTTTTGAAATTCGTATATACGAGTATATATATATATATAATTATATTAAGATATATATGAATATAAAGCATTTGGTTTTAGACATGAAAAATTCGGCAAAAAGGTTTTTACGATTTCAACTACTAACTATATTAAGATATATATATATATATATAAAAGTTTAAAATCAGCAACTTATTTTTAAAAAGGCTGCCGAACTTTTTATATACGATTATATATATAATACATATATATAATTAAAATATTAGATATTTTAATATATCCAAAATAAATAATAATAGGTATTAGTTTGAATCCAAGTAGGACTTGGAGTGTACTTATTAAACACCTCCTTATTCTCTCTATAAATAGGACTCTATTCTAGAGAGAAAAACTTAATTTTTGCTACATCAAGCATGCAAGTTCATAAGCCTTCTTGAGAGATTTTCTAGAGAGAGAAGCTCCCCCTATAGCTATTCCTATAGCCTAATTATACACTAAAGTAGTGTGTGAGAAAAATTTAGAGTGAGCCCACACTCTCGTCTCTTCCCGATCCGGAAGCACGGTTTGGAAGATTGTGGTATCGGTAAAGCGAGGATTCCTTAAGGCCGATAAGTTCGTTTCGAGCGTTCTTTTAGCCCAACTTTGGCGGTCTTGAAACGCACGGCGTGAAGAGAAGAAGTCAATCACTAGAATCTTATTAGTAAAATTCTTGATCTCTATAATTTATTTATGAAATAAATTTTGTGCATATTTGTATGCTTGTTTGTTTTTCTAATAAAATTATGAAAAGATCATTGTTCTATGTTCTTGATGGTTTGATCAAAGTGTTTGATTATAAATTTTAGAATACCATGTTTTCGCCTTATATAGAACTTTTACGTATTATTGAAATTTTTTTTACAACAACTGGTATTAGAGCGGTCTTAATTTTATTAAAAAATCAATTTAGAATGTAATTCTAATTAATAACATTATTGAATGGCACAATAATTGTTGATACATGAGATGTATGTTTTGTTTGATTGTCATATTGATGAATGAATCTTCTATTAGAATTGGTCGTTAATTATATGGTTCTTTTGGTTCAATTAGATTTGATGTTCGCCCTTAATTTGGGTTAGGAATTTTGTAAGTTTTATTTTATTTTACATTATGTAAATTTATAAAATTATGTAAATTTCACAATGATCATCAAATCATATTCAAGAAGACTTTGAAGGACAAAAACTTAGGGTTTGGTGAAACTCTAAGTGGTGGATTTTGGTGGCCAAAATTCTAGGGTTTTGACCCTAGGATAGCCAACACCATAGGAGGCCAAAACCCTAGAGTAAGACTCTAGGGTTGATCGGCCAATGATGGGCCCTCAACCTAGGATTTTCAAACCCTAGGTTGCCCGGCCCATTATAGTAGGCCCATAGGTTTGTGAAACCCATGTTGACCCGACCCAAAATTAAAAGTGTTTTAATTTTAGGTCAAATCCACAAAGATGGACCCGAAGACGAACTTGGAGACGAAGCCCATGAAGAGGAGGCCCGTTAGATTAGTTTTATTTTATTTTATTTTATTTATTTATTTATAAACCAAAGGAACTCGGTCAATTCTAATGTTTTTATTTTTATACTATATCTTTATAATATGTCATGCACGTCACATGTCATATAGTATAGGAGTGCCATCCAATATTATGTTCCGCTTGCATCATTTATTCATATTGTTAATGTGATTAATATATAATATGATTAAATGATGGATTAGTTATTTTTAAAGTGTTTAAAATTTGACCAATACAATTTGGGGCTTATTCAATTAAAATTACCTAAGTTGTTAGGAGTAGATTTTAATGAATAAGTTGAGCGGAGCGAAAAGACTTTGTCAAAAAGACCGATAAGAGGTCTAAGGTTTGGAGGGATTTAAGCGGACCATTGTGACCCCCCTTCTTACTTGGAAGTTCTTTTCGTGAAGTGAAACTATAGGTTATAATTTCACGTAGTACTAATTAGGTTTAATTAAACATGAGATGCTTTATAAACCAAAGATTAGTACGTCACGAAAAGACATATTCTAAGCATATTTAAAAGAGTTTTAAATGGGTAGCTTAGAATCACGTAGAATTTAATTCTACACTTTTTAGGTAAAAATTAGATCATAAACCTAAAATCAATTTTACCTAGTTAAATGTTAACTTAGGTTTAATAAAATACTACATTAATAGTGAGTTTATGGTCTCCATCGTTGATTTAGCACCGTGAGGGTCAAGCGGCGCCTCGAGGCGCTTCGATTTCGTCCCCCTACGGGTGGTGTCCGCTTGGCTCAATACCAAGGCTAAGTCTCATATGATAGATTGTTTGGATGTATTTCAACTGTGACCTACCCTACGGCGGCACATCTTGAGTTAAGTCTGAGAAGTCGAAACGATGGGTTAACTCATAAGACAAATCAAATGTTGACTTGTCTGGCCAAACTTTCCCACTTCGGCATTTAATAGGCATGGAAATAAGAGTTATTTTGGTCGTGATTATTAATCGAGAAGAGTCTCGGTTTGGTTAAATGAATAATTGACCTACCCTACGGCGGCACTTTATTCATGGATAACCGAACTGTCGAGGGAATAATAACTTAAAGGTTTTAGTATTTTTCCCGTTGCATTCATGCATACACGTTTATTATTCCCGAAATCATGATGAATGTTTTGTCTCAAACTTTTCTAATTTTTATTATCAGCATTTTCAATATGTCTTTTGGAAATCCTATTACCGCTTTATTGTCCAAAGATGTGCTAACTGGGGATAACTTTTCCAAGTGAAAAAGTAACCTCAACATCGTGCTGGTCAGTGAGAGCATAAGGTATGTTCTTACTGAGTCACGTCCACCTGTTCCTGCCGCAAATGCTGCGCGGGCGCTCAAAGAAGATTTTGAGTGTTGGAACTTCTCCAACAACAAGACTAAGGCCTACATGCTCGCAAGTATGTCTGATGCTCTGCGAACAAAGTTGGAGAACAAGGAGTGTAATGGCCTGAAACTAGACCACATTAAAAAGTATTTAATTTCTATTTCCAAGACAAAAATTTTCTTGAGATATTATCTTGATTACAATTATTTTGAGAGAAGTGATTAGTTTCGTCAAATCTGGCCAACTTGGACAATATAAGAATGACAGTGTAAAAATGTTAATTTGATGTGTTGGAATTTTAAAGCTTGTTAGGAATTCAATTTCAATCTGAAATTGATTTTAAAATTCCTAATTTCACTAATTGAGCCAAGTTGTGTATTTTCATAATTTTTGAAAATATGTCTTTTACTTAATGAATTTATGCAAATAAATAATAAATAAATCAATTTTCTATTGAGTAGGGTTTTTCCTTTTTTTTATCCCATTTCTCTTTATTCTCCTTCTCTCCCACGCCGTCACCCCCCTTCCTCCTCCATCCCTCACTCACGCAGCCGCCGCTGCCCTCCGGCCAACCCAGCCTCCTCCGGCGCTGCCTCCCTCTCGCGTGTCCAGCGCGCGCGCCCCCGAGCCTTCCCAGCCCGCACGCGCAGCTCCGCAGCGCGAGCCCCCGCGCGCCTCTCCCTCCCTTTCGCGCCCCGCGCGCTTCCTCCGGACGCCGAGCAGCAGCGCGCCCCTCCGTCCGAGCTCGCCCAGCCTCCGCGTGCTTCCTCCGGCGCCGATCCAGCCGCGCCCGACCTCTGCCAGCGCGAAGCCCAGCTCCTCCACCGTCGCGCCTCCAGCAGCGGTCCCGCGGCGCCCGAGCTCCGTCCGAGCTCCGCAAACAGCGCGAACCCGAGCTCCTCTGCGCCGCGCCGCCGCGCCACCCGACCAGAGCCTCCGCGCGAGCGCGACCCCTCCGCCTCGTCGCGTCTCCTGGCACCGGCAATCAGCTATGCGCGCGAGCTCCGGCGGTCCCGAGCTCAGCTTGTTGCCGTTCGGCCTTCCCCAGCCTCTCGCGTAGCCACGTTCCCTCCCCGTGCCCAGCGCGTGCTTCCGAGCAGCCCAACCCCGAGCTCTTCTCGTCGCCGACCACCACAGCTCCGGGCTCCGTGGCATGACGCCGGCCAGCCCCTCTCGCGCTTTGTCGAGCTTGTCTCCGAGCTGCTACGCGCCTACTTGAGCCGGTCTTGCTCGCGTCGGTGAGCCTCACATTCTTTTTTTGGTGGTTGTGCGTTACTTGTTATTCGTTGATAAGTTTTGAGATAAAAATCTAGTTTGTCTGCGGCTTGATTTTGGTGAATCGTTATGTCGAAATCGGTGTTGTATTGTGGTGTGTGAATAAAATTAGTTTGACTATGTTGGTCGTATGATTGTGGGTAAAATTGATTAATGTTTCGTAATCGAGTCTAGCTCGACCTATTTTCGAGTATCTTGGCGTTGTGAAAGTTGTTAATTTGTGCCGCTTAGTGCGTTATTTTGGTCAGTCGCGATGGAATTGATTTGAGATGGTGTGAGTTTTATCTTAGCGGTTAATTGTCGTGTGGTTATTGAAATTAAGAAATAAACATCGGTTGATTTTATTTCTTTAATGATGAAATCTATACTCGCAAAGATTAGTGTTTTGGGTGATATTATTGTTTTGAAAATCCGATTTTTGTGGAAATCGTGAATGTACAAACTTGAGTAAATTGCTTAAGGAAGCGATTGTATGTGAGTTGGAACTTTCAAATTTAGAAACTTACAAAAAGAATTTCTAAAGGAAGATTTTGCAATCTTGAGGATCGTGTCTTGCTCAAACTTTATAATCTACTTTTTATTGGATTTGTATTTTGTAAACTTGTTCGTTTGAGCCTAAAACGAGTATCGGGTCGCGAGTTCGAGCGTTTCGCGTTATACTTTCGTTTGAGTTCGAAGCTTGATTCGATTTCTTCTTCTATTCTCTCAAATTTTGCAGGATCGCAACCGAAGCACTTACAGATACCCGACCCCTCACTATCGAATACTAAAGGTATAACCGAACGGCCGGAATTGAGTTTTAGTCGCAAACTAAAACGACATTAGAGTGGTGACTGTAATTTTAGATTTGTTAAAATCCTTAAGAAAAGTGTTTTGTGATAAGCCGTTGAGGCTCAAGAACTTTGCGATTATGAAATCTTGAAATGTCTTGATATTATGTTAAATTATTATGTGTGGTTGTTGTGATGGACTGTGACCGAAATTAGTTCGGTGCTGGGTTGAAATTAGATGAAGGCTTCGGCCGGGATATCCAAAAAACAGGGGAAACTCTGCCGGATTTCCGGCTCGAAGTTCAGACACTTTTTATAGCTAAGTCAAAGACCATTTAGGTTCAAAGAATTCTTTCTCACCTAAACTAATCGAGCAACGTAACCATTAGTTGGGATTGACGGTTAGGGATAAAGTGACGACACTCGAGACGAGAACACCCCTAGAGGGGTTTCTCGACGAACCATTGGTCGACCCACCGTCTAGTGTCCCATTCTTTGAGTCTATTAATTCTTAAAGTTTCCTCCCTCTCGAATATTTTGTGGACTTCGACGTTGACCCTCTAATTCTCGTGTTCGGCAGAAGTGTCGCACCACATACTCCAAATAGGGACGTCGGAAAAGGAAAACCGTGAGGACCTAGTCGGGGAGGCTTAGGACTTCAGGTAAGTGGATCTCCACTGTGACACGAATATACTAAGTGGATCTCTACTGTGACACGAATATACGTTACCATGCTTGAATATATTATGCATGTATTGAGATTATATAAAGCGTGCGATGCTTCCAAAATTGTGGCTGTTAAACTATGTGAATCTCCATTCTAGCCAGGGCCATGTATATGGGCTCTTGATTATATTAGTCTCGTTTTGTACAACGGGCCTGCAGGTATGGGACTGTAGGTTCGTTTGTGACAGGTTGTGTTTGTCTAGGTGTATATTGGTGCGTGCATTCATTTATATGTTTATCTGTCTGTGGGTATGGGACCACAGATATAAAAATTACTCAACTTCGTGGTTTAGGTTCTAGTGTAGGGTGTGTATCTGTTTGTGTGTTTATATGTTAGGATGACCTATATGTCGGTGGGTATGGGACCACAGACATAAAACTGTTTATATTATTGTTGACACTTTGTTGCAGGTCAAAGAGAAAACTCTAAGACAAGACGAGGGGAGCTAAAGTAATGTATGTATACGGGTAGGGCCCGACGGGGCCGCAAGTCATGATCGGTTCCGAAATAGCCCGACGGGGCCACTGATTTCGTTTCGGGATGGCCCGAGTGGCCTTGGGGAGGTCGGCGGACGACCTTCTTCGGTGGCAATATTTTGACCATTTGTGTAGGGCCCGACGGGGCCGCGATCATGATTTGGTTCCGAAATAGCCCGACGGGGCCATTATGTATGACAGATTTCGGAACGACCCGAGGGACCTCGCGGAGGTCAACGAACCATCTTTCAGAACGGCCCGAGGGGCCTTGGGGAGGAGAGCCACGGCCCTCTCCACAGTTTATGATGTGACGATCTGGATCGGCCCGACGGGTTAAAGTGCAATAATGAATTCCGAAACGACCCGACGGGGTCACTGGCCGTAAAAAGTTTCGGAAAGGGCAGAGAGGCCCGAGGAGGATGAGTCCTCACAATCTTAAAGAATATCGGGATGGTCCGAGGGGCCAAGATCCATAGCATGTCCCGAATTAACCTGATGGGGTGATTGCGCAATCAATCCGAAACAGTCCGACAGAACCACCGGTCGTGAGAAGTTTCGGAACGACCCGATGGGGCTCAAGAAGGTCGGTAGACGACCTTCCTCTTTATATGTTGTGTGTTGCGATCATGATCGATTCCGAGATCGCCCGACGGGGCCATTGTCTGTGTGAGGTTTCGGAACGACCCGATGGGTCTCGAGGAGGTTGGTAGACGACCTTCCTCTTCATATGCTGTGTGTCGCGATTGTGATCGATTCCGAGATCGCCCGACGGGGCCATTGTCTGTGTGAGGTTTCGGAACGACTCATAGATTGTCCAGAATTGTATTAGCTCTAGAATAACTTCTAGAGAGACCAGAGACACATGAAATTTCGAACGACCCGTAGAGGGTGTGGAACTGTGTGAGTTTTATCACGATCTACAATAGGATTTAGAGGCATTCACGTTCTATAATGACCCGCGAAGGGGTCTACATGTGTATATAGTTCTAGAACGACCCGAGAATGGGTCTAGATGTGTATATAGTTCTAGAACGACCCGCGAACGGGTATAAATGTGTATTGAATTCTAGAATGACCCAGGAGAGGTCCAGATTGTGTATAAGTTCTAGAACGACCCGCAAGGGGTCGGGATGTGAAACGTGTGCACATGTATTTTTTATAAGCTGAGTCAGAGTTGTGAACTTGAGTGAGATTAGAACAAATTATGAAATTGACTTTTGAGTCGAGATTAATGGGTCGTTGAATTCGACCTCGTTACATGTCACAACTCCTTTGCAGGTATTGTATCCCGCGTAAGTTCAGCAATTATATTTGAATTCTACTCTGCGGGCAAGATTATTTAAGAGTGTCGTTTACTCTTCGAACTACGACGACTCGATCGTCGAATCTATCTATTTGTTGAATTAAAATATTGTGATACCTCTTGATTGTATGTTACCTGCCGACTTAGCAATTTATCTATCTAATCCACTTATTGGGCTATTAGCTCACTAGTGTGCTCGTGTCGCAGGTATTTTATTAAGAAAGCAGAAAGGGTGAAGCGATAACGACGGGAACAGCGAGTGTATACGGGACCGACCTGTAAAACTTTACGTGGACTACCGGCTAATCGTTGGCAAAGAAAAGTTTTAAATTCCGCATATTTTGTAAATGTTAAAATTAAATTTATTTTGGTTATGGTGAGGATTAGTGAACCTCATGTTTAATATTAAAAGTTTGGTTTTGTAACTTAATTTAAAAAGTTCAAATTTGACCGTATTTTTAGGAACCAAAATACCGTTTTGAGTTTTGGGTCGTTACAAAGTTGGTATCAGAGCCACGGTTTAGCCGGTCCTGTAGACAACCCCGTATGCACTAGCGTGATTCCTTCGCTGTCGTCAATGTGAGTAATCCTTATTAATGTTTCACGAGCTTTGAAAATAAATAATAATGATAATAAATTAATTATAAGTATACTCTAATAGAACGACTGAGACGGGATTAGAAGAATAAGCTGAGTCGTAGGGCTCGAGCTGACCATCCGAAACGCGATCGTTCAAAGTGGTTATGCGCCACTAGTCATTCTACCCCCCGATTGGGGACAGTGACCGTAAGTCGTGATTTACTTTCAGGGTCATCCTCAAAGGATATGCGCCTCAAGTTGTCTGCCCCCAATAACAACTAAGGCTGTGAATGCCAAAGTAGAGGCCAAATATTTGATTTACTAAAGAATGAGTAAATCATTAAGAATAAATAACGAGGGAACCCCGGTCTGCTGTGTGATCTGACAAAGGGACTCAACATACTAAATCTCCGTCTGCTTCTTGATATGACGGGGGAAAGCACATCAGATTTAAATTCCCGATTCCTCGGTAAACGGGACGGAAGGGAAAGAAATTCGAAATAAGCCTCAATCCTCCGACAGGAGTCGATAGGAGGTAAACGAATTCAATCTAAATATTGAAAAAAAAAGTCGATGGTACCGCTTGGCTCCAAGAGAGAGAGCCCTGGCTCCGAGAGAGAGAGCCCTGCTCCCTGAGTGTGAGCTTATTCCTCACACAAGCCGGCCAGTTGAGTGTGAGACGAAGTCTGTGTGACTGCCAGGAGATTGATCCTCTCCCTGCCTGCGCGCTAGAAAAATTGCGGTGACCATCAGTGGATCCTAGACTTGATAAAAATGTCGAGCTTGATAAATTAAGTAATGAAGTGATTTCTGTGTGAAACCAGTAAGTCCGGAGAGAGTCCAATGGGACATTCCTCCAGAAGGACTATAAATAAACGTGGTGGGTACATAACCGATCACGAGATATTAATTTTAATAAAGTTACTTACAGGTGTACTCAAGTAGTACGAGCATGATGGGACTTGAGGATCATGTTGAGAATTAAGGCTCAAAGTGATGGTCCAAGGGACACTCTCATTCGGGGTGGTAGCTCTTCACCATCCGTGCTGTCTCGAGTAGACGTAGGATGGTCTGCTGCTATTCGCTCTTAGTCTTAAATTACAAATGAAGGTCCCCTTGAGTTTCTAACCGTCAATATCGCTTGAAGAAGCGCGAATGCTTACCTTACACGAAGCATAGTGAATAAAGACAAATTGGCGACAGACGATCTAAGGGCCAGAATCATAATGGGGAGGCTGATCGAACTACACGCGAAGTTGGTGCATTTATTTTTCCTGGTCCGACCGAAGGTAGAGACGAGGAGTTGATATAGCCCTGTAGGAGGTGTTAGAGTCATTTATGATTTTGAAAGCGTTGTACTATAGGGTTTTATGTGGTTTGATCTCTACCTTTGGATGGCCTCCAAATTCTGTTGTACCTTGGAAGATAAGCACTAAATTTTATGTTTTTCACAAGATGCACAAGTTTTGGCCACGAGAGAATGTCGTGCACAATTGTGATGATTATCAGAGTGGCGCAGCAGAAGTGTGGGAAACAATGCTTTAAAGAGAGGTCAAAAAGCTCATTCAGCACACTCAAGCGGGACCCACATCGAGCCTGCACCACTACGTTGGTGCTAGTAGGCTCTAAGGTGTTTCACTTCAATTACGAAGAGTGATTGATGAGGACTGTCAGGGATTCATCGCTCGCATTAGGACCTGTCCCAAGAGGATACGCATCAAGCTCTGGATATTTCGATCGTAAGGAACTCTGTTCATGTCCTTTCGGAGGACTTTCTAAGATTACTTCTCGACCTTGAGACTGAGTCCGTTATCGAACTATTACCGAGTACCGCCCAGTGTGAGATCCCGAAGGGATTAAATGGGTTGAATTCAGCTGAAGGGCCAATTTAACAAGGGTTTTATAAGACCCTGTCGCTCAACGTTGGGAGCATCAGTGCTTTATGTTAGAAAATGAAGGTGATTGCGGCGGTCACAACCCCTTGAGCCAAGATAAGGGCAAGACAGGGTAAGCTGCGCAATCCCTCACAACGTGGATTAGTATCGGTTCTCGAGGTAAAGACTTGCGATCAGGCTATCTCTAGCTAAAGGCACGAGGAAAATATGCTCACGTCCGCCTTCCAAACCAGTTGTGGACACTGTGAGCCCTTGGTAATGTCCTTCGAACTCACTAGTACCTTAGCCGTATTACCGTCTTAACGAATTGTGTCCTTAGAGACTATGTCGACGGGTTCATTATAGTCTAAAACGATGATATTCTCGTCTACTCGAAAGCAAAGGAAGAGCAGGGAGAGCATTTGCGAGATGTTGTGGAAGGATTAGCCAAAGAGAAGTTCTACGCAAAGTTCAAGAAGTGCGAGTTTTGGTCGGAAATACCCCATTTCTCGGTCACGTAGTGTCCAAGGAAGAAATTTTAGTGAATCTGTCGAGGACCAAAGCCGTGAGTCCAGAGAAACAGCCCTCGACCGTCACAAAAGCCCCTGGTTTCCTAATGTTAGCCGAGTAGTATAGACAGTTTGTAGAGGAAGTCTCCAAACTTGCTCTACCTTTGACCCTCGACACTAGAAAGAATATCAAGTTTTCTTGGACTTAGGTGTGCGAAGAGAGTTTTCAAGAGCTCAAAGGCCGTCTCACAACGTCATCGGAGTTAACAATCCCCACGAAGACCACTAGATTTGCGCTTCATTGCGACGCCTATTGGGTGATTGTGAATAGGCTCAGCAAGTCAGCGTACTTTCTGCTTGTGCGAAGGAAATGCTCCATAGACAGATTGGCGGAGATTTACGTCCAAGGGACAATGAGGCTCTTTATGGTTGAAAGTCTTATTCTCCTCTCCCTTGGTATGTAATCAGAGAGAGGAAATTTTGGGGTCGAAACTCGTAGAACTTGCTTTTCCGGCCATCGCGAAGAAATCAGGGCCGCATGAGGATCGCCCAATGCAGACAACTAGCCATGTGGGCAACCACGTGTTCATGTAAGTGGCACCTATGAGGGAAGACACGTGGTTTGAAAGTACATAGGACCTTTTGAGGTCCTAGGCATTGAACCTGAAGCTACCTATGAAGAGAAGTCCTTGCAAATTTTAGATCGAGAGTACAAGGAGTTAAAATGTAGGACTATCCCGATGATCAAGGTGCAGTGAGGGAGCCACATCGGGAGAGAGGCAACTCGAGAGCTTAAGGCTGAAGTGAGAGAGAAATACCCACCCTTGTTCTAAGTTTCGAGGATGAAACTTCTGTAAGGTGGTAGGATTGTAATGGCCTGAAACTAGACCACATTAAAAAGTATTTAATTTCTATTTCCAAGACAAAAATTTTCTTGAGATATTATCTTGATTACAATTATTTTGAGAGAAGTGACTAGTTTCGTCAAATCTGGCCAACTTGGACAATATAAGAATGACAGTGTAAAAATGTTAATTTGATGTGTTGGAATATTAAAGCTTGTTAGGAATTCAATTTCAATCTGAAATTGATTTTAAAATTCCTAATTTCACTAATTGAGCCAAGTTGTATATTTTCATAATTTTTGGAAATATGTCTTTTACTTAATGAATTTATGCAAATAAATAATAAATAAATCAATTTTCTATTGAGTAGGGTTTTTTCTTTTTTTTTTATCCCATTTCTCTTTCTTCTTCTTCTCTCCCACGCCGTCACCCCCTTCCTTCTCCGTCCCTCACTCACGCAGCCGCCGCTGCCCTCCGGCCAACCCAGCCTCCTCCGGCGCTGCCTCCCTCTCGCATGTCCAGCGCGCGCGCCCCCGAGCCTTCCCAGCCCGCACGCGCAGCTCCGCAGCGCGAGCCCCCGCGCGCCTCTCCCTCCCTTTCGCGCCTCGCGTGCTTCCTCCGGACGCCGAGCAGCAGCGCGCCCCTCCTTCCGAGCTCGCCCAGCCTCCGCGTGCTTCCTCCGGTGCCGATCCAGCCGCGCCCGACCTCTGCCAGCACGAAGCCCAGCTCCCCCACCGTCGCGCCTCCAGCAGCGGTCTCGCGCCGCTCGACCGCCCGAGCTCCGTCCGAGCTCCGCAAACAGCGCGAACCCGAGCTCCTCCGCGCCGCACCGCCGCGCCACCCGACCAGAGCCTCCGCGCGAGCGCGACCCCTCCGCCTCGTCGCGTCTCCTGGCACCGGCAATCAGTTGTGCGCGCGAGCTCCAGCGGTCCCGAGCTCAGCTTGTTGCCGTTCGGCCTTCCCCAGCCTCTCGCGTAGCCACGCTCCCTCCCCGTGCCCAGCGCGTGCCTCCGAGCAGCCCAACCCCGAGCTCTGCTCGTCGCCGACCACCACAGCTCCGGGCTCCGTGGCATGACGCCGGCCAGCCCCTCTCGCGCTTTGTCGAGCTTGTCTCCGTGCCGCTACGCGCCTACTTGAGCCGGTCTTGCTCGCGTCGGTGAGCCTCGCATTCTTTTTTTGGTGGTTGTGCGTTACTTGTTATTCGTTGATAAGTTTTGAGATAAAAATCTAGTTTGTCTGCGGCTTGATTTTGGTGAATCGTTATGTCGAAATCGGTGTTGTATTGTGGTTTGTGAATAAAATTAGTTTGACTATGTTGGTCGTATGATTGTGGGTAAAATTGATTAATGTTTCGGAATCGAGTCTAGCTCGACCTATTTTCGAGTATCTTGGCGTTGTGAAAGTTGTTAATTTGTGCCGCTTAGTGCGTTATTTTAGTCAGTCGCGATGGAATTGATTTGAGATGGTGTGAGTTTTATCTTAACGGTTAATTGTCGTGTGGTTATTGAAATTGAGAAATAAACATCGGTTGATTTTATTTCTTTAATGATGAAATCTATACTCGCAAAGATTAGTGTTTTGGGTGATATTATTGTTTTGAAAATCCGATTTTTGTGGAAATCGTGAATGTACAAACTTGAGTAAATTGCTTAAGGAAGCGATTGTATGTGAGTTGGAACATTCAAATTTAGAAACTTACAAAAAAATTTCTAAGGGAAGATTTTGCAATCTTGAGGATCGTGTCTTGCTCAAACTTTATAATCTACTTTTTATTGGATTTGTATTTTGTAAACTTGTTCGTTTGAGCCTAAAACGAGTATCGGGTCGCGAGTTCGAGCGTTTCGCGTTATACTTTCGTTTGAGTTCGAAGCTTGATTCGATTTCTTCTTCTATTCTCTCAAATTTTGCAGGATCGCAACCGAAGCACTTACAGATACCCGACCCCTCACTATCGAATACTAAAGGTATAACCGAACGGCCGGAATTGAGTTTTAGTCGCAAACTAAAACGACATTAGAGTGGTGACTGTAATTTTAGATTTGTTAAAATCCTTAAGAAAAGTGTTTTGTGATAAGCCGTTGGGGCTCAAGAACTTTGCGATTATGAAATCTTGAAATGTCTTGATATTATGTTAAATTATTCTGTGTGGTTGTTGTGATGGACTGTGACCGAAATTAGTTCGGGGCTGGGTTGAAATTAGGTGAAGGCTTCGGCCGGGATATCCAAAAAACAGGAGAAACTCTGCCGGATTTCCGGCTCGAAGTTCAGACACTTTTTATAGCTAAGTCAAAGACCATTTAGGTTCAAAGAATTCTTTCTCACCTAAACTAATCGAGCAACGTAACCATTAGTTGGGATTGACGGTTAGGGATAAAGTGACGACACTCGAGACGAGAACACCCCTAGAGGGGTTTCTCGACGAACCATTGGTCGACCCACCGTCTAGTGTCCCATTCTTTGAGTCTATTAATTCTTAAAGTTTCCTCCCTCTCGAATATTTTGTGGACTTCGACGTTGACCCTCTAATTCTCGTGTTCGGCAGAAGTGTCGCACCACATACTCCAAATAGGGACGTCGGAAGAGGAAAACCGTGAGGACCTAGTCAGGGAGGCTTAGGACCTCAGGTAAGTGGATCTCCACTGTGACACGAATATACTAAGTGGATCTCCACTGTGACACGAATATACGTTACCATGCTTGAATATATTATGCATGTCTTGAGATTATATAAAGCGTGCGATGCTTCTAAAATTGTGGCTGTTAAACTATGTGAATCTCCATTCTAGCCAGGGCCATGTATATGGACTCTTGATTATATTAGTCTCGTTTTGTACAACGGGCCTACAGGTATGGGACTGTAGGTTCGTTTGTGACAGGTTGTGTTTGTCTAGGTGTATATTGGTGCGTGCATTCATTTATATGTTTATCTGTCTGTGGGTATGGGACCACAGATATAAAAATTACTCAACTTCGTGGTTTAGGTTCTAGTGTAGGGTGTTTATCTATTTGTGTGTTTATATGTTAGGATGACCTATATGTCGGTGGGTATGGGACCACAGACATAAAACTGTTTATATTATTGTTGACACTTTGTTGCAGGTCGAAGAGAAAACTCTAAGACAAGACGAGGGGAGCTAAAGTAATGTATCTATACGGGTAGGGCCCGACGGGGCCGCAAGTCATGATCGGTTCCGAAATAGCCCGACGGGGCCACTGATTTCGTTTCGGAATGGCCCGAGAGGCCTTGGGGAGGTCGGCGGACGACCTTACTTGGTGGCAATATTTTGACCATTTGTGTAGGGCCCGACGGGGCCGCGATCATGATTTGGTTCCGAAATAGCCCGACGGGGCCATTATGTATGACAGATTTCGGAAGACCCGAGGGACCTCGCGGAGGTCAACGAACCATCTTTCAGAACGGCCAGAGGGGCCTTGGGGAGGAGAGCCACGGCCCTCTCCACAGTTTATGATGTGACGATCCGGATCGGCCCGACGGGTTAAAGTGCAATAATGAATTCCGAAACGACCCGACGGGGTCATTGGCCGTAAAAAGTTTCGGAAAGGGCAGAGAGGCCCGAGGAGGATGAGTCCTCACAATCTTAAAGAATATCGAGATGGTCCGAGGGGCCAAGATCCATAGCATGTCCCGAATTAACCCGATGGGGTGATTGCGCAATCAATCCGAAACAGTCCGACAGAACCACCGGTCGTGAGAAGTTTCGGAACGACCCGATGGGTCTCAAGAAGGTCGGTAGACGACCTTTCTCTTTATATGCTGTGTGCTGCGATCATGATCGATTGCGAGATCGCCCGACGGGGCCATTGTCTGTGTCAGGTTTCGGAATGACGCGATGGGTCTCGAGGAGGTCGGTAGACGACCTTCCTCTTCATATGCTGTGTGTCGCGATTGTGATCGATTCCGAGATCGCCCGACGAGGCCATTGTCTGTGTGAGGTTGCGGAACGACTCATAGATTGTCCAGAATTGTATTAGCTCTAGAATAACTTCTAGAGAGATCAGAGACACAAGAAATTTCGAACGACCCGCAGAGGGTGTGGAACTGTGTGAGTTTTATCACGATCTATAATAGGATTTAGAGGCATTCACGTTCTATAATGACCCGCGAAGGGGTCTAGATGTGTATATAGTTCTAGAACGACCCGAGAATGGGTCTAGATGTGTATATAGTTCTAGAACGACCCGAGAATGGGTCTAGATGTGTATATAGTTCTAGAACGACCCGAGAATGGGTCTAGATGTGTATATAGTTCTAGAACGACCCGAGAATGGGTCTAGATGTGTATATAGTTCTAGAACGACCCGCGAACGGGTATAAATGTGTATTGAATTCTAGAATGACCCAGGAGAGGTCCAGATTGTGTATAAGTTCTAGAACGACCCGCAAGGGGTCGGGATGTGAAACGTGTGAACATGTATTTTTATAAGCTGAGTCAGAGTTGTGAACTTGAGTGAGATTAGAACAAATTATGAAATTGACTTTTGAGTCGAGATTAATGGGTCGTTGAATTCGACCTCGTTACATGTCACAACTCCTTTGCAGGTATTGTATCCCGCGTAAGTTCAGCAATTATATTTGAATTCTACTCCGCGGGCAAGATTATTTAAGAGTGTCGTTTACTCTTCGAACTACGACGACTCGATCGTCGAATCTATCTATTTGTAATTAAAATATTGTGATACCTCTTGATTGTATGTTACCTGCAGACTTAGCAATTTATCTATCTAATCCACTTATTGGGCTATTAGCTCACTAGTGTGCTCGTGTCGCAGGTATTTTATTAAGAAAGCAGAAAGGGTGAAGCGATAACGACGGGAACAGCGAGTGTATACGGGACCGACCTGTAAAACTTTACGTGGACTACCGGCTAATCGTTGGCAAAGAAAAGTTTTAAATTCCGCATATTTTGTAAATGTTAAAATTAAATTTATTTTGGTTATGGTGAGGATTTGTGAACCTCATGTTTAGTATTAAAAGTTTGGTTTTGTAACTTAATTTAAAAAGTTCAAATTTGACCGTATTTTTAGGAACCAAAATATCGTTTTGAGTTTTGGGTCGTTACAAAGTTGGTATCAGAGCCACGGTTTAGCCGGTCCTGTAGACAACCCCGTATGCACTAGCGTGATTCCTTCGCTGTCGTCAATGTGAGTAACCCTTATTTATGTTTAACGAGCTTTGAAAATAAATAATAATAATAATAAATTAATTGTAAGTATACTCTAATAGAATGACTGAGACGGGATTAGAAGAATAAGCTGAGTCGTAGGGCTCGAGCTGACCATCCGAAATGCGGTCGTTCAAAGTGGTTATGCGCCACTAGTCATTCTACCCCCCGATTGGGGACAGTGACCGTAAGTCGTGATTTACTTTCAGGGTCATCCTCAAAGGATATGCGCCTCAAGTTGTCTGCCCCCAATAACAACTAAGGCTGTGAATGCCAAAGTAGAGGCCAAATATTTGATTTACTAAAGAATGAGTAAATCATTAAGAATAAATAACGAGGGAACCCCGGTCTGCTGTGTGATCTGACAAAGGGACTCAACATACTAAATCTCCGTCTGCTTCTTGATCTGACGGGGGAAAGTACATCAGATTTAAATTCCCGATTCGTCGGTAAACGGGACGGAAGGGACAGAAATTCGAAATAAGCCTCAATCCTCCGACAGGAGTCGATAAGAGGTAAACGAATTCAATCTAAATATTGAAATAAAAGTCGATGGTACCGCTTGGCTCCAAGAGAGAGAGCCCTGGCTCCGAGAGAGAGAGCCCTGGCTCCGAGAGAGAGAGCCCTGCTCCCTGAGTGTGAGCTTATTCCTCACACAAGCCGGCCAGTTGAGTGTGAGACGAAGTCTGTGTGACTGCCAGGAGATTGATCCTCTCCCTGCCTGCGCGTTAGAAAAATTGCGGTGACCATCAGTGGATCCTAGACTTGATAAAAATGTCGAGCTTGATAAATTAAGTAATGAAGTGATTTCTGTGTGAAACCAGCAAGTCCGGAGAGAGTCTAACGGGACATTCCTCCAGAAGGACTATAAATAAGCGTGGTGGGTACATAACCGATCACGAGATATTAATTTTAATAAAGTTACTTACAGGTGTACTCAAGTAGTACGAGCATGATGGGACTTGAGTATCATGTTGAGAATTAAGGCTCAAAGTGATGGTCCAAGGGACACTCTCGTTCGGGGTGGTAGCTCTTCACCATCCGTGCTGTCTCGAGTAGACGTAGGATGGTCTGCTGCTATTCGCTCTTAGTCTTAAATTCCAAATGAAGGTCCCCTTGAGTTTCTAACCGTCAATATCGCTTGAAGAAGCGCGAATGCTTACCTTACACGAAGCATAGTGAATAAAGACAAATTGGCGACAGACGATCTAAGGGCCAGAATCATAATGGGGAGGCTGATCGAACTACACGCGAAGTTGGTGCATTTATTTTTCCTGGTCCGACCGAAGGCAGAGACGAGGAGTTGATATAGCCCTGTAGGAGGTGTTAGAGTCATTAATGATTTTGAAAGCGTTGTACTATGGGGTTTTATGTGGTTTGATCGCTACCTTTGGATGGCCTTCAAATTCTGTTGTACCTTGGAAGATAAGCACTAAATTTTATGTTTTTCACAAGATGCACAAGTTTTGGCCACGAGAGAATGTCGTGCACAATTGTGATGATTATCAGAGTGGCGCAGCAGAAGTGTGGGAAACAATGCTTTAAAGAGAGGTCAAAAAGCTCATTCAGCACACTCAAGCGGGACCCACATCGAGCCTGCACCACTACGTTGGTGCTAGTAGGCTCTAAGGTGTTTCACTTCAATTACGAAGAGTGATTGATGAGGACTGTCAGGGATTCATCGCTCGCATTAGGACCTATCCCAAGAGGATACGCATCAAGCTCTGGATATTTCGATCGTAAGGAACTCTGTTCATGTCCTTTCGGAGGACTTTCTAAGATTACTTCTCGACCTTGAGACTGAGTCCGTTATCGAACTATTACCGAGTACCACCCAGTGTGAGATCCCGAAGGGATTAAATGGGTTGAATTCAGCTGAAGGGCCAATTTAACAAGGGTTTTATAAGACCCAGTCGCTCAATGTTGGGAGCATCAGTGCTTTATGTTAGAAAATGAAGGTGATTGCGGCGGTCACAACCCCTTGAGCCAAGATAAGGGCAAGACAGGGTAAGCTGCGCAATCCCTCACAACGTGGATTAGTATCGGTTCTCGAGGTAAAGACTTGCGATCAGGCTATCTCTAGCTAAAGGCACGAGGAAAATATGCTCACGTCCGCCTTCCAAACCAGTTGTGGACACTGTGAGCCCTTGGTAATGTCCTTCGGACTCACTAGTACCTTAGCCGTATTACCGTCTTAACGAATTGTGTCCTTAGAGACTATGTCGACGGGTTCATTATAGTCTAAAACGATGATATTCT
Source organism: Boehmeria nivea var. tenacissima (assembly GCA_018132145.1). Lineage (NCBI taxonomy): Eukaryota > Viridiplantae > Streptophyta > Magnoliopsida > Rosales > Urticaceae > Boehmeria > Boehmeria nivea. The sequence goes on along the minus strand of CM030882.1, from coordinate 1,895,912 downwards.
CGTCTACTCGAAAGCAAAGGAGGAGCAGGGAGAGCATTTGTGAGCTGTTGTGGAAGGATTAGCCAAAGAGAAGTTCTACGCAAAGTTCAAGAAGTGCGAGTTTTGGTCGGAAATACCCCATTTCTCGGTCACGTAGTGTCCAAGGAAGAAATTTTAGTGAATCTGTCGATGACCAAAGCCGTGAGTCCAGAGAAACAGCCCTCGACCGTCACAAAAGCCCCTGGTTTCCTAATTTTAGCCGAGTAGTATAGACAGTTTGTAGAGAAAGTCTCCAAACTTGCTCTACCTTTGACCCTCGACACTAGAAAGAATATCAAGTTTTCTTGGACTTCGGTGTGCGAAGAGAGTTTTCAAGAGCTCAAAGGCCGTCTCACAACGTCATCGGAGTTAACAATCCCCACGAAGACCACTAGATTTGCGCTTCATTGCGACGCCTATTGGGTGATTGTGAATAGGCTCAGCAAGTCAGCGTACTTTCTGCTTGTGCGAAGGAAATGCTCCATAGACAGATTGGCGGAGATTTACGTCCAAGGGACAATGAGGCTCTTTATAGTTGAAAGTCTAATTCTCCTCTCCCTTGGTATGTAATCAGAGAGAGGAAATTTTGGGGTCGAAACTCGTAGAACTTGCTTTTCCGGCCATCGCGAAGAAATCAGGGCCGCATGAGGATCGCCCAATGCAGACAACTAGCCATGTGGGTAACCACGTGTTCATGTAAGTGGCACCTATGAGGGAAGACACATGGTTTGAAAGTACATAGGACCTTTTGTGGTCCTAGGAATTGAACCTGAAGCTACCTATGAAGAGAAGTCCTTGCAAATTTTAGATCGAGAGTACAAGGAGTTAAAATGTAGGACTATCCCGATGATCAAGGTGCAGTGAGGGAGCCACATCGGGAGATAGGCAACTCGAGAGCTTAAGGCTGAAGTGAGAGAGAAATACCCACCCTTGTTCTAAGTTTCGAGGACGAAACTTCTGTAAGGTGGTAGGATTGTAATGGCCTGAAACTAGACCACATTAAAAAGTATTTAATTTCTATTTCCAAGTCAAAAATTTTCTTGAGATATTATCTTGATTACAAATATTTTGAGAGAAGTGACTAGTTTCGTCAAATCTGGTCAACTTGGACAATATAAGAATGACAGTGTAAAAATGTTAATTTGATGTGTTGGAATTTTAAAGCTTGTTAGGAATTCAATTTCAATCTGAAATTGATTTTAAAATTCTTAATTTCACTAATTGAGCCAAGTTGTATATTTTCATAATTTTTGGAAATATGTCTTTTACTTAATGAATTTATGCAAATAAATAATAAATAAATCAATTTTCTATTGAGTAGGGTTTTTTCTTTTTTTTATCCCATTTCTCTTTCTTCTCCTTCTCTCCTACGCCATCACCCCCCTTCCTCCTCCGTCCCTCACTCACGCAGCCGCCGCTGCCCTCCGGCCAACCCAGCCTCCTCCGGCGCTGCCTCCCTCTCGCGTGTCCAGCGCGCGCGCCCCCGAGCCTTCCCAGCCCGCACGCGCAGCTCCGCAGCGCGAGCCCCCGCGCGCCTCTCCCTCCCTTTCGCGCCCCGCGTGCTTCCTCCGGAGGCCGAGCAGCAGCGCGCCCCTCCTTCCGAGCTCGCCCAGCCTCCGCGTGCTTCCTCCGGCGCCGATCCAGCCGCGCCTGACCCCTGCCAGCGCGAAGCCCAGCTCCCCCACCGTCGCGCCTCCAACAGCGGTCCCGCGCCGCTCGACCGCCCGAGCTCCGTCCGAGCTCCGCAAACAGAGCGAACCCGAGCTCCTCCGCGTCGCGCCGCCGCGACACCCGACCAGAGCCTCCGCGCGAGCGCGACCCCTCCGCCTCGTCGCGTCTCCTGGCACCGGCAATCAGCTGTGCGCGCGAGCTTCGGCGGTCCCGAGCTCAGCTTGTTGCCGTTCGGCCTTCCCCAGCCTCTCGCGTAGCCACGCTCCCTCCCCGTGCCCAGCGCGTGCCTCCGAGCAGCCCAACCCCGAGCTCTGCTCGTCGCCGACCACCACAGCTCCGGGCTCCGTGGCATAACGCCGGCCAGCCCCTCTCGCGCTTTGTCGAGCTTGTCTCCGTGCCGCTACGCGCCTACTTGAGCCGGTCTTGCTCGCGTCGGTGAGCCTCGCATTCTTTTTTTGGTGGTTGTGCGCTACTTGTTATTCGTTGATAAGTTTTGAGATAAAAATCTAGTTTGTCTGCGGCTTGATTTTGGTGAATCGTTATGTCGAAATCGGTGTTGTATTGTGGTGTGTGAATAAAATTAGTTTGACTATGTTGGTCGTATGATTGTGGGTAAAATTGATTAATGTTTCGTAATCGAGTCTAGCTCGACCTATTTTCGAGTATCTTGGCGTTGTGAAAGTTGTTAATTTGTGCCGCTTAGTGCGTTATTTTGGTCAGTCGCGATGGAATTGATTTGAGATGGTGTGAGTTTTATCTTAACGGTTAATTGTCGTGTGGTTATTGAAATTAAGAAATAAACATCGGTTGATTTTATTTCTTTAATGATGAAATCTATACTCGCAAAGATTAGTGTTTTGGGTGATATTATTGTTTTGAAAATCCGATTTTTGTGGAAATCGTGAATGTACAAACTTGAGTAAATTGCTTAAGGAAGCGATTGTATGTGAGTTGGAACTTTCAAATTTAGAAACTTACAAAAAGAATTTCTAAAGGAAGATTTTGCAATCTTGAGGATCGTGTCTTGCTCAAACTTTATAATCTACTTTTTATTGGATTTGTATTTTGTAAACTTGTTCGTTTGAGCCTAAAACGAGTATCGGGTCGCGAGTTCGAGCGTTTCGCGTTATACTTTCGTTTGAGTTCGAAGCTTGATTCGATTTCTTCTTCTATTCTCTCAAATTTTGCAGGATCGCAACCGAAGCACTTACAGATACCCGACCCCTCACTATCGAATACTAAAGGTATAACCGAACGGCCGGAATTGAGTTTTAGTCGCAAACTAAAACGACATTAGAGTGGTGACTGTAATTTTAGATTTGTTAAAATCCTTAAGAAAAGTGTTTTGTGATAAGCCATTGAGGCTCAAGAACTTTGCGATTATGAAATCTTGAAATGTCTTGATATTATGTTAAATTATTCTGTGTGGTTGTTGTGATGGACTGTGACCGAAATTAGTTCGGTGCTGGGTTAAAATTAGGTGAAGGCTTCGGCCAGGATATCCAAAAACTAGGGGAAACTCTGCCGGATTTCCGGCTCGAAGTTCAGACACTTTTTATAGCTAAGTCAAAGACCATTTAGGTTCAAAGAATTCTTTCTCACCTAAACTAATCGAGCAACGTAACCATTAGTTGGGATTGACGGTTAGGGATAAAGTGACGACACTCGAGACGAGAATACCCCTAGAGGGGTTTCTCGACGAACCATTGGTCGACCCACCGTCTAGTGTCCCATTCTTTGAGTCTATTAATTCTTAAAGTTTCCTCCCTCTCGAATATTTTGTGGACTTCGACGTTGACCCTCTAATTCTCGTGTTCGGCAGAAGTGTCGCACCACATACTCCAAATAGGGACGTCGGAAGAGGAAAACCGTGAGGACCTAGTCGGGGAGGCTTAGGACCTCAGGTAAGTGGATCTCCACTGTAACACGAATATACTAAGTGGATCTCCACTGTGACACGAATATACGTTACCATGCTTGAATATATTATGCATGTATTGAGATTATATAAAGCGTGCGATGCTTCCAAAATTGTGGCTGTTAAACTATAAGAATCTCCATTCTAGCCAGGGCCATGTATATGGGCTCCTGATTATATTAGTCTTGTTTTGTACAACAGGCCTGCAGGTATGGGACTGTAGGTTCGTTTGTGACAGGTTGTGTTTGTCAAGGTGTATATTGGTGCGTGCATTCATTTATATGTTTATCTGTCTGTGGGTATGGGACCACAGATATAAAAATTACTCAACTTCGTGGTTTAGGTTCTAGTGTAGGGTGTGTATCTGTTTGTGTGTTTATATGTTAGGATGACCTATATGTCGGTGGGTATGGGACCACAGACATAAAACTGTTTATATTATTGTTGACACTTTGTTGCAGGTCAAAGAGAAACTCTAAGACAAGACGAGGGGAGCTAAAGTAATGTATGTATACGGGTAGGGCCCGACGGGGCCGCAAGTCATGATCGGTTCCGAAATAGCCCGACGGGGCCACTGATTTTGTTTCGGGACGGCCCGAGAGGCCTTGGGGAGGTCGGCGGACGACCTTCCTCGGTGGCAATATTTTGACCATTTGTGTAGGGCCCGACGGGGCCGCGATCATGATTTGGTTCCGAAATAGCCCGACGGGGCCAATATGTATGACAGATTTCGGAACGACCCGAGGGACCTCGCGGAGGTCAACGAACCATCTTTCAGAACGGCCCGAGGGGCCTTGGAGAGGAGAGCCACGGCCCTCCCCACAGTTTATGATGTGACGATCCGGATCGGCCCGACGGGGTAAAATGCAATAATGAATTTCGAAACGACCCGACGGGGTCACTGGCCGTAAAAGGTTTCGGAAAGGGCAGAGAGGCCCGAGGAGGATGAGTCCTCACAATCTTAAAGAATATCGGGATGGTCTGAGGGGCCAAGATCCATAGCATGTCCCGAATTAACCCGATGGGGTGATTGCGCAATCAATCCGAAACAGTCCGACAGAACCACCGGTCGTGAGAAGTTTCAGAACGACCCGATGGGTCTCAAGAAGGTCGGTACACGACCTTCCTCTTTATATGCTGTGTGCTGCGATCATGATCGATTCCGAGATCGCCCGACGGGGCCATTGTCTGTGTGAGGTTTCGGAACGACCCATAGATTGTCCAGAATTGTATTAGCTCTAGAATAACTTCTAGAGAGATCAGAGACACATGAAATTTCGAACGACCCGTAGAGGGTATGGAACTGTGTGAGTTTTATCACGATCTACAATAGGATTTAGAGGCATTCACGTTCTATAATGACCCGCGAAGGGGTCTACATGTGTATATAGTTCTAGAACGACCCGAGAATGGGTCTAGATGTGTATATAGTTCTAGAACGACCCGAGAATGGGTCTAGATGTGTATATAGTTCTAGAACGACCCGAGAATGGGTCTAGATGTGTATATAGTTCTAGAACGACCCGCGAACGGGTATAAATGTGTATTGAATTCTAGAATGACCCAGGAGAGGTCCAGATTGTGTATAAGTTCTAGAACGACCCGCAAGGGGTCGGGATGTGAAACGTGTGCACATGTATTTTTATAAGCTGAGTCAGAGTTGTGAACTTGAGTGAGATTAGAACAAATTATGAAATTGACTTTTGAGTCGAGATTAATGGGTCGTTGAATTCGACCTCGTTACATGTCACAACTCCTTTGCAGGTATTGTATCCCGCGTAAGTTCAGCAATTATATTTGAATTCTACTCCGCGGGCAAGATTATTTAAGAGTGTCGTTTACTCTTCGAACTACGACGACTCGATCGTCGAATCTATCTATTTGTTGAATTAAAATATTGTGATACCTCTTGATTGTATGTTACCTGCAGACTTAGCAATTTATCTATCTAATCCACTTATTGGGCTATTAGCTCACTAGTGTGCTCGTGTCGCAGGTATTTTATTAAGAAAGCAGAAAGGGCGAAGCGAAAACGACGGGAACAACGAGTGTATACGGGACCGACCTGTAAAACTTTACGTGGACTACCGGCTAATCGTTGGCAAAGAAAAGTTTTAAATTCCGCATATTTTGTAAATGTTAAAATTAAATTTATTTTGGTTATGGTGAGGATTGGTGAACCTCATGTTTAATATTAAAAGTTTGGTTTTGTAACTTAATTTAAAAAGTTCAAATTTGACCGTATTTTTAGGAACCAAAATACCGTTTTGAGTTTTGGGTCGTTACAAGGAGACTGCTGTTGAGATCCTAGACACTCTTCAAGAGATGTTTGGGATGCAAAACGAGCAAGCTCGAATGGAAGCCACTCGCAAGTACATGAATGCGAAGATGTCTCCTGGCACCTATGTGAGAGACCACGTCATGATGATGACGAACTATTTCACAGAGGCTGAGCTGCATGGCGCCACTATCGATGAGGTGACGTAAGTGGGAATCATTCTAAACTCACTTTCGCCTGATTTTGTCCAATTTACGTCCAACTATATTATGAATAAGTTGAACTATGGACTAACTCAACTCCTCAGCGAGCTCCAAACTTTTGAGTCTATAAGTGGGATAGCCAAGAAGAAAGGCACGGCAAATGTTGCCGAAAGGGCCTCATCTTCTGAGGCCCAATCTAAAAAGAGAAAGGCCTCTGGCTCAAGTGGCACCAAAGGTGGACAGGAAAGCAAGTCCAAATGGAAGAGTTTCAATAAGGACACAAGCAAGCCCAAAGAAAAAGATTCCAAAAAGCCCAAGAATGCGAAAGAGCAAAAGCAAAGCAACAATAGCAAAGGAAAGTGTTTCCATTGCGACGGTGAGGGACACTGGAGAAGAAACTGTCCAGCCTACCTCGCTGAATTAGCCGAGAAAAAGAAGAACGGTATGACCGATTTACATGTATTAGAAGCATTTTATGCTGAGGATACTTCCTCAACCTGGATAGTTGATTCAGGCGCAACTAATCATGTGTGTTCTTTTTTGCAGCTGCTTAGCTCTTAAAGGGAACTTAAAGATGGAGATCTTACACTGAAAGTTGGCAATGGAGAGTCCGTTACAGCCAAAGCAGTGGGAGAAGCTCGCCTCACCTTCTGAAATAAATTTTTAGTTTTAGAATCAGTTTATTTCATTCCATGTTTAGTCGAAATTTGATTTCAGTTTCAGAACTTTGTAAACATTCCTTTTCAATATCTTTTAATAATAATTCGATTATTATTTTGTGAAATGGTTTGGAAATTTGTTCTGTAAACATGGAATATGGGCTTTATATTTTAAGACCAATGGAATCTTTCATTTTAAACACTGAAATATTTAGAGTAGCAAATCCTTAAACCTAACAAGAAACCTACAGTATCAAGTGATAATGAAACATATCTATGGCATCTTAGACTTGGTCATATTAGTCTAGATAGGATTAATAGACTAACAAAGGATGGTCCTTTGAGAGAAGTAAGAGTTGGTTCTGTACCTGTCTGTGAACCCTGTTTAGAGGGCAAAATGACTAAAAGATCCTTTTCGGCTAAAGGAGAAAGAGCCAAAGAACTACTTGAGCTTGTTCATACAGATGTCTGCGGACCTTTGAATGTCCAAGATAGAGGTGGTTAAGAGGACTTCGTTAATTTTATTGACGATTACTCTAGATATAGTTACATTTATCTAATGCAATAAAAATCTGAAACTTTTTAGAAGTTTCAGAATTTCGTGCAGAGGCTAAAAAGCAATTGGGTAAATCACTTAAGACTCTTCGATCAGATCGAGGAGGTGAGTATCTTGATACTGAGTTTGCCGACCATCTCATTGAGAATGGGATCTTGTTGCAACTCTCGGCTCTTGGTGATCTGCAACAAAATGGTATTGCAGAAAGAAGGAACCGAACCTTGTTAGACATGGTGAGATCCATGATAAGCTACTCTTCACTTCAATATCTTTCTGGGACTATGCTATCAAGACGGCTATAGAATTCTGAATGTCGTTCCGTCCGAGTCTGTTTCTAAAACGCCTTTAGGGGGTGTTTGGTTCGCGGGTATCTTAGACAAAGGAATGGTAATCTTAAAGATTACCATGTTTGGTAAGTGGTAATCTAAAATTTAGATATCCGGGTATCTTTATTCTTGGGAATTAGATTCCCTTAAACATGGTAATCTGAAACCCTTTAGGTAGATGGTTTTTAGATTACTGTAATCTTATAAGCATGGTAATGTTATAAAATTTACAAAGTTGTCCTTTAAACAACGTACTTTTTAAATAGTTGTTGAATGATTCAACATCAGTTAGTCACCCACCTTTCTGTCACACTCACGTCTTCCACTTTTTCTAAACTCATATCTTATTTTTCAGAAAAACAAAGACCAAAATGCAGAGCCATTGAAAAACCAGGGAAAAAAAATAAACAAAAAAAAAAAGCAACATGGCCTCTTCTTCTCTCCCCCTCTCAATCCCCTCCCTCTCCGTCCCTCACCGCCTCAATCACCAAACTCTTCGCTCAGGTCGTCCCTCCTCCACGAATCGCGCGCCGGAAGCTCCATCGGGAGCGACGACGAGCCGCCGCCGTCGCCGAAACAGCAGCAACAGCGAGTCGACGAGGACTCCGCGGCCTTCGAATTGGCGCAGCAGAAGGTTTCGTCGTGGATATACTTCACCGGAAATCTCGGAACCGTTCTGTTCGTTCTCAACGTAGCGTGGTTCGATAACTCGACTGGATGTGGAAAAGCCTTCATCGATTCTTGTTTGGCTTTGTGCGAAATTATCTAAAGATTGTTGTTTTGTTTTGTTTGTGTGTTTGGATAGATAAGCTTGTTAAAAGATACTGAATCTATTTTGATTGGTGTTATTAGCTTAGCACCAATGAAGTTATTATTATGAAATTAAAATTAAAAACTTTTATTATCCCATATTGTATTTCGGAAATCTCACATGATATATTGTGATGTGGTGGAAATCTCACTGCGAAATTTTTATTTCTATGTTAGTGCTGTGATTGAACTACATATAGAGAAGTGTGAAAATAAAATGTTACATATTCGAAAAACAATTAATTTTAATAGTGCTTCACGGACACATATATTTAACTAACTGTGTTTGTGTATGTGTGTTTTTGTTTTTAAAGCTCATGATTACGAATATGTTGCAATTTTATCAGCACTGGGATTAGATGACCATTTATGTTGTTAAATGCCCAATTGAGTTACCATTATGCGTCATATATGTTTGTTTTTCTTCTAGGGTATTATTGTCTTTTGGTTTTAAATGACATTCTATTACCGTACTCAACCAAACACATTAATTTAACATTCCCAGGAATGTTATTAAATATTACTGTTAATAACCAAACACGGTAATTTAAGATTCCCGGTAATTAGATTACAGTATTTAGATTCTCAGGCATCTGATACACTTAGATTACCACGTACCAAACGCCCCCTTAGAGTTGTGGAATGGTCGTAAACCTAGTTTACGTCATTATCGCATATGGGGGTGCCCGACACACGTGCTAAAAAAGAAAACAAGCAAATTGGAGTCAAGAACAGAAGTGTGTTTATTCATTGGTTATCCAAAAGGCACGAGAGGAGGTCTGTTTAATAGTCCTAAAGAAAAGAAGGTATTCGTGTTGACGCATGCCACTTTTCTTGAAAAAAATTATATGACAAATTATAAACCTCGAAGTAAGGTTGTGCTCGAGGAAATGTTAGCACTTGCTTCCACTTTTCAACCAACAAGAGTTGTTGAGTTGAGAGAAGAAGAAGAAACCACAGTTCTTAATCAGGACGCTATAGTACCTAGACGTAGTGGGAGGGAAATAAGATTACCCGTCCGCTACCGTACTGAGGCGAATGTCATTGCTTCTGACACAAACGCTGACGATCCAATGTCTTTTAGGAAGGCAATGGATAATCCCAATAAGGAGAACAAGAGACTATGTGCTAGTTTATTAAGGTGATGACCTAAATTTACTAGGATACACTGATTCTGATTTCAAATCAGATAAGGACGCTTGAAAGTCAACGTCTACTTCAGTGTGTACTCTTTGAGAAATACGTATGAGAGGAATGTCTCATCTCCTTTAGGGGCAAGTGGGAGATTGTTAGAATAGTGCCCAAAAAGGAGACTATTTTTATGATTTTGAATTTACTGATTAATAAAATAAGTAGAATTTTTTTCATGAATTGTTTAAGACTTTATTTCATTTATGAATATTCATCAATATCCGTAATATATTATGTAACTAAAATTCTAGTATATAAGTTTGTTATATACAAAGGAGTAGAATATTGGTTAATATGTTTAAATGAGTCCGTGATTGATCAAGAGTGGGTGACTTGATCCGAAATCACATATGCGTTCCACTGACATATTGGATGCGATAACCTTATCCGGGTTGTCGGTGTGGTGACACTAAGTGGAAGCATTCTATATAATTAGATTATATAGGGCAAGGACCGACTCGATTCCGAAGTGTCATTTAAGTACCGTTACGATACTCGTCTCGAAGTCATAAGATGATCATATGAGAATCGATCTCAATCCTGAGTGGCCACAGACCCCTAGGTTACGTTTTCGGGCCTTTTGATTTGTTTGTTACGGTCCATGATTGATCTGGGCTAAATACTTGCATTTTGGAGGTCCGAAACATGATCATTGGGGAATGGGGTTTCATAGATATGGAATCCAGCTTCTGATAAAAAGGAAGTTAAAATTGATTCCTTTAATGTGTTGATTCTGGAACCGAACAATTGCACGCATATTTATGATCAAGATCGTAAATGAATTATTCGCTAGTGAATCAATGGTACTTAAGGAACAAGATATGATCTGAGTGGTAAAACGGTAAATTCACCAACTCAGATCATGAACCAATCTGGAGGATCGAATCTCATGAAATGATTATATCAATGGACAACTCACCGAGTAAATTATTCTAATAATTTCAGGAGTGCAATTCCGGGTTTTTAGTGGAGTAACCTCGGAATTAATAAATCAGATTTTTAACTAAAGAGTTTTGGTTAATTATTTATTTTTATTGGAGCCTGAATTATTAGGTTCATGGTCCCCGAACCGACTCCATAAGATCGATAGAGATACTCTAATAATTAATGGTGATTAATTATATTTTTCTCACATTTATTGGATTAATAGTTAATTCGATAATAAATAATTAATTTTAGTTATTTATTTAATTGTTAAATAAATAATGGTTAAAATTAATTTAATTTAATTTTGGAGGGAATTATGAAAATAGTTTCTCACAAAAATTAGTTTATTTAGGAGGCAAGCAATTTAAATAAAATAGTTTTATTTAATTGCTAAATTATCCAAGGGTTGGATAAATTAAAAAGAGGTATTTTGTACAAATCCTAATCAGATTAGGATTTGTACAAATTTATTTAAATAAGGATAGTTATCCTACTTGGAGTAGGATTTGAAATAACTAATCCTTATAAACTATCTAAGAGTTAGATAATTATCTATTTTGGATATTTAAATAGAATTAGATTCTATTTAAGGTTTGAAATAAATTATATATTGATATATAATACAAGTTAGAATCACAACTAGCTTTTTGAAAAAGTTGCCGATTAGTTTTGAAATTCGTATATACGAGTATATATATATATATATATATATATATATATATATAATTATATTAAGATATATATGAATATAAAGCATTTGGTTTTAGACATAAAAAATTCGGCAAAAAGGTTTTTACGATTTCAACTACTAATTATATTAAGATATATATATATATATATAAAAGTTTAAAATCAGCAACTTATTTTAAAAAAGGCTGCCGAACTTTTTATATACGATTATATATATAATACATATATATAATTAAAATATTAGATATTTTAATATATCCAAAATAAATAATAATAGGTATTAGTTTCAATCCAAGTAGGACTTGGAGTGTACCTATTAAACACCTCCTTATTCTCTCTATAAATAGGACTCTATTCTAGAGAGAAAAACCTAATTTTTGCTACATCAAACATGCAAGTTCAGAAGCCTTCTTGAGAGATTTTCTAGAGAGAGAAGCTCCCCCTATAGCTATTCTTATAGCCTAATTATATACTAAAGTAGTGTGTGAGAAAAATTTAGAGTGAGCCCACACTCTCGTCTCTTCCCGATCCGGGAGCACGGTTTGGAAGATTATGGTATCAGCAAAGCGAGGATTCCTTAAGACCGATAAGTTCGTTTCGAGCGTTCTTTTAGCCCAACCTTGGCGGTCTTGAAACACACGGCGTGAAGAGAAGAAGTCAATCACTATAATCTTATTGGTAAAATTCTTGATCTCTATAATTTATTTATGAAATAAATTTTGTGCATATTTGTATGCTTGTTTGTTTTTCTAATAAAATTATAAAAAGATCCTTGTTCTATGTTCTTGATGGTTTGATTAAAGTGTTTGATTATAAATTTTAGAATACCATGTTTTCGCCTTACATAGAACTTTTACGTATTATTGCAAATTTTTTTACAACACCTCTGAGGCTTGTCTCGCTTGTCGATCGACGCCAAAGATGGGCCCAACCTCCGGTCCGTGAAAATTCGGTCGAACAGCGATTCAATCTCGACCTTCGCCTTGTACCTCGAAACCTTCTGGAATCTTGACTAATCATCTTTCTTCACCTTTTTCTTCTGCCCAAACGCGAACTGAACCAAGCGTAAATAATTATCTCGGTGCTCGCCGGAGCCGAACCGTCCTTCGCCTTCTTCTTCTTCTTCCAGGCTAAACAGTCGCGGTGGTTCGAGCCAAACGTTGGTCGAGTTGAGATCAGCCACCAACTGTCGGATCAGCTCGTCGAAGTTGTCGTTGGAGTTGTGGTGTTTAATTGATATGGTTGAGTTTTTAAAACAGTGTAGCATTATTTTTACATTGGTTTGACTCTAGTTGTGTTTGATATGTTCGTATATTCTCTTGATTTTAGGATTTGATTTCTTGGATTGGTATTTAGGATTTTGTTTCTCGTTAGTGGTTTGAGGAAATGTGATGGGTTCAAGCAACAATGTGGCATTGTTTAGGGATAAATATATTTTCTTCTGGGATTAATAGCTTTAGTTTTGTTAGTTTCTGATGTAGCTAATCTTCTTTAACCAATGATATTCTTATCATAATTGGGCCTTATATTTCCACCATAGATTTAACACAGGCTAGGCTGCTACTCTCGATCACTACCTGTTCGACAAAAATCCCAAGTAAAGATCATTTTTGTTTGTTTATGAGGTGGTGAGAAATTATCAAGCTGGGGTTTTTGTATACAAGCATGATTGCATAATGTTACAGGTTTCGAACTAAAAAGCTCCATAATTTTATTTTTTTCTAAGTAAAAAGCTCCATAATTGATGCTTCAATTTGAGTAGACATATTATACGCATGTCCACTAATCTTCGCTTAGTATAACCATGACATGTTGATGTTACATGAGACTCGAAACAATAAAATTGAAGGTCTCCCCTTTTTTATCTTTTGAATTTTATGTTTTGTGCTAGAAACTTGAGTGAATGCAACTTGGGTTGAGGATTTCGTTATCGGAATTATGTACACGCTACTACTACCAGCATTCGTAACAAAATTTCAGTATTTACAATAAATAAAAAAATAATAACAAAACTTATTAGCTAATTTACGGATAACGTAAAAATTGTAACAAATTTTGTTACTACTTTAACAAAACTACAAAAAAAAAAAAAAAAAAAGTAAAAAGTTGTACCAAAATTTATTACTCATAGTAACAAAATTACAAAATACAGACAACAAACAAATTGTAACAAAATTTGTTACTCAGAGTAACAAAATATTTTACATGTAATAACAAAAAATTAGTAACAAAATTTGTTACAAGTGTAACAATATACAAAATTTAAAATTAAAAAAAATTATTAACTAGTGGAATAAAATTACAATTTACTTATAACAAAAAAATTGCAACAAAACTACAAAAAAATAAAAAGTTTGTACCAAAATTTGTTACTCATAGTTACAAAATTTGTTACCACTGTAACAAAACTTATTACAAACAGTTCCAAACAATAACAAAATTTGTTACTACTACTACTGTAACAAACTTTATTACCACAGTAACAAAACTTGTTAAAAAAAAAACTAATAAAATCACTTTAAAAAGAAAAAAAATATTTCTAGCAAAATTTATTTATGTAGTAACAGTAACAAAATTTGTTAAAAAAATATAATGAAAACACTAAAAAAATCTCTAGCAAAATTTATTACAACTGGAACAAACTTTATTGACAAAAAATACTAAAAACCCAAAAAATACAAACAACAATACACAACTCAATCAATACCCAACATTTTGTTATCAAATCCTAAAAACCACACAACAAAATCAAACCTTACAAATCACAAAGAAACATACAAATAGGGCGAGAAGTCCAAACAAATGTCACATATTTCCATTAAATAAAATAAGGTGTCACATATTACCCAAAAAAAAAAAATCAGCAACACTTGCAGTTTATTGCTTGCATTTGAATACACATTAGATCTTTAACATATTACATAGTTTATTCAAATGAAGAAGAACCTCGAAATCTCAAATGCCAAATTACGAGAACAAAAACTAACTCACAGCAATAAGTCAACTTGATATTCTATTCTATAATTCGTGCTATGGAGTCTCAACCTCCATCTGGTAACCAACGAATTTGGAATTTCACATGTGATTTCAGTAAATAAAAACAAAGGAAAATTCTATAAAATATTCAACAAAGCATACCAATAAAAGAGAAGAAGCGAACAGAGTATTTGAAATTCCATTAACACACTCTTAATGAGAGAAATTCACATCCATTTTGCAAACCACAAATCCCAAATCCCAAATCCAAAACCCTAACTGCCGAAGCCGTAAAGAGTGTGTCCATGTCTTCAACTATCTCTCGCCTCTGAACAGTAAATTCAACCTCGTCAAGATCAGACCGTCTTCTTCTTCTTCTTCGTTGGCGACAGGCCTCTAATCTCGCGGAAGCGCCACACCAGCGACGGCACGATGTTCCCTAAAAGTTGTGTGGTCTCCGACATTCTCGCCTTTGCTTTGACAAGAGACATCACGCTCTCCAGCCTTCAACTATGGGCTGAGACTACAGAGCGAGGCCTCTACGATCAGGTTAGAACTTGTTCACGACGAACGACCATGGAGAAGAAGAAGAAGAGTCCATTATCGGACAAGGACAACTTGAATGGAGTATGTGAAAAAAGGGTATATTAGTCTATTCATATAAATTTTTTGAAAAGTAAATTACCGAAATGGCTATTTACTTAATAAAAGCAAACTTGGGCCAATTTCTTAAAAGATCTCTTTAGAAGGGGCTATTTGCTAGATTATCTCATAAATAAAAAAGAGAAAAGAGGTGCAAGTATGAATACCGACTTATTAGAAGCTAAAAAGATACATTGTGCAGTTAAAAGCAACTTAAGCATAATAGGTATATATAGATAGAAATTGTGCAATATAGGCTACTATGTTCTTATTTTTAGTTAATGTCCGTCACTAAACAGAAAAGTAACATTTTTAATGTAGAGAAAACTGATGCGCCTCCTCCTCTTAGGAGGGATTAGGATAATTATTTAATTATTTAATTGTTTTAATTATTTTCAATTTAAGATAATTATTATTATTATTTTCGGAATTAATTATTTATTATTTTAGAATCTTAGTTTTATTAGGTATTAGGGTTACTATAAATACCCTATTGTAATCTTTTCCAAAGCAGTGAAGGAATTATTTCAGTTTTATTATCATTAGTTTTTTTTTTGAGTTATTTTATTAGTCTTTTACATTAGTCTTTTACGTAAGGCAAGGGAAACTCTATAGTTGAGACCGGGTCCTATCAAATTGGTATCAGAGCAGCGGACCGCTGCTCCACCGATTACACAGGTAGAGGCGATGAGAAGAGTGCCGGTTACGGGAGAAGCGTCGCGATCAGAGAATGGTCACGTTCCGCCGGCCGCCTCCACGGGGATATTGTCGTCAGAAGGGTACCCGCATGTGCAGCCGGGTGCTCCGCCACCAGTTGGGAACTCGCAAGCTATTCCGGGGATGATTTGGCCGCGAGCAGCGGCGCACGGGCCAATGTTCGCTAATGCCGCAGGGGAGGTGACGCGAGCAGGGCGGTCTCTTGGCACAGCGACCACTTGGGAAGGTATCCCGGTAGGTTGGCCACCAGGAGGGCACCACGGGTTTTCCGGTGCACCAGTTTGGCCTAATGGCGGCGGACCTGGGCACCCATGGCCGCCGGGGGGCAGCACTGGAACTGGGACAACGGGCCCAGCAGGAAGCGACGGCCAATTTTCGGGCTACGATAGAATGTTCCAGCAGGCGGGCTCGAACACGGGGTCTGCACTCCACGGGGTCGTCAACGGGGGAGATTCCGGACACTATTGGCCGGGACCTATGGAGTCGGAATTTGGCAGAGTCGCTCGCGGGAACGGGGGAGCTCGCGGGGCTGCTGGTTTCGATGCACGTATTCGCAAACTCAAAATGCCGGTGTTTGAAGGGTCTGACGCGCACGACTGGGTGTATCGCGTGGAGCGGTATTTTGCGGTTAACGGCCTCAATGAGGCGGAACAATTGATGGCGGCGGGACTATGTATGGAAGGCCGAGCTCTGGCATGGTTTCGATGGCGCGAAGAGCGGAGCCCGATTCGATCATGGGGGGAATTTAAGGAAAGCGTGGTAGAATGATTTCGTTCGGTACAAGACGGAAGCCCGAAGGAGCAGTTTTACTCACTTGTTCAGACGGGAACGGTTATGGACTATCGCGACCGTTTCGAGTTACTCTCGAGCCAAACGAGTGGAATTTCGGATTCTGATTACATGCCCAATTTCTTGAAGGGTTTGAAGCCGGAGGTGAGGGCAGCAGTACGTACGCTCAATCCACGCAATTTAGCGAGTGCAATGACAATGGCTCAGTTGGTCGAGGACCAACGACGCGTCGAACGGGCGGGTCGGGGACCGTGGGTAGCCGAGTCTCGACCCCCGCTATCGGGCCGGCCATCTCTGTTGGGACAACGCGACCAAGGGCGCGTAGAGGCGGCGGGACCAGTGCAAGGGGGGATGCGGCCGGCGGGAGAGTTTACGCGCCTCACCGAAACAGAATATCAAGCTAAACGAGCGAAAGGATTGTGCTTCAAATGTGACGAGCGCTTCGTTCCGGGCCACCGCTGTAAGAATCCCACCTTACAAGTATTGTTGATGGACGATGAGAATGACACAATCGAGGAGAAGGGTGACAGGACGGAGGATGAGGGCGACCATCAACACCTCGATATGGCTGAGGTGACTTTGAATTCGGTGGTGGGGTTAACACCGAGTAACACTATGAAGGTACGAGGTAGAGTGGGCGATCGGGACGTGGTGGTACTTGTCGATAGTGGTGCCACACACAACTTCATCTCCGCTCGTGTGGTAGAGAAACTTGGCCTCTTGATCGAGAAGGGAGCCTCGTATGGCGTTACATTTGGCAATGGGGCGGTGGAGCGCAGCCGTGGCATATGTCGGGGAGTGGTAGTGACGTTACCGGAGATTCAAGTTCACGCCAATTTCCTACCCCTACCATTAGGCAGTACGGACTTGATTTTGGGAATGGCGTGGCTCCAAACCTTGGGCACAATGGCAGTAAATTGGAAGAAGTTGACAATGCAATTTGAAACCGAGGGGAGACAAGGCACACTCAACGGTGACCCCAGCTTATGTCGCTCGCTGGTCTCCTTGAAAGCGCAGCGACAAATTATCCCGAAAGAGTGGGAGGCGGTTTGGGTCGCGCTACGCCGCCTCGGGACGGACACCGTGGCTGATCAATCCAAAATTTCAGCCATGGTAGATTGGCTAGTGCCGAAGGCATTGAAGGGGTTACGGGGATATTACCGACGTTTTGTAAAAAGGTATAGCGCTATTGCCTGGGCGTTAATGAAGCAACTTGGGAGTCGTTTGAGGAGCCGCAGCTACAGTTTTTGGAATTCAACCTTGAGGACAAGGTTTCTCGTTGGGCGGGGAGTAGTGATGCGCTCCTCCTCTTAGGAGGGATTAGGATAATTATTTAATTATTTAATTGTTTTAATTATTTTCAATTTAGGATAATTATTATTATTATTTTCGGAATTAATTATTTATTATTTTAGAATCTTAGTTTTATTAGGTATTAGGGTTACTATAAATACCCTATTGTAATCTTTTCCAAAGCAGTGAAGGAATTATTTCAGTTTTATTATCATTAGTTTTTTTTTTAGATATTTTATTAGTCTTTTACATTAGTCTTTTACGTAAGGCAAGGGAAACTCTATAGTTGAGACCGGGTCCTATCAAAAACCTACCTAGTTTTTTCTTTTTTCTTAAAAAAAAAAAAAAGATGTAAGCTTGAATCGATTAAAAATCAAGCTTTGTGATCATACTAATGGTTATCATAGAAGTAATGTACGTGTTTAAGTTTTGTTTTACCTAAAGATGCCAAAAACAAGTATGAAGGTTGAACTCCAAATGAAGATGATTATTTTATGTTCTTATCGTTAACTTATGATTTCAAGCCTTATTCAAAAGTGCAATATTCATGTAAAAGTATTTGTGCTCAATTCTTCTGTGGCAGAAAAAATAAATAAAAATGAATATTTACAAATAAAAGGAAATAAGCCTCACCAACTAATCCTGTCTTATTCGTGGGTATTTTAATCCTGTCTTGTCCGTAGATATTTGGAAGAAAGACTCAGCAGTTAAATATCAAACAACGTATATTAGTAATGAATTCATCGAAGAAGTGACGTAACTATAAAGCATCATTTCAAGCATTAGTTTTAGCTATACCTGACTAAAGTTTTCCATGGACAAGCTCAACCAGTCCCTTCACCACCTTAGCACGAGGCTGTATGATCTCATCACCACCACCGCTGGATTTAGATTCATTCTGTTGCAAGATATCTAAGCATTTATCTGCGATGACCGATGAAGTATCATCCTATATATATAAGGATAATCATCTCCATGAATAAAAACTAAAAAACCAAGTAAAGATGAGAAATTTTATGTGAAGATTTACCTTCCCTAGCTCTAATAAGAGTCCAACAAGAGCTTCCATTACAGCAACTAAGACCCAAAAAGAAAAAGAAAAAGAAAAAATAAAAAATTCCTGTCACATGTAACAAACCCCCCACAAAAAAAAAATTAATAATAAGAAAAGACAAAAAATTTAATACCTCTAACGCCAACTGAAGAAAAGCTCAAATCTTGGATGGCCTTGAGCTTTTCAATAGCTTCATCATAGTTTCCCCTGGGAAATACATCCATTTATATGGCTTTAGAGACACTAAATGGATTCAGATATTAATTAAAATCAATAATAATTAAATAAAGACAATAACCTTTCAGACAACAATGTAGACATGGCCATGAAAACCAAGGCCCTCGAATTGTCGCTCTTAGGCGTTTGAACATCGTTGTGCAGAGTCGAAAGACTGCTCAAGAACAATCAAACCTTGTCCGTACGAATCATCTAATTAAGAACACGATGCCCAGAGCTCAAAATCCCTCCTTTTCTATATTTTTTTAAATGAAAGGTAAAAAAAAATTCTAATGAAATATAAAACAGGAAAATTTGAGAAACCTGATTTGTGGGACCTGACGTGAGAGCGCGCGTAGTTGATCTTGGACCGAGTTGGACTGAGTTGGGTCCGAGCTTGGGTGTTCGAGCGAACCTCATGGCTGTTTTTGAGAGCTTTGTTCCGAATTGAATCATTGCCTTGTTGATTTGTTTCTTCGTCGGGCTTGGGAGGGCGGAGGGCTGAGAGGGACGGGTTAGGGAGGGCGGAGGTGAATCGAACGGTGGCGGAGAGAGGGGTTGGGGAGGGTGGAGGGCTCCGGAGTTGTGGGATTGACGGAGGGGAGGAGGGCTGAGGGCTTGGGAATTGCGGCAGAGGGCTCGATAGGGCGACCGAGGGTTCGGGAGGGAGTAAGACTCAAGAGGCTCGAGTGGGCGGCGGAGGATTCGAGAAGGCGGCGGATGGCTCGAAAGGCTTGAGAGGGCGGCGGATGGCCCAAATACACGACGGCGAGCCTTGGCGATGAACGACGGTGGGAATCGGAGGGAGCAGTCGGTCGCGGCTGTGCTGCTCGGGAGGGAGAGGATTCGACAGCGAGGCTTGCCCAAAAACGCGACGGCGTGAGCGGGGGCGAGTCAGCGACGGCGGGCCTCGGCGATGAGCGACGGCGGACCTCGGTGATGAGCGACGGCGGACCTTGGCGGTGAGCGATAACGGAGATGCGGGCTACGGTATTTTTCTGGGTATTTTGGCGCACGTTTGCGATAATAATCGAGCTTTAGGTTTTTTTCCTCCTCTTTTTTTTTTTTTATTTTATTCAAAATGACCTTTTTTTTTTCTTTGTTTTTCTAATTTTAGCGCCAAAAAAAATTATTATAGGCAACATTTAATCTCTAAATATTGTAAATAGTTATTCACATCATTTTTTTACTAACTGTAGTTAAAGGTTTACTTCTGACAACATTTATAATTTGAATGTCGTTAAAAATATAAATTCATAACATATTTTCATTGATTGTTGTTAAAAAATCTACCAATATTATTTTTAACAACATTTTAAATTTTAATGTCGTGTTTTCTAAATAACGATATTTAAATTGGTATATGATGTCAACTCTTGTGTCCACTAATCTAGTTTTTGTAGTAGTGTATAGTCTTTTAAGGGATTTTTTTTTTCTCTGAAGTGATTCTAGCAAAGTTATTTTAATCCCAACTGAGTATTTGAACATATAATATATTATAATAAGTACTAGGGACTCGTTTGGATATCCAACAAGCCTTAAAGAAGTCACTTTGCGCAAAAACAAAGTCTTTATAACTAGTTTTGTCAAAATATAGCCTTTAAAGGGCATTTTTGGCTCTTAAGTGACTCTAGCAAAGTTGTTTTGATCCTAAACGAGTATTTGAACATATAGTATATTATAATAATAAGCCCTTGTTTGGGCAAAACATTTTGCTCATTTTTGACAATTTTAAATGGTTTGAAAAATAGTTTAGAAAATGGTTAGAAAAATGATTAGAATGGTTTGACTTTGCGAATTTCGAGGTGGTATAAATGGTTGAGATTTAAAGATATTATATAGGGATTTGAAAAGTTGAAAAAAATGGTTGAAAAAATGGAATGGAATGGAATGGTTTGGAGGATTAGAAAAGTTGAAAAAAGTGAAAAAATAGAATGAAATGGAATGGTTAGAATGGTAGCGGCAAACGGAGGTAAGTATTAGGGACTCATTTGGAGCTCCAACAAGCCTCAAAAAGTCACTTTGTGCAAAAACAAAGTCTTATAACAAGTTTTGCCGAAATATAGCCTCTAAAAGGCTTTTTCAGCCTCGAAGTGTCTCTAGCAAAGTTGTTTTGATCCCAACTGATTATTTGAACATATAATATATTATAATAACTATTAGGGACTCATTTGGAGCTCCAACATGCCTTAAAATGTCACTTCGCGCGAAAGCAAAGTCCATATAACTAGTTTTGGCTCCGAAGTAACTCTACTAAAGTTCTTTTGATCCCAAATTAGTATTTGAATATATAATATATTATATTAAGTATAAATGACTCATATGGAGGTCCAACAAATCTTAAAAAGTCACTTTGTGCATAAACAAAGTCCTTATAACAAGATTTGCCTAAATATAGCCTTTGAAGGACTTTTTTGGCTTTGAAGTGACTCTAGCAATGTTATTTTTATCCCAAATGAGCATTTGAACATATAATATATTATAATAAGTCTAAATGACTCGTTTGGAGATCCGAAAACCCTTAGAAAGTCACTTGCGCAAAAACAAATTCCTTATAACTAATTTTGCCAAAATATAGCCTTTAAAGGGTTTTTTTGGCTCTAAAGTGAGTCTAGCAAAGTTGTTTTGATCCAAAATGAGCATTTGAACATATAGTATATTATGATAAGTCTAAAGGACTCATTTGGAGCTCCAACAACCCTTAAAAAGTTACTTTATGCTAAAACAAAATCCTAATAACTAGTTTTGTCGAAGTATATCCTCTAAAGTTCTTTTTTTTCACCGAATGACTCTAGAGAAGTTATTTTGATCTCAAATGAGTATTTGAGCATATAATATATTATAATAAGTCTAAAGGACTCATTTGGAGCTCAAAGAACCGTTAAAAAGTCATTTCACGCAAAAAAAAGTCCTTATAACTAGTTTTTCCTAACTATATCCTTTAAAGTTTTTTCGGCTCCAAAGTAACTCTAGCAAAGTTCTTTTGATCCCAAATGAGTATTTGAACATATAATATGTTATAATAAGTGTTACGGACTCATTTGGAGATCCAACAAGCCATAAAAGCCACTTGGCGCAGAAACAAAGTCCTTATAACTAGTTTTGCTGAAATAGCCTTTAAAGGGCTTTTTTTTGGCTTTGAAGTTAGTAGCAAAGTTGTTTTGATCCCAAATGAGTATTTAAACATATAATATATTATAATAAGTCTAAAGGACTCATTTGGAGCTCCGACAAGCCTTAAAAAGTCACTTTGCGCATGTTGGTGTGGAATTTGAACCAACGCTGTGAACCGCACCTCTAGACGGTGGTGCGGCAATGAAAAGGAAGAAAGTGGCCGGAAAAAGAGATAAGATGGCGAGTTTTAGAGTGGTTTAGCCATCCTCCGGAGTAATAGCCTATATCCAATTTTCTAGTATTTCTTGTAAATTTCTTACAATGATTTTCGACTAACTTTTTTCCAACCCCACTCCCTTCTCCTTCCTATCCTTATTTAGTTCAAGAGAGAGGGAGGGGTTTCTGGGATTAGATATACCCAATCCCCTAAATCGTGGGATTATATGACCAAATACACTGTCTATCCCAATCCCTTAAATCTTGGGATTAGGTGACCAAATACAATTACAGATATTAATTGGAAGCCATACCCCTACAATCCCTGTCCCAGGTTTTACGGGGTAGACTATTAGACATTCCACAATCGGGGGTAGTTGTTTAGTTCAAAAGAAATACCTAGGCTATCACGCACGGACTTCAACTTTGGTCGGGGGGCGCGGACTTCACGGGTCGAACCTTCTGTCTCCAACGAAGTCCTTGCTTCCTCTCCGAGGCTAGCTTCGCGGGGGTGGATCATCTTCATTGATCCTCAGCCTTCTTGTCCGTCAATCCTTCTTCGAGGGTCTTGCCATAAAATTAGCACAACCTCTGGTGGCGCTTCTCCAGCTTATCTTTGATGGCATAAGATCGAGGGTTATCTTCGACAATCCTCGAATACTCTTTCATCCAGGGGACACTCTTGTGATGACGTGGCAATGTTGAGCTACTGGAATCGAAAGCGTGTTCGCATTGATTGCTCTTCGAGGACTTCGCCCCCGAAGCTACAATCGCGGATGAAAAATCACTAACAACATTTGCCCTCTAATCTCGAAGGTACGAATCGTGCCTCTTGGGATTCCTTCCTAGGGACGCTTCCCTTCTGAAAAGTTGTGCTTCCTGATTGATGGGCATTAAATGCCCTAATGTCTTTCAAGAGATTCCCGCCATTTCGGTGGGATTTGCTGACGTCAGGTCATAATGAGATTCTCTTCGAAAATCCCTGATCGTCAGATGATGAAGGAGAGATTCCAATTGAATGCCCTGGATTTACGCTCGGGGTTTGAGGCGAAAAGGTACGATGAGACTTTGCCTCTTCGCTTCTCCCTCTTCGCCTATAAACTTCATCTTCTTCTTCATTTTGCAAACTTTCGAACTTTGTCAAATCTCCGTTTCTCTGAAAACTGAAAGCCCAAAAACATCAGCCTCTGAGAGCTCTGAACTGCCTTCTCCGTTTCGTACTCGCCAGAAAATCACGCTCGCCTCTCTTACACTAACGTTATGATTTCCTGGTACGTTCTCCGCTCCTATCCTCAAACCCCCATTCTCCGAATGGTTTAGGGTTTAGCTTTTAGGAAATTTCTGGGTTTTGGGCGACTTAAAAGGTTTTCTTTTCTTTTTTTTTTTTCTCAGAAACAATGTCGGCTGAACCGACGACGCCATCTTTTGGGACCCAAACTGGGTCGAAGTCCCTTGCCGCCCATGCAGAGGTTCCTCCGCCGCCTACGGTAACGAGTCCGCTACCGCCTTCGACAGCGAAAAAAGAATAGAGGAAGAAGGGAGCGGTGAAAACTTCAACCGCTCCAGTTCCGTCACCGGCGACCGCAATAGACAGACCGGCTTCCCGATCCTTCAGAGCTGCGAATTCAAGGCCCGCCCACTTGACCCCCACTATGTGGGTCCGAACCTATGAGTCGCCTTAAGCGACGGCTGCTCCGCATCCTCCTCCGAGCCTGATGTAGAGAACATTCGGAGCCAATTACACCTGCCCGTGGACATAACCACCCGGGTGATGACTACGGCGGAGTGCTCCAATCGCCCCCCATATCCACTAGTGGCCTTCAACAAGGCCATCATGAAGCATGGGGCCTGACTACCACTACATCCCCTGGTTCGGGGAGTCCTAGCCCACTGCCACTGGTGCCTTTACCTGAGTCAGCTGAACCAGAATGCTTACAAGATCATGGCAGGGATGCACATTATGTGGAGGAAGTTGTTCGAGGATGACCTCACCGTAGAGGATGTCTGTTGCCTCTACAAGCCTTCCTCCAAGAATTCAGAAGGGGGCTAATTGTTCTTGGCTCCCTGGGAGAAGAAGAAGATCATGATGACCAATCTGTCATCCTCCTGCGAGGGATGGAAGGACAAGAACTTCTAGGTCAGAGGGACTTCGACCCATTTAGTTCCGTCGAGGGAGCCCAACTCGTTCCGAGGAACTACAATGTTCTTGATAAGCTTCCTACTGAGCTCTTCCCTCTGCTTTTTGCATTCTCTCTTCTAATATCTATGGCTACGTGCAGAGTCATTTCTTCGCACCCATATATCCAGGGATCAAGATGAGAGGATTATAGAAGCCCTCGCCTACCCTGAGGAGTATAGAGATGTCCGGATCCTCGTCGCGGAGGATAACCTGGTCACCTACGGGTGGATTTTCACCCGTATAGAGTTGGACCCGGATCAGCACCGCCCGTACAGGCCATGCCCGAAAAAGTCCAAGCGTGCCTCTGACAAGCCTTCCGCCGAGGCTAAAGAGGGTGTATCCGCTCCTCCACAGAAGGCCGCTCCTCTAAAGACAGCCGTTCCTCCTCCGAAGGCCACTTCCTCCGGGGCGCTAAAGAGAAGGAAAGTAGCCTCCTCTTCGAAGAGGCTTACTTCCCCCAAGTCCGCGGCCGGACCCACTTTGCCCACGGTAGAGGAGGCTGAAGAAGAGGTGCCTTCTCCGGAGCCCTTGAAAAGGAGAAGGAGATCAGGGACGGAGTCACAACCAACTCCCGAGGTCACTCCCGCCAATCCTCCTCCCTTTGGGAGCGAGGGTGTTTCCAACTTCTCGGACCGGGATCGCTCCCGAGTCCGAGAACTCTCAAGTGCCCTTGAACACTCCCTCGGAAATGGCTCGTAAGGGGAGTTCTTTTGAAGAAGCTACCCGGGAAGCACTTAGGGCAGCAGAAGAGGTCGTTCGAGGAGTGAGTCCTTCGGATCCGCCAATCCCTCAACCGGCCATGATAGAAGATCCTCATCTCAGCATCGAGGATGTTCTTGGAGAGGAGCACGCAGATCCAGACTCTTCTCTGCCGGACGCTCCTCCGAGGCAGGCTTCACCTGCTCGGGCCTTGACCCAGACTCCGGTTGGGTCGGCTCATTTCATACCCATCATCCTCGACGATGGTAAGTATATACTTCCTACAAAAATAGAAATGTGATCAAAAGAATCTAAGCTTAGTCGAAATTAGAATACTAACCTGCTTGTCATTTACAAATGAATTTTTCAGCCGACTGGGGTCCTCGTCTTCGACGGGATCCCCGGCTCAACAACCCCCTGCCCCCGAGTCTTGCACCGGGGGCAAGGACAAGGAAAAATAGGCAGTGGAAGATGCTCCTCTAACGGGGACTCCGTCCCCGAAAGGGAGCGATACTTAGCGCAGAGACGAGCGGGTCCATCCTCTAGGGCACCGGTAGGAGACTCCTCGAGGGAAGAGCCTACCGAGGTTCCCAAGGACCCTTTGGAGGACTTCACAGTCCCTCCAGCTGGGACTCCTTTCGGCGAGGGATATTATACTCCCTCGGGATCCCCGACCTCGGTCCAATGCTGGAGGAGATTTGGACCGAGGAGAGCTTCAAGCGGCTGTCCGACAGGAGGAGGCGTGGAAGACCATCGAGGACGAGCGCCGACTCCATAAAGAGAGCCTTCTCTCTAAAAAGGCAGCTTTTGACGCGGCGCTCAAGGAGGAGAAGGGGATGAGAGCGGCGTCCGAAATGAGGAATAAAGCGCTCGAAGATGAGCTCATAACTACTTGAGGCGAGCTTAGTAGGGCCGTGGCTGATCTCAACGGGGCCAGGGCTAGAATCCGCATTACTGTGGCGGACTTCAAGA
Organism: Boehmeria nivea var. tenacissima; assembly: GCA_018132145.1. NCBI lineage: Eukaryota > Viridiplantae > Streptophyta > Magnoliopsida > Rosales > Urticaceae > Boehmeria > Boehmeria nivea. The sequence continues at coordinate 1,869,798 of CM030882.1, read as the reverse complement.
ATAGCCCTATCTTCGAGAACTACATAGAATCAAGGACACGACAGTGGGTCTCCGTTTTTCACCGAAGCGAAGGCTTTATTGTTGAGAAGCAACAGGCCACCCTCGCGGGAGCTAACAGAGTACTGGACAAGCTCAAGATTCTTCACCCCGAATGGAACGTGGTCGGGGAGGTCAAACGTCCACTTCTACGCCCACCAGATTCGTTCGAGTAGCCGCCTTCTCGGCTTTTGTATTTTATTTTTTATTTTTCTTCAGGGTCTTACGGACGCCCATCTCCTGTAATTTCTCAAATAAATAAATAAAACTTAGTTTTTGTTTTCACAAAATTGTCTAAGTATTTATTTCTTCGTAACTCTAACTTTTGACTTTATCTTCCACTTGTTTTCCTTGACTAACACGATCAAGTCCCTCCGGGATCGAACATGTTAATATAAATTACGTCATCTTCGAGGATCACAACTCAAACCATGCCCTCTCCAAGGGTCATAATTGAAACAAATTAGCAATTAACTAGACCGTAAACTGAATATGTCTTTCTTCCAAAGATGCTCCAAGTCACTCTGGGTTCTTCCTTCTCCGAAGGATTATCTCGAACCAAGCTCCCTCTTCAAAGATAGCTCTTGGCCAAATCTAATAATCGATGAAATTCGTAAGCACCCTATTACTCGCATCGGTCCCCGATGCTTTTGAATAGAATGTGGCTTCTTTACTTATATGCTTTGGTGATCAAACTTAGTCCGATTTTCCAAAATTCTCTTAAGTTTTTCACACCTTGGGGTTCTCCCTTTAAGCATACCTAGGTCTTCTAACTTCTCCGAAGAATAGAATCGTTCTAGGAGCAAATAAGTCAAACGCTTCCCAGGTTAATCCCCGAACAGGTTAAGACCTAACAAGAAGAACCTTTGTGTAGCAGGAAACTTCAACGATTAAAGCCTACATAAGCCCTCTGGACTTACGCGTTCTAGCATCGCACGTCATTGAAGTACCTATAGGGCGCACTTATTTCTTTCTAGTACCCCGGATGCCCCCTGTCTTTTTGAGCGCTCTCGCGGTCGAGGAGACAGTCGAGGATGGTGCTTCTAGAAATCATCTGCTTCGCGATTCATTCTCTTATACACCGAGTTTATAGTCTACTCCGCAGACCTTTTTTTTAATTATTAAAACAGACGATCGAAAACTAAAATCTTGGCACCAAACTTGCTGAACTTTTATTGATAGCTGCTGGATTGTAATATTTATACAAAAGGACAAAAATAAAAATTGATTACAAACGTGGGGAGCCTACTAATAGTATTTTTTCAGATGCTTCGCATTCCAAGGATTCCTAATCGGGACCCCAGCGAGGTCCGCAATTCGGTATGAACCCGATTTCAGTACTCGGTGATCTGGTATAGTCCCTCCCATGAGTATCCGAGAGCTCCGGCCCCGGCCTCTTTGGTGTTCTGAAATAATTGCCTGAGGATGGTATCCCCGACCTTGAACTTTCTTTCTTTCACCTTGGAGTTATAATATCTCACCATACACTGCTTCTGGGCTTCCCTCTGGATCCTCGCGACTTCTCTACGTTTCTTGATCATGTCTTTCACTGTATCCAGGAGTGAGGCATTGGTCTGTTTGTCAAAATTTTTGTATCGAAAGAAGGAACTTTCACCTCCGCGGGTATCATCGTCTCACTGCCATATGCCATGGAGAAAGGAGTTTCCCCAGTGGCCGTTCTAGCGGTGGTGCGATAACTCCAAAGGACTACAGGCAGCTCCGCGGCCCATCGTCCTTTGAGTGTGTTGAGGCGTCTCTTCAGAGTCACCTTGATAATCTTGTTGACAGCCTCGACCTGGCCATTGTTTTGAATATGGTAAGGAGCGGAAAAGTCTTTATTGATGCCGTATCGGTTACAAAGGTCCCTCACTGCTTGGTTATCGAGCTGAAGAGCATTGTTCGAAACTAAGGAGTGAGGTATTCCGAACTTGTAGATGATGCGTTCGCGGATGAACTTGGTCAGGTTCTTCTCAGTGATGGTTGATAAGGGAATAGCCTCGGACCACTTGGTGAAGTAATCTTCCGCTACGACGGCAAATTTGAGCCCTTCGGGCACCGTCGATAGGGGTCCAATAATGTCGATTCCCCACTTTGCGAAGGGCCACAGGCAAAAGATTATCGTAAGCCATTCTGGATGTGTTCTGATAAGTGCCGAGTACCTCTGACACTTATCGCACTTCCTCGCGTTCGACGTCTTGCTTCATCGTGGGCCAATAAAATCTCTGCAGCAAAGCCTTATGTGCGAGGGACTGCCCCCCTTCGTGATTTCCATAGACTCCGTCGTGGATCTCACTTAGGACTTCTTTGGCTTCCTTATCATTGAGGCATCGAAGCAGTGGCGTTGAAACTCCTCTCTTGTATAACTTGTCATTCACCGACAAATAGTATTCAACATAGTACCTGACCCTCTGGGCTTGTTCTCGATCAGCTGGCAGCTTATCTTCCTTCATGTAGACGACAATATCATCCATCTATGAAGGCTCTGAGTCGATCGCTTCCACCAAGTCTCGCTTCGCGATACTTGGTTCGGGGATAATCTTGAGCGGGACCAGGCGAAAGAGCTCAGCATCTTTGCTAGTTGCAAGTTTCGTCAATGCATCCGCGTTCGAATTATCTTCGCGGTCGATATGTTTTATTTCATACCTGGGAAAGTTTTGAAGCTCCGCTTTGACCTTTTCCAGTTATGCTGTCATTCGATCATCGTGGGGTTGGAATTCACCTGAAATTTGACTTACAACTAATTTTGAGTCACTAAAAATTAGAAGTGAATCTACCTGAAGTTCCTTGACGAGTCTGAGGCCGGCCAGTAGAGCTTCGTGCTCTGCCTCGTTGTTCGAGGCTCTGAAGATGAATCGTAAGGCGTTGCTGATGCGGTGGTTATCAGGGCTCCCCGCTCCTAAGCCATTTTTGTTCGAGGATCCATCAACGTACAACTTCTACTCCGAGGGTTTCATTTACCGATCTCGATCCTCCTTCAAAGAAAATGTGAACTCGGCGACGAAATCCGCCTAAGCTTGACCCTTGATCGATGTCCGTGGCTGGTAAAGAACGTCGAACTGGGTTAACTCGACTGCCCATTTCACAAGTGTGCCTGAGACCTCCGGCCTGCTCAGTACCTGTTTTATCGGATGATTAGTGAAAACAACCACAGTGTGGGCTAGGAAGCAATAGCGAAGCTTTCTGGTCGAGATGATAACAGCTAGAGCGAGTCGCTCTAGCTTAGGATATCTGAGTTCAACGTCGAGGAGGTGCTTGCTGACGAACTACACCAGCACATGTACTCCAGCTGCTTCCCTGATGAGCACTGAACTGACTGCATGTTCCGAGATAACGAGGTAGGTGAAGATTTTCTCCCCCAATAATGGCTTCGCTATAATATGGGCGTGTCCCAGATATACCTTGAGTTGTTGGAAAGCTCGTTCACATTCTTCGGTCCAAATGAACTCTTTACTGCCTCGAAGTACGTTGAAGAAGGGGAGACACTTGTCGGTAGACTGAGAAACAAACCTATTTTATGCGGCAATGCACCCCGTGAGCTTTTGGACTTCTTTCCCTCTTTGAAGGGACTCCATGTTGAGGATGGCTTGGATTTTCTCCGAGTTGGCCTCAATTCCTCGTTGACTCACCATCAAGCCTAAGAACTTCCCAGCCCTAACCGCGAAGGTTCACTTGTTTTGTTGAGCATCGTGTTGGTTTGCCGAAGAATAGAGAAGGTTTGCTCAAGGTGCGTGACATGATCTCGTACTGCTGTACTCTTGACCAGCAGCTCCGCAAAGATCTTATTCACCAGCCTCTAATAAGTTGCCCCAGCATTCTTCTAGCAATAAAGTCCGCGATTAGTGATGAAAGCGGTGTGTTCCTCATCCCGAGGAAACATGGGGATCTGATTGTACCCCGAATATGCGTCCATGAAACTGAGGAGTTCATGGCCCGCGGTCGCGTCGACCATTTGGTCAATTCGGGGCATAGGAAAGTTGTCCTTCATACAGGTTTCGTTTAGGTTGGTGAAAATCTACGCAGCATCTCCATCTTCCATCTGGCTGTGGAACCAGTACGGGATTTGAGACCCAAGCGGGGTACTTCGCTTTGCGAATGAAACCCGCTCTAATTAGCTTATCGACTTAGTCTTTAAGCACCTGGACTCTCTCGGGGTCAAGCGGTCTCCTCTTCTGTCGTCAGGTGGGGACCCAAGGATCAATGTTGAGATGGTGGCACATTAGCTCGGGGTCTATCCCTTTCATGTCGCTATGACTCCATGCGAACATGTCTCGATTGCGGTGAAAGCAGGCCACAATGGACCTACGCGTCTTGGACTTAAAGACGTCCCAATTTTAATTTCGCGCGCTGGGTCGTGAGAGTCCACGCCTACCTCTTCCGTTTCATCGACCAGGCCCATTAATTGGGCCGGCAATCGGGGGGTTCAGTTCGTACCGAATCTCGGGAACCCTGATTGTGAAGGCTTATTCGGCCAAGCCTACTTCCCCAGCTGTCCGCTTTCCCTTCGAGTCTGTAGAAGCCGATCTAATGCTGGTTGTGTAGCACATCCGAGCTTTATATTGATTCCCCAGGACAACTCCGACGCCACGGGATGTGGGAAATTTTAGGCAGAGGTGATAAATCGAGATCACTGCCTTTAGGGCCTCGAGGGTAGCACGCCCGATGATGGTGTTGTATGATGATCTACCATTAACCACCATGAAATTAGAGATGGCGGTTGATATCTTCGGCTCTTCACTAAAGGAGATGGCCAGTTCTATGCTTCCCTCCGGGAAGATAGAATCTCCTGTAAATCCGCGGAGCAGACTCGTGGCCGCTCGCAGGCTTTTTGGACTTATCCTCATCTTCTCGAGGATGTCCAGATACAGGATGTCCACCGAGCTGCTGTCATCTATTAGGCAACAGTGGACTAAATGGTTTCCGATCATGGCCGATATGACCAGCGGGTCATGATGCGTGAATCTGACACCTTCGACATCAGCATCCGTGAACGAGAGCTCGTTCTCGGTTCTTCGAGGAGGCCACGTTGCTTCCTTCGTGACCTTGAAAACACCTCCCGAAGGCTTCTGTCGTACCTCGCAGGCCTCCTGCGATCGTATGGATTTAGCCCTCGATCTCTCGATGGGGCGGGTTCCCCGCTCCGCGGTCTGCATCTTTACAGAGTCCCGCAAGCTTCCCTCGACGGATGAGATATTCTATTTCATCCTTTAAATCGAAGCATGTGGCTGTGGTAGGCCCACTCGCGTTGTGGTACAAGCAGTACTTATCCTTGTGCTTCTCCAAGACTTTCTTCTTCAGCGACTGAAGGGGTCGAAAGTCAACTTCGCTCCGCGAGTTGACAAATATTTCCTCTATCGAGATGGTGAGCTCGTGGTACCTCCCGTACCACAGTTTACGAACTCGAGCCGCCTCGATCCCTAGTGCTTATTCACGAGGCCTCTTCTCCTTGCGTGGCTATTGGTTTGCGCCGATAAGGTTGTCAACGGGCCTCTTCTCCTTCCTTCGATCCCCTTGGGGGTTCCCTCTGGAAGTTCTCATAGCTCCGGACTTCTTCAAAGTCAAGGCCTCCGCATTGACATAATTCCTAGCTCGATTCAGGAAATCTGAATACGTCCGCGACGGTGTCTTATTGATTGAAAACGTGAAGGGCGTATTGTCGTGAACCCCGGAGCTGGTGGCCAATGGTAGGGCATCATCAGATAGATGCCACACCTCCACCGTGGCCTTGGTTTCTTCATCCTCTCGCTTAACTCAAAAGAGATAAGCAGGATTCTTAAAGTGTCTCGAACCTTCCAAGAATTACGAAGCGAACCTCGCACTTAGATCTTGCCAACTCGCGATGGAGTTGGCTGGTAGTCGATACCATCATTTTCGGGCTTCGCCCGCGAGGGTCGTATCGAAGACGCAGCACTTAATGGCATCAGAATAGCCATAAAGCGCGTGACCATGAGGAATAAACTCCCAAATGGTCAGTAGGGTCCTCGGTCCCATCGAACAGGGTTATATTCGGTAACCTAAGTCGATGGGAATGAGGGCGTTGATGATGTCTTCAGTCAGGGGAGTGAAATCCCCGTCCAAAATACCATCGCGGGCTCTCCCGTCGAGGAGCCCTTGGAGACGCTCGATCTCCATAGGCAAAAACTCCTTGGTCGCCTGGATCTATCTGTTGGTGGCTGTTAGTAATGGTGATTGACAATTTTTAATTGGTAAAATCCTTCTTATTTTATCATGATTATTATTGATCTTCTATGACTAATATTGGCTGTCTTGGACGAATTTATTTTGATTCATTATTGTGTTTTTCGAGCATCTTTGGATAATCAGAAATTTATTAAGGAATATTGGAGTATTTGTTTCCTTGTATATCACATGGTGTTCGAACACAGAGTCTCTATATGGTAAGTCCGCATGCGCTGAGCTGACCGAAGGATTTATTTCCTTTTATATCACGCGGAGTTCGAACACAGAGTCTCAATATGGCAAGTCCGTGTGTAAAGAGCTGACCTGGAAGATTCGTTTACTTATATATCACGCTGTGATCGAACACAGAGCTAGCATGCGTGAAGATATAAGCTGTTGACATTGAAGATTATGTTGATCCGAAATAATCATCGTTGACCAAGTTATTATTGCATCTTTAATGCCTTTCCTTTTGGAGATTATTCTTGGTCATCTAGTTATCTTCCCCATCCTTATTTCTTCTGATGATTCGAAGAGGAGAAGTGCACGAGAGTCACCTGGAGTGAGTGAGTTGAGTGCTTTTGTGATTTTCTGGGTTTATGTTTACACTCTGGTGAGTAGTGTTCACACGATGTTCTATAAACCGTGCTGGTGAGTGTATATGGTTGAGTGAACTTTGTAACAGGAAATTGGTGAGAGATTACACGGGATGTGTGATTTGTAGACGAGGGGATCTCGTCAAGGGTTTGTTTGTAAGGCGAGGGGATCTCGTCAAAGGTAGATCGCTAGGAGTGACGAGGAGACTGCGACGAAGATTGAGAGGAAGTCGAAGTCTTGTATAAGTCCGAGCATTCTCGTTTTGAGATTTCTAGTGGATCGTTTCTTCTGGGCGAGGCCCCGCAGACGTAGGCGAAAGTCGAACTGCGTAACCAATTTCCTTGTGTCATATTTTATTACTGCAATTTTTTGTTACTGTTCACGTCGTTTATTTTTCCGTCTCGGTTTTAGTTATTGCCTGTGTTCCTTGGAAGTGTTCTGTCACCAACAAGGAACACCTACTAACAAAACGATTCTTTCAATTGGTATCAGAGCGGGTCGCTTGTGCAGTAAGCGAAATCCGAGGTTTTAGTTCCGTTTTTGACGAGATGGATGTCATGAGAGAAGGAGCTTCAGTTCAACGTCCGCCCCTACTTGATAGAACGAACTTTTCCTACTGGAAGGCTCGGATGAAGGCGTTCATCAAGTCTATGGATGAGAAGGCTTGGAGGGCAATTCTGACTGGCTAGACACATCCGACGAAGACGAATGCTGAAAATGAATCTGTTAAGAAGCCGGAGGTGGAATGGACGGTGGAAGAAGACAGATTGGCAAGCTATAACTCCAAGGCCTTAAACGCTATTTTTAGTGCTGTCAATGTTAATCAGTTCAAACTTATCTCTACATGTGAGGTGGCTAAGGAAGCTTGGGAGATACCACATGAAGGTACAAAGGCTGTGAGACTCTCTAAACTTCAAATTCTAACATCCCGTTTTGAAAATCTCAGGATGAAAGAAGAAGAGTCAATAAGCGATTTCAACTCAAAAATTTGTGATATCGCAAATGAAGCTTTTGCTCTTGGAGAGAAGTACAGTGAAGAAAAACTTGTGCGAAAAACTCTTAGATCTCTTCCTAAGAGATTTGCTTACAAGGTCATAGCCATTGAAGAGGCGAAGGACGTTCAGAACATGAAGCTGGATGAGTTAATGGGTTCTTTACGAACATTCAAAATGAACCTTGAGGAGGAGAAAGGTGATAAAAAGTCAAAAGGGATCGCCTTTCAAGCTGAGAGTCATGACGACAAAGGTATAGAACAAGGGGAAGAAGATGATGACATTGCTGAAACCATGGCTCTCATGTCCAAAAATTTCAGTAAAATCTACAAACGATTCAACAGAAACAACAAAGGCGGTGCAAGGAATAGAGAATCTGGCAGCGGCTCAACTGGTGTTCCAACACCAAGAAGGAACACTGCATCTAACGCTGATAATTTTAATGCAGGCTCTAGAAACAGATCGGGAACTGGAAATAATCCTGAATCTAATGCAAGAAACAAGGGAATTCAGTGTCGTGAATGTGAAGGATTTGGGCACATACAGGCTAAATGTGCGAACACTCTGAAGAACTACCTGGAGCGATGGAGATTCAGACGGTAGCAGAGAAGATGATTCTGACCTTGTTGCTTTTGCTTCTAGAACTGATGATGCAGGTGCAGATGGTGGTAATGGTTCCTCAAAAAACACTACAGGTGTAACTGAAGGAGATCCAATACTGACATATGAGAGCAGTGATGATGAAGATCTGACGGAGCAAGCCTTGATTGAAGCTTATCACCTTATGCATCGTAAATGGATTGAGCTGACAAAGTGCTATGAGAAGATATCTGCCCAAAATCAACAACTCAACAACGAGAAGAATAATTTGCAGAAGCATAATTCTGAGTTGGAGTCCAAACTCAAGGAGAGTCAAAGCAGTGTTACATCACTCAATGCTGAACTTGAGAAAATGAAAAAATTGGTAAAAATGCTAAACTCTGGTTCTTCTAAACTAGATGAAATCTTATCTGTAGGAAGAACAGAGAAAGAGCACTTTGGGCTTGGTTATACTGGTCAACCAGGCAGGTGTCGGACGATCTTTGTTAAAGGAACGTCATCTGGAGCAAACGAAGAAAAAGATGATAAGGGTAAACGACCAGCTACTACACCAATCAGAACTTCTGCTGTTATGACAACTCGGAGGACTAGTGATGTACCACCTAGAGGAACACCAAGCAGAGGAAGAAGAAGAAATTGGGTTCCAATCTGTCATTATTGTAACAAACGTGGTCATATAAGGCCACGATGCTTTCAATTTTTTACAGACTTGAGGAGAGCTAATCAACAGAGTTTTCCACGACAGAGGACAGAAAGACAAGAATGGGTGAAGAAATCCGAGAACAAATGCAAAGTTGCATTCACCTCTCTCAAAGCTAGCGTCGAACAATCATGGTATTTCGACAGCGGGTGTTCAAGACACATGATAGGTGAAAGGAGTTTCTTGGAGAATATTCAGCCGTGTGACCGAACACATCGTGTGACTTTTGGTGATGGCGCTATAGCCAATGTTCTTGGTAAATGTAATCTGTGTGTTTTGGGTTTACCTAAATTGACTAATGTGTGGCTTGTTGAAGGTTTGAAGGCCAATCTTATAAGCATTAGCCAGTTGTGTGATGATAATCTCTTTGTGAGATTCACCAAGAAAAACTGCTTTGTGGTGGATGATTCCGAGAAGAGTGTCATGGAGGGTGTTCGATCATCAGACAACTGTTATCTTCTAAAACAACCAACACCATGTCTCAAGGTAGGAGAAGATGAAGTTGAATTGTGGCATCGCAAGCTTAGGCATGTCAACTATCGTAGTATGAAGAAGGCTGTTTCAGTTGGTGCTTTACGAGGAATTCCAGATTTGAAGACTGATTCATGGAGATTGTGTGGACCATGCATTAAAGGGAAACAAGTCAAGGCAACTCACAAGGTATTGCAACACCTCGTTTCTAGCCGGGTTCTTGAACTTCTACACATGGATCTTATGGGTCCAATGCAAGTTGAAAGCATAGGAAGAAAGAGGTATGCTTTTGTTTGTGTAGGTGATTTCTCACGATTCACTTGGGTGCAGTTCATATGTGAAAAGTCAGATACCTTTAAGATGTTCAAAGCCCTGTGTTCCAGACTTCAGACAGAGAAATGTTCCAACATCAGCAAAATTGTGAGGATTCGAAGCGACCATGGTAGAGAATTTGAAAACATTATTTTTTCTGAATTTTGTGATAAGAATGATATTTCTCATGAATTTTCAGCTCCAAAGACACCGGAGCAGAATGGTGTTGTTGAACGGAAGAATCGGACTATCCAAGAAATGGCGAGAGTTATGTTGAACTCTATGGGTGTGTCTCATAGGTTTTGGGGAGAAGCTATGAACACCGCTTGCTACTTCATCAACCGGGTGTACTTGAGACCCGGCACCATAATGACTCCTTATGAGATCTGGAAGGTAAGAAAGCCTACTGTCCAATACTTTCATGTTTTTGGAAGTACTTGCTATATTCTCAATGATCGTGAATACCGAGGGAAGCTTGATTCCAAGAGTGATGAAGGGATATTTTTCGGCTACTCCACCAACAGTCGAGCCTATCGGGTCTTCAACAAAAGAACAAGAACAGTCATGGAATCTATTAATGTGGTTGTTGATGATGCAGAAACTGACCAAAAGTAGGTTCAAAATCCTAAAGATTGCATTGACTTCATAACTAGAGAAGAAAGTGTTCCAGCCGGTGTTCCAGAACCTGTTCCAACTCAGGTTTCTGACAGTATTAAGACAGATGTCACTAATACTCAAGATGAAGAACGTCAAGTTCACCAGTCTCAAGGTCCTTCCAGGAGGGTGTAAAAGAATCATTCTACAGGAGATGTTATTGGCAGCATGGAGGATGGTGTTCAAACACGCGGAAAACCTAGAGTCAACTATCGAGAACTCATTGGGAATGTTTGCTTTACGTCAACAATTGAGCCTAAAAATGTCAAGGAGGCTTTCGAAGATGAGTTTTGGGTGACTGCGATGCAAGAAGAATTGGCTCAATTTGAGAGAAACGAAGTTTGGGATTTGGTTCTTAAGCCAAGCAACACCAATGTCATTGGAACCAAGTGGATTTACAAGAACAAATCGGATGAGAAAGGTAACATTACCCGCAATAAGGCAAGATTAGTTGCCCAAGGGTAAACTCAAATTGAAGGTATAGATTTTGATGAAACGTTTGCACCTGTTGCTAGACTATCCGTTCGTTTATTGCTTGCTATTTCATGTACTCTTAAGTTCAAGCTGTTTCAGATGGATGTGAAGAGTGCTTTTCTTAATGGCATTCTAAATGAAGAAGTTTATGTAGCTCAACCAAAGGGGTTTGAGGATCCACACCATCCTGATCACGTCTATCGTTTGAAGAAAGCTCTCTACGGCTTAAAGCAAGCCCCACGTGCATGGTATGAGAGGCTTACGGAGTTCTTGTTGAAACATGACTACAATCGAGGGGGAGCTGACAAGACATTGTTCATCAAGAAGGTGAAATCTGATCTCATTTTAGCTCAAATTTACGTTGACGATATTGTGTTCGGTTCAGTGTTCCAACACCTGGTGGATGAGTTCGTAAACCAAATGAAGACGGAGTTTGAAATGAGCATGGTGGGAGAGCTTACATACTTTCTTGGATTGCAAGTTAAGCAACTGCAAGATGGGATTTTTATTTCTCAAAGCAAATATGCTAGAAATCTCTTGAAGAAATTCGAACTTCAAGGAGCTCAACACAAGCGAACACCGATAAGAACACATATTAAGCTCACTAAAGATGAAGAAGGTATCCCGGTAGATCAAAGCTTGTATAGAAGCATGATTGGAAGTCTATTATATCTCACTGCTAGCCGACCGGATCTTTGCTATAGCGTGGGAGTGTGTGCTTCCAAGCCAATCCTAAAGAGAGTCATCTCTCGGCAGTCAAACAAATAATCAAATACATAAGTGGTACTTATGATTATGGCATTTGGTATTCTTTTGACACTAACCCAAGTTTTGTTGGTTTTTGTGATGCGGACTAGTCTGGAAATGCCGAAGATCGAAAAAGTACATCTGGTAGATGCTTCTTCTTGGGGAACAACCTTATTTCTTGGTTTAGTAAGAAGCAGAATTCAATCTCTCTCTCCACAGCCGAGGCAGAATACATTGCAGCCGGTAGTAGTTGTACTCAATTGCTTTGGATGAAACAGAAGTTCGAAGATTATGGTGTTCATCAAGGTATTCTAACACTGTACTGCGACAATATAAGTGCTATTAGTATTTCGAATAATCCGCTGCAACACTCGCGAACGAAACATATCGATATTCATCACCATTTCATTCGAGAACTGGTTGAAGACAAAGTTATCAGTTTGGAGCACGTCGTATCGGAGAAACAACTCGCAGACATCTTCACGAAGGGATTAGACCATAACAGATTCGAAGCTCTTAGATCTGCAATTGGTTTGTGTACCATCTGAATATGACATGCCGTTTAAAAAGAAAAACGCTCTTGTGTACAGGTACACTTTTTTTGTGCGGCATATAGTAGTTTTTCCCTTTATGTAGTTGTGGGAAGTTTTCGGAGGGAAGTTTCTTGTATTCCCTTTATTTTTTGGTTTCCTTGTTTATCATTTTTTTTGCTCCGATTCTTTTGCTTCCCATTTCCATCCAAAATCGCCCCCCCCCCCCCCCCTCTTTCTTGATTCTCGTAGTTATGAAATTTCATCATTTCACCCATATTTTTCTCTTTCTCGGATTTGGAAGTTTATTTTCTTTCTTCTTCTTCGTGTTGTGGAGTTTATGGGTGTTGATTTTTTTTTGGGGTTTGCGATTTTTGCTTTTGGGAATGGTCGGTGTTGTCGAGTTTAGGTGTGTTCTTGTTGTTTCGTTCTTGAGTGTGGATGCTGATCGGTAGTTGGTTTTTCTCGACTGGGTTGAGTCTGTGATCGGAGATTAGGGCTCGTTTGTTTAGGGTTTCGGTGTTTAGAGGTTTGGGTATTTGGCTGTTTGGGTCTGTATCTTTTTTGTATTTGCAGAGATGGTGTTAACAAGAGGCGCGGCTTCTAAGGGTTCCCCTCCTGAGAAAAAGGCTCCTGTGAAGAAGTCTGTCGCGAAGAAGAAAGCGCCGGCCAAACGGGCGGCTCCGGCAAAGAAGACCGTGGTTTCATCAAAGTCGGCGGAGAAGAAGGGCTTGGCTTCTTTTGCTCCAAGCGATACGGTTCCTATTCCGCCACTTTCTTCTGTCCTATCCCAAGAAATTGTGCCTTTTATTCCTCCAGAAGACGCAACGGGCCAAGAAGAGGTTTTGAACGATGCTTCGCGCCAAAGCTCGCGTGAAGAAGAAGACACAGGTGTTCCCATTCCGTCTATTCGCACACTAGATCCGCCCTCTGAGGATGTTCTTCCTGATGTGCCTACTCAGCCCACTCTTTCTGAGGGCTCCCCTGCTCCACAAACTGAGGTTAATATGCCTCCTTCAGGTCAGGATGTTTTACCCTCTATTGTTGTTGATTCTGGTATTTTGGATGAGAATGTTGTGGATGCTGTGAATGGTGAATCTGGTGTGATTTTTGAGCCTATTGTATCTGAGGATGTTGTGAATTTGTCTGGTGATGTTGCTGCAAATGTCGAGAATGTTGTGGGTGTTTCCGGTGGTGTTCCACCACCTATTAGTGAGCATGTTGTGCAGCCTTCTGATAATATACAGCCTGAGACTACACCGACTCATGGCTTTAGGGCTTTCACTGATCGTTTCCCTACAGGATTTCAAAGAAGAGCCCCTCAAGTTGATCCATCATCCTCTCAGGGGAAGAAGAAGAGAGCTAAAGTTGTTGAGGAGGAGTCGGATGATGCTCCGTGGGACTCTGCAAATGATGAGGAGATTGATGCCACTTTGGAGTCAGAAGCTGTTTTGTTGGCTGAGTTTGCTAAAAGCAAGAAGAAGAAGGTTGCTTCTAAAAGGAAGAAGTCTGCTGCTGAAAGTGTCAGTCGTGTTCCTCCCTCTGTTCCTGCTAAGAAGAAGAAGAAGTCCGGGGGAAGTAAGAGTGTTCCAGCACCAGATCCAGGTTCTTTTCAGTCCATTCAATTTAGAACTGCTGCTCATAAGGATTTCTGGACTCCTGTGTGTTGTCGATCTTTTGTTGCTGAGAGGTCTATTCATTTGGGTCAGTTTGAGAAGACTGGTCTTATTGAGTTTTTTGAGAAGCACAAGTTGCTTTCTTCTGTCACCAAGATTCTTCCTTTTGTCAAGCAAGTAGTCTTGGAGTTCTATGCTAATTTGTCAACGGGGATGTTTGATCCTTCCTCTGAGGAGTATGGGAAAGCAGTAGTTAGAGGGGTGACTTTCGAGTTTACTCCTGCCATCATCGATGCCCACTTGGATTCTGCAAGAGTGACTGCTCCTTTCATTCCCGACTATGATGAGATTGTGAAGGAAATCACTGGTGGTGTTCGCACTATATGGGGGAGAGTCAAGTCATTTTCTTCATCGCAGTTGACCTCCAAGTATGCTATTCTGGAGCGTCTTGCCTTGTACAACTGGATTCCCAGTTTTCATCGAACTGGTGTTCTTAAGTCCATGGCTGTATTGCTTTACAAGCTTGGAAAAGGGGATTTCTTTTGATCTTGGTGCATTGATTTTTCGCCAAATTTCTCGCCATGCTGAGACTACTTCGATCAATCTTGCTATTGGCTATCCGTCTCTTATCTTTGGCATCTTGCTGGACCAAAATCCTGCTGTGGTGTATGAGGGAGAATTATGTGAGAAGAGTGCTGGAGAGATGGTGATCAGCAAGAAATTCTTCCAAGGGCAGCATATTCAAGAATTCAGGGGGAGCTTATATATCTTGATTTGGTGGTTGGTGTTTAGGAGGGTGTTATCACTCCTACTGCTGGGGAGACTGTCAGGTTTTTAAGGTCTGAGCTTGCTTTTCTAGAGGCACAAGAGCGCAATCTTGCTGTAAGAAAGGCTGAAATTATATCCTTTCTTAGAACTTTAGGAGTTGGTATTGCCTCTTCTAGTGCAGATATTCAGGTGCCTGTTGATCAAGCTGTTCCTGTTGAAGACGACGGTGTCCCTCCAAGTGTTCCAGCCCCTGCTGCCGGTGTTGATGTTGCTTCCAGCAGTGTTCCAGCTCAAGTTTCGTCCAGTGTTCTTGCTCCGTGATGGTGTGATAGATCGTAAATTTACATATTTTTAGCATGTAATTACTCCTAAATTTATGTCAAAACACTTTGAGTTTTTGTCTTTATTGGTGATTTATTTGATATATAGGTTAACTGGGAGAAATGAGAGCAAATGAAACAAAAACAAGAAAATTCGGAGCAATTTGAGTTGAGGAAAAAGAAGGGTTCACTTTGGGACAAAATCACGCGAAGATTTCTGAAATTTTTATATAGCATATTGCATATTAAATTAAAGATCTTTGAAAGAGCTTTCCAACGGCGTATCATATGCACGATTCTGATAAGTAACGAAGAAGATATGCTCATTTGAAAATCAGCGCGTGCAGCCTCTGGGGACCGCGGCGCCCAAAACAAGCGCCGCGGCGATACTTCCGATTTTGGCCGCAGGCATTGCGAAAAAGCCCCAAACACTCCAAAAAAGCCCAAGATTCCCCTAATTTGACCTACAACTATAAAGAGGACATTGAAGACTATAAAGAGGCATCTTTCATTGGACTTAAAGCATCTGCGAGAGCAATTGGAGCCGTTCTTCAAGCCGTCTCTTCGCTCGAGCTATCACTTCCTTCTCCACTTTTTCTTCTTTCATTATCGTTATTTGAGATTGTAGTCCACATCGTGTGTGACTAGTTCTTTTATTTATTAGGGTGTAGATGGATCTCAATTATTGATTGTTATTTCAAAGTTTTGTGAGTTTAATTCAAGTTCATCAATATTGTTCGTTTATTCTATTCGGGTTTATTTGAATCAATTTTGCTTTGTCAATGGTTTGTCTATGAATTTATTGTCAATTGAATTGATTGTATCTAGATTGTAAGGATTATTACTCGAGAGGAAAATATTCGAGCGGTCAGTAATCGGGTAGAATAGCTTATGTCAGTGTGAGATCGAGAGATAAGCATCGCTTAGGTAGCCGAGATAATTTGAGTTGTGAAATCGAGAGGTGGAATTCTTAGATTATCTCTAGAGTAGAACTTAATGACGGTATGGTCAACGGGTCGTATAGAGATATAGGCTTGGGGACACTTGCACATTCTTTATGCGGCACTCGAGAGAGGGTATAGAGATAATACATTGCTCTAGGTTAGCGAAATTGATGAATTAGGATTAACGCACACTAATATGGAGAAATAACATCGTAATTGAGTGAAATTGAAACCCTAGCATCGTTCTTCTTATTGATTTTTGTCTTTAATTCATTAGCTTGTTATTCTTGTTTATTTTAGTTTAATATTTCAATTAAGTTTATTTTAATTTCTTGTTATACTCGAATTTGATCGCCCAGATAAAATAGGATATTGAATCGAAATAGCTAGTCTTTATTCTTAACGTCAATCCTCGTGGGTACGATATCCGGACTCTTTTAGTCCACTTTATTACTTGAGCGATTTGTACACTTGCAAGCATAGTAAATATTTTCGCAACAAGTTTTTGGCGCCGTTGCCGGGGATTGTACAACTAAGAATTAGGCTAATATTGTGAAGATAAATCTAATCTTAATCTAGGCATTTATTTTATATTGTCTTTTTTTTTTATTGATCATAGGGTTTCTAAAGCACAAGTGGAACAAGATACTACAAGTGTTGAATGACAAGGGATCAACAAGTGATCCTCCAGTTTGTGCAAGGGGTTGATGAACCATATTACATTGCTTGGGAGAGATATCAAGTCATTCTCCGAAATTTTCCCAACCATGGTTTCGCTCGGGAAGGTTAAGTACTCAACTTTCTAGATGGGCTTACTACCGCAACAAGAACTTGGGTGGAAGGAGGAACTGGTACCACCTCTCTCTATGATTTAACTGCGGACGAAGCCAATTTTCAATTAGCAGAAATAGCCAGCTATGACTATCAATTGTGGAATCCTCCAAAGGCTTATCGTCATTTTGAGGAAGAAGCAAATAACTCGGCTAGATGGCAAGACCCCTCGAGCTTCCAAATTGACTGCTACAAAAGCAATGAAGAGCTGAGCACGAATGAGGAAGAGTGTGAAAAAGTGTACGATAGTAATTCGAATGATGAAGAGGTTGAAGCTTTGCTAGAAAACAATGAATCACTCAACGAATCTTCCCTTCTCAAGATTCACATTATCATGCCGCCACCATTTGTCAAGGAATATTCATATGAAGACCTAATGTGGCCGGCACCCTCTCCACCATCATTCGGACCATACTATGAAGCCTCTCAAGCTCACACATCCAAGAGAAGTTCTCTTGCACACACGTTCATTATAAAGCTAAATTTCGTCAAACTTGAGGGCGTCTACAACCTAGAGCCGTGGGACGTGTTGTATGACACTTACTACGGGAGGAAGCCACTTTTGATGATCTAGGCGCGACATCACAACTACTACTCTATCAAGAAGACGTCGTCCACACATTTGGCGACTCCACGATGCATCCACTTTGATGGGCGGTACTCATCCAGGGAGTATTTCTAACCCACTTGTTTTTATTGACATTGGGGACAATGTAGATTTTAAGTGTGGGGGGGAATTTTCTTGGATTTATCTTTATTTTAGATTTTGGTTTGTTATTTTCATAGTTCTATTTATTGCTTTCTTAGGTTGTTTGAATTTATTTTTGATTAGTTTGTGTCATTAGATTAGGAACTCTCTTTACAATGGTGTGATTGTTTTGGTAAGTGTAGCCGATGATAGGAAACAACAATTTTTTTTAAAAATAAAATCATGATGACTAATTGTGCGTTATTGATGGCATTTGCATTTGTTAGATAATTGGGAGCTTGATTGTTCATCTTGCTTTAGTTTTCTCACAACACATTGATCACATAGCCATGACCTAATAGTCCAAACCCTTGGAGAAAATTTGTTGTAGATTACATTCTTCTAGAACTTGTCTGAAAGCTCTCTTGAAGCGAAATCATAGGTCACACACATTAGGGGAATGACGTAGGCCATCTTTCAACCGTTTGAGCCTTTCTGGCCTACCCGTTCATAATAATATATCCTTAGTCACCCACTTTGAGCTTAAATTGATATAACCAATTGTTTGTTATCACCTAACTCAAGCCGAGACGTAAATGAAAAACCAAGTCTTAACCCTTAGACTGTAAGCACATTAATTGCAAACCAAATGAAGGGATGAGAAGTGAAAAATAGTCATTAGCACCGAAACATATTTATAAAAATGTAACATTTGGCAAGTAAAAAATAAAAATATGAAAAAGTGAGCTATGTCTCATAGATGAAAGTTGAAAAAAAAAAAAAAGAAAAGAAGCCAAGTGTGAAAAAAAAAAAGAAGAAAAGAACTTGGTGCTAGTGACATATGACAAAAGTAGAGTCGACCAACAGGTGAAAAGAAAGTAGAAAGTGAGGTGATTAATGTGCTTAAGGTGTTTAACTCACCAATATCCAAATGACATACCTTAGCCGAGGCCTTACATTACAAGCTATTAAAGACCTACCGACCCGTGATTGTGATAGTGACTTACATTAGTGGAGAGAGAGCCTAGGGCGAGCTTATGGAAAAATGAACTGTATTATACATCATTAATTCTGGTCTGCATGAAATTGATTAAGGGTGAAAGATTAAAAGTGATTGGCTAAACACACACACATGAGAGACTATAAGTGAGAGAAAACAAGAAAGTGATTGAGAATTGACACTTATGTGGAGCTTGATTTCATTCTACAATTGGTCTACCTTTTTTCAAACTTATATGTTGTTAACTTGAGGCACCCATGCATGAACCGTTACTTGAGCACTGTGTTTGAGAGTTTAGAGAGTCGTATTTTAATTATGTTTAGTTTGGTTTAGATGTTTTGCTCGAGGACTAGCAAAATCTAAGTGTGGGGGTATTTGATAGATCGTAAATTTACATATTTTTAGCATGTAATTACTCCTAAATTTATGTCAAAACACTTTGAGTTTTTGTCTTTATTGGTGATTTATTTGATATATAGGTTAACTGGGAGAAATGAGAGCAAATGAAACAAAAACAAGAAAATTCGGAGCAATTTGAGTTGAGGAAAAAGAAGGCTTCACTTTGGGACAAAATCACGTGAAGATTTCTGAAATTTTTATATAGCATATTGCATATTAATTAAAGATCTTTGAAAGAGCTTTCCACCGGCATATCATATGCGCGATTCTGATAAGTAACGAAGAAGATATGCTCATTTGAAATCAGCGCGTGCAGCCTCTGGGGACCGCGGCGCCCAAAACAAGCGCCGCGGCGCTACTTCCGATTTTGGCCGCAGGCATTGCGAAAAAGCCCCAAACACTCCAAAAAAGCCCAAGATTACCCTAATTTGACCTACAACTATAAAGAGGACATTGAAGACTAAAAAGAGGCATCTTCCATTGGACTTAAAGCATCTACGAGAGCAATTGGAGCCGTTCTTCAAGCCGTCTCGTCGCTCGAGCTATCACTTCCTTCTCTACTTTTTCTTCTTTCATTATTGTTATTTGAGATTGTAGTCCACATCGTGTGTGACTAGTTCTTTTATTTGTTAGGGTGTAGATGGATCTCAATTATTGATTGTTATTTCAAAGTTTTGTGTGTTTAATTCAAGTTCATCAATATTGTTCGTTTATTCTATTCGGGTTTAATTGAATCAATTTTGCTTTGTCAATGGTTTGTCTATGAATTTATTGTCAATTGAATTGATTGTATCTAGATTGTAAGGATTATTACTCGAGAGGAAAACATTCGAGCGGTCAGGAATCGGGTAGAATAGCTTATGTCGGTGTGAGATCGAGAGATAAGCATCGCTTAGGTAGCCGAGATAATTTGAGTTGTGAAATCGAGAGGTGGAATTCTTAGATTATCTCTAGAGTAGAACTTAATGACGGTATGGTCAATGGGTCGTATAGAGATATAGGCTTGGGGACACTTGCACATTCTTTATGCGGCACTCGAGAGAGGGTATAGAGATAATACATTGCTCTAGGTTAGCGAAATTGATGAATTAGGATTAACGCACACTAATATGGAGAAATAACATCGTAATTTAGTGAAATCGAAACCCTAGCATCGTTCTTCTTATTGATTTTTGTCTTTAATTCATTAGCTTGTTATTCTTGTTTATTTTAGTTTAATATTTCAATTAAGTTTATTTTAATTTCTTGTTATACTCGAATTTGATCGCCTAGATAAAATAGGATATTGAATCGAAATAGCTAGTCTTTATTCTTAACGTCAATCCTCGTGGGTACGATATCCGGACGCTTTTAGTCCACTTTATTACTTGAGCGATTTGTACACTTGCAAGCATAGTAAATATTTTCGCAACATGGTGGTTGATGTGATTCCCTTTCTGCCTTTGTCATTTTTGATCGCAAAAAGGGGGAGTAGTGAATATTTTTAGTTTCAGCTTACGTGTTTTCTTTTGGATTCTCTAGATTTCTGCTTTATTGCTTCCGCCTTCGATTTGGTTGTATGCTGAAACTTTGAAGACAGCCGTTATGTTTTTTGGATGCTTGTGGATATTATTAGTCATAGTATTTTGCCAATCAAAAAGTCAAAGGGGGAGATTTGTTAGTGTTAATGGTGATTGACAATTTTTAATTGGTAAAATCCTTCTTATTTTCTCATGATTATTATTGATCTTCTATGACTAATATTGGCTGTCTTGGACGAATTTATTCTGATTCATTATTGTGTTTTTCGAGCATCTTTGGATAATCAGAAATTTATTAAGGAATATTGGAGTATTTGTTTCCTTGTATATCACACGGTGTTCGAACACAGAGTCTCTATATGGTAAGTCCGCAAGCGCTAAGCTGACCGAAGGATTTGTTTCCTTTTATATCACGCGGAGTTCGAACACAGAGTCTCAATATGGCAAGTCCGTGTGTAAAGAGATGACCTGGAAGATTCGTTTACTTATATATCACGCTGTGATCGAACACAGAGCTGGCATGCGTGAAGATATAAGCTGTTGACATTGAAGATTATGTTGACCCGAAATAATCATCGTTGACCAAGTTATTATTGCATCTTTAATGCCTTTCCTTTTGGAGATTATTCTTGGTCATCTAGTTATCTTCCCCATCCTTATTTCTTCTGATGATTCGAAGAGGAGAAGTGCACGAGAGTCACCTGGAGTGAGTGAGTTGAGTGCTTTTGTGATTTTCTGGGTTTATGTTTACACTCTGGTGAGTGGTGTTCACACGGTGTTCTATAAACCGTGCTGGTGAGTGTATATGGTTGAGTGAACTTTGTAACAGGAAATTGGTGAGAGATTACACGGGATGTGTGATTTGTAGACGAGGGGATCTCGTCAAGGGTTTATTTGTAAGGCGAGATGATCTCGTTAAGGGTAGATCGCTAGGAGTGACGAGGAGACGGCGACGAAGATTGAGAGGGAGTCGAAGTCTTGTATAAGTCCGAGCATTCTCGTTTTGAGAATTCTAGTGGATCGTTTCTTCTGGGCGAGGCCCCGCAGACGTAGGCGAAAGCCGAACTGTGTAACCAATTTCCTTAGGTCATATTTTATTACTGCAATTTTTGGTTACTGTTTACGTCGTTTATTTTTCCGTCTCGGTTTTAGTTATTGCCTGTGTTCCTTGGAAGTGTTCTGTCACCAACGAGGAACACCTACTAACAAAATAGTTCTTTCAGTAGCAGTGGTAGCCGATCCATCATGGAGTCGATCTACGACCGAGGGTAGCGCATCTCTGATGCGGACCCTGGGTTGTGCTGGGGCACGTTTTGTTTGCTCCTGGGGGAGTGGGTCTAGCCTGCCAAATACGGATCCGGACTGGCTCGAATTCTCCGCCATAGCGGCTACTCTCGAGCCTCCGGATCGAGCTGCCGGCGGCTGCACTCCTCTAGAGTGGGCCGCAGTTCTTTGCGCTTGCGCGTCTCTCCAGGCTTCGGCATCTGACTCGCCATCGAACCACTACGGCTCAACTGCGTCGCCACCTCTGGTGGCTAACTCGGCCACAGTTTTCCTCTGTTCCGCCTGCTGCCGCGTCTGGAGAACGTCAGCTTGCTCCTCACCGGTGAAGAACAGCCGCTGACTCTGGTTCCAAGCCAGAGTCTTTATCATGTCGTTCATATGCGACATGAAATCCTCTACGTTTTTCAACCTCTACTCGAGCAGCTCTTGCTCGACAGGCATCGGTCCTTTACCAGCGTGCCTGGTGTTGGGAGCCATTGATCTCCGAGCAATGAACACCAACTAAGTAATAGAGATGGAGAAAGGAGAACCAAGTTTGAGGAAACCAGAATCTGGAAAGAAAAGCCTAAGAAGCCCTCCTTCTAGCGCCAAGCTGTTGGTGTGGAATTCGAACCAAAGCCGTGATTCGCACCTCTAGACGGTGCTATGGCAATGAAAATGAAGAAAGTGGCCGGAAAAAGAGAAAAGACAGCGAGTTTTAGAGTGGTTCGGCCCTTATCCAGAGTAATAGCCGACATCCACTTTTCTAATATTTCTTGTAAATTTCTTACAATGATTTTCGGCCAACTTTTTTACAACCCCCACTCCCTTCTCTTTCCGATCCTTATATAGGTCAAGAGAGAGGGAGGGGTTTCTGAGATTTCCCCTAAATCGTGGGATTAGGTGACCAAATACATAGTCGATCCCAATCCCTTAAATCTTGGGAATAGGTGACTAAATACAATTACAGATATTAATTGGAAGCCATACCCCTACAATCCTTGTCCTAGGTTTTACGAGGTAGATTTTCAGACATCCCATAATCAGGGGTAGTTGTTCAGTACAAAAGAAAAAGACCTAGGCTATCACGCGCGGACTTCAGCTTTGGACGGGGGGCGCCAGATTCGCGGGTCGAACCTTCCGTATCCAACGAAGTCCTTGCTTCCACTCCGAGGCTAGCTTCGCGTAGGTGGATCATCTTCGAGGATCCTCAACCTTCTTGTCTGTCAATCCCTCTTCGAGGGTCTTGCTATAAAATTAACACCACCTCTGGTGGCGCTTCACCAGCTCATCTTTGATGGCACAAGATCGAGGGTTATCTTCGACAATCCTCGCACACTTTTTCATCCGGGGGACGCTCCTGTGATGACGTGGCAATGTTGAGCCGCTGGAATTGAAAGCATGTTCACATTGATTGCTCTTCGGGGACTCCATCCCCGAAGCTACAATCGCGGATAAAAAATCACTTACAACAGCGCAAAAACAAAGTCTTTATAATTAGTTTTGTCGAAATATAGCCTTTAAAGGGCTTTATTTGCTCCGAAGTGGCTCTAGCAAAGTTGGTTTGATCCCAAATGAGTATTTGAACATATAATATATTATAGCATGTCTAAAGGACTCATTTGGAGCTCCAATTACCCTTAAAAAGTCATTCTGCGCAAAAACAAAGTCCTTATAACTAGTTTTGCTGAAATATAACCTTTAAGGCGTTTTTTAGCTTCGAAATGACTCTAGCAAAATTATTTTGATCCCAAATGAGTATTTAAGCATATAATATATTATAATAAGTATTACGGACTTATTTGGAACTCTAACAAGCCTCAAAAAGTCACTTTGCACATAAACAAAGTCCTTATAACTGGTTTTGCCGAAATATATTCTTTAAAGGGCTTTTTTATGTTTCCGAAGTGACTCTAGCAAAGTTGTTTTGATCCCAAATGAGTATTTTAGCATATAAAATATTATAATAAGTCTAAAAGACTCATTTGGAGCTCCAACAAGCTTTAAGAAGTCACTTCCTGCAAAAACAAAGTCTTGATAACAAGTCTTGAAAAAAATATAGCCTTTAAACAAAGTCCTTACAACTGGTTTTGCCGAAATATATTCTTTAAAGAGTTTTTTTTTTGCTCCGAAGTGACTCTAGCAAAGTTGTTTTGATCCCAAATGAGTATTTAAACATATAATATATTACAATAAGTATTACGGGCTCATTTGGAGCTCCAACAAGCTTGAAAAATTCATTTTGCCCAGAAACAAAGTAATTATAAGTAGTCTTGCCGAAATATAGCCTTTAAAGGGCTTTTTTTCGGCTCCAAAGTGACTGTAGTAAAGTTATTTTGATTCCAAATGAGTATTTGAACATATAATATATTATAATAAGTCTAAAGGACTCGTTTGCAGTTTGAACAAGCCATAAAAGCCACTTCGCGCAAAAATAAAGTCCTTATAATTAGTTTTGCCGAAATATAACCCTTAAAGGGCTTTTTTTGGTTCTGAAGTGACTCTAGCAAAGTTATTTTGATCCCAAATGAGTATTTGAACACAAAATGTATTTTAATAAGTCTTAGGTACTCATTTGGAGATCTGAAAAGCCTTAAAAAGTCACTTTGCATAGAAACAAAGTCCTTATAACTGGTTTTGCCGAAATATATTCTTTAAAGGGCTTTTTTTCGCTCCGAAGTGACTCTAGCAAATTTGTTTTGATCCCAAATAAGTATTTTAGCTTATAAAATATTATAATTAGTATAAAAGTCTCATTTGGAGCTCCAACAAGCCTGATAAAGTCACTTCGCACAAAAACAAAGTCCTCATAACAAGTTTTGCCAAATTATAGCCTTTAGAAGGCTTTTTTGCTCATAAGTGACACTAGCAAAGTTGTTTTAATCCCAAATGAGTATTTGAACAAATAATATATTATAGTAAGTCAAAAGGACTCATTTGGAGTTTCAACAACCCTTAAAAGGTTACTTTGCACAAAAACAAAGTCCTTATAACTACTCTTCCCGAAATATAGCCTTTAAGGGACTTTTTTGGCTTCGAAGTGTCTCTAGCAAAGTTGTGATGACCCCATATGAGTATTTGAACATATAATATATCATAATAAGTGTAAAGGACTCATTTGGAGCTCCAAAAACCCTTAAAAAGTCACTTTACGAAAAAAGAAAATCCATATAACAGTTTTGATGAAATATAGCCATAAATGGGCTTTTTTGACTCCGAAGTGTATCAAGCAAAGCTGCTTTGATCCTAAAGGAGTATTTGAACATGTAAAGTATTTTAATAAGTCTGAGGCACTCATTTGGAGATCCAACAAGGCTTTAAAAGTCACTTTGCGCAGAAACAAAGTCCTTATAACTAGTTTTGCCCAAATATAGCCTTTAAAGGGTTTTCTTGGCTCCAATGTGACTCTAGCAAAGTTGTTTTGATCCCAAATGAGTATTTCAACATATAATATATTATAATAAGTCTAAGGGCTCATTTGGAGCTTCAACAAGCCTTAAAAAGTCACTTTGCGGAAAAACGAATTCCTTATAACTAGTTTTGCCCAAATATAGCCTTTAAAGGGCTTTCTTGGTTCCGAAGTAACTTTAGCGAAGTTGTTTTGATCCAAAATGAGTATTTGAACGTATAATATATTATAATAAGTCTAAAGGACTCATTTGGATATCCAACAGCCATTGAAAACTCACTTTGCGCAAAAGCAAAGTCCTTATAACTATTTTGCCGAAATATTGCCTTTAAAGGGCCTTTTTTTTTTTGGCTCCGAAGTGACTGTAGCAGAGTTATTTTGATACCAAATGAGTATTTAAACATATAATATGTTATAATAAGTCTAAAGGACTCATTTGGAGCTCTAACAACCCTGAAAAAGGCACTATGCGAAAAAAAGAATGTCCATATAACTAGTTTTGCTTAAATATAGCCTTTAATGGGCTTTTTTTACTCCAAAGTGTATCTAGCAAAGCTGCTTGACCCCGAAGGAGTATTTACACATATAATGTACATTAATAAGTCTTAGGCACTCATTTTTAAATCGCACAAGTCTTTATAACTAGTTTTACCAAAATATAATCTTTAAAGGGCTTTTTTTTTCTCCGAAGTGACTCTAGCAAAGTTGTTTTGATCCCAAATGAGTATTTTAGTATATAAAATATTATAAGAAGTCTAAAAGACTCATTTGGAGCTCCAACAAGCTTTAAGAAGTCACTTCCTGCAAAAACAAAGTCTTGATAACAAGTTTTGAAAAAATATAGCGTTTAAAGAGCTTTTTTTGCTCCGAAGTGACTCTAGCAAAGTTGTTTTGATCCCAAATGAGTATTTAAAAATATAATATATAATTATAAGTATTACGGGCTCATTTGGAGCTCCAACAAGCTTGAAAAATTCACTTTGCCCAGAAACAAAGTAATTTGCCGAAATATAGCCTTTAAAGGGCTTTTTACGGCTCCAAAGTGACTGTAGCAAAGTTATTTTGATTCCAAATGAGTATTTGAACATATAATATATTATAATAAGTCTAAGAGACTCATTTGGAGTTCGAACAAGCCATAAAAGACACTTGACGCAAAAATAAAGTCCTTATAATTAGTTTTGCCGAAATATAACCTTTAAAGGGCTTTTTTTGGTTCTGAAGTGACTCTAGCAAAGTTATTTTGATCCCAAATGAGTATTTGAAAACAAATTGTATTTTAATAA
Organism: Boehmeria nivea var. tenacissima; assembly: GCA_018132145.1. Classification (NCBI taxonomy): domain Eukaryota; kingdom Viridiplantae; phylum Streptophyta; class Magnoliopsida; order Rosales; family Urticaceae; genus Boehmeria; species Boehmeria nivea. Next base: position 1,843,464 of record CM030882.1, on the reverse strand, counting down.
GTCTTAGGTACTCATTTGGAGATCCAAAAAGCCTTAAAAAGTCACTTTGCACAGAAATAAAGTCCTTATAACTGGTTTTGCCGAAATATATTCTTTAAGGGGCTTTTTTTGGCTCCGAAGTGACTCTAGCAAATTTGCTTTGATCCCAAATGAGTATTTTAGCATATAAAATATTATAATTAGTATAAAAGACACATTTGGAGCTCCAACAAGCCTTATGAAGTCACTTCGCACAAAAACAAAGTCCTGATAACAAGTTTTGCCAAATTATAGCCTTTAGAAGGCTTTTTTTGCTCCGAAGTTATACTAGCAAAGTTGTTTTAATCCCAAATAAGTATTTGAACAAATAATATATTATAGTAAGTCAAAAGGACTCATTTAGAGCTCCAACAACCCTTAAAAGGTTACTTTGCTAAAAAACAAAGTCCTTATAACTACTCTTGCCGAAATATAGCCTTTAACGGGCTTTTTTTGGCTCCGAAGTGTCTCTAGCAAAGTTGTTTTGATCCCAAATGAGTATTTGAACATATAATATATCATAATAAGTGCAAAGGACTCATTTGGAGCTCCAAAAACCCTTAAAAAGTCACTTTATGAAAAAAGAAAATCCATATAACAGTTTTGTTGAAATATAGCTATTAATGGGCTTTTTTGACTACGAAGTGTATCTAGCAAAGTTGCTTTGATCGTAAAGGAGTATTTGAACATATAAAGTATTTTAATAAGTCTTAGGCACTCATTTGGAGATCCAACAAGCCTTTAAAAGTCACTTTGCAGAAAAATGAAGTCCTTATAACTAGTTTTGCCCAAATATAGCCTTTAAAGGGCTTTCTTGGTTCCGAAGTGACTTTAGTGAAGTTGTTTTGATCCAAAATGAGTATTTCAACGTATAATATATTATAATAAGTCTAAAGGACTCATTTGGATATCCAACAGCCATTGAAAACTCCCTTTGCGCAAAAGCAAAGTCCTTATTACAATTTTGCCGAAATATAGCCTTTAAAGGGCCTCTTTTTGGCTCCGAAGTGACTGTAGCAGAGTTGTTTTGATACCAAATGATTATTTGAACATATAATATATTATAATAAGTCTAAAGGACTCATTTGGAGCTCCAACAACCCGTAAAAAGTCACTTTGAGAAAAATGAATGTCTATATAACTAGTTTTGCTGAAATATAGCCTTTAATGGGCTTTCTTGACTCCAAAGTGTATCTAGCAAAGCTGCTTTGATCCCAAAGGAGTATTTATACATATAATGTACTTTAATAAGTCTTAGATTGGCCTTAAAAAGTCACTTTGCAAAGAAACAAATATAACTAGTTTTGTCAAAATATATTCTTTAAAGAGTTTTTTTTAGCCCCGAAGTGACTCTAGTGAAGTTGTTTTGATCCCAAATGAGTATTTAAACACATAATATATTATAATAAGTCTAAAGGACTCATTTGGAGCTCCAACAACCCTTTAAAAATCACTTTGCCAAAAAAGAAAGTCCATATAACTAGTTTTGCTGAAATATAGCCTTTAATGGGCTATTTTTACTCCGAAGCTTATCTAGCAATGTTGTTTTGATCCCAAAGGAACATTTGAACGTATAATGTATTTTAATAAATCTTAGGGACTCATTTCGAGATCCAACAAGCCTTAAAAAGCCACTTTGCACAGAAAGAAAGTCCTTATAACTCGTTTTGCACGGAAAGAAAGCCTTTAAAGGGCTTTTTTTTTTGCTCCGAAGTGACTCTAGCAAAGTTATTTTGATCCCAAATGAGTATTTGAACATATAATATATTATAGTAAGTCAAAATGACTCATTTGGAGCTCTAACAAGCCATAAAAAGTCACTTTGCACAAAAACAAAGTCCTTATAACTAGTTTTGCCGAAATATATTCTTTTAAAGGGCTTTTTTTGGTTCCGAAGTGACTTTAGCAAAGTTGTTTTGATCCCAATTGAGTATTTGAACATATAATATATTATAGTAAGTCAAAAGGACTCATTTGGAGCTCCAACAATCCTTAAAAAGTTACTTTACGCAAAAACAAAGTCCTTATAACTAGTTTAGCTGAAATATAGCCTTCTAAGGGACTTTTTTTTGGCTTCAAAGTGACTCTAGCAAAGTTGTTTTGATCCCAAATGAGTATTTGAACATATAATATATTATAGTAAATCAAATGGACTCATTTGGAGCTCCAACCAGCCTTAAAAAGTCACTTCGGGTAAAAACAAAGTCCTTATAACTTGTTGTGCCAAAATATAGCCTTTAAGGGGATTTTTTTTGTACTCCGTATGCTTCAAGAAAAGTTGTTTTGATCCAAAATGAGTATTTGAGAATATAATATATTGTGACAAGTCTAAAGGACTCATTTGGAGCTCCAATAAACCTTAAAAAGTCACTTTTGGCAAAAACAAAGTCCTTATAACTATTTTGCCGAAATATAGCCTTCAATGGGCTTTTTTTTGGTTCTGAAATTACTCTAGCAAAACTGTTTTCATCTCAAATGAGTATTTGAACTTATGATATATTATAATAAGTCTTAGGAACTCATTTGGAGATCTAATAAGCCTTATAAAGTCACTTTGCCTAAAAACAAAGTCCTTAAAACTAGTTTAACTGAAATATAGCCTTCAAAGGGCTTTTTTTTGGCTCCGAAGTGACTCTGGCAAAGTAGTTTTGATCCCAAATGAGAATTTGATCATTCATCATATTATAATAACAAGTTTGGCCCAAATAAAGCCATTAAAGGACTTTTTTGGCACCGAAATGACTGTTGCAAAGTTGTTTCGATCCCAAATGAGTATTTGAACGTATAAATATATGATAATAAGTTTCATTGACTCATTTGGAGCTCCAACAAGCCATAAAAAGTCACTTCGCACAAAAACAAAGTCCTTATAACAAGTTTTGCTGAAATATGGCCATCAAAGGGCTTTTATGGCTCTGAAGTGACTCTAATAATTAGTGCCTTAAACAAGGACCCAACAAACCTTCTGTCTTATCACATAATGTTAGTTGCTAAGTTGATTCCTACCTTCATGGACAGTGCCTTGGACCGTGCCGAGCAGATATTGCATTCTCCATCTACGGCTCTACAGTTGGGCCGACAAGCGGGACAGGGCAGTTGACCATTTCCTTGTTTTCTTGTCTTTATATTATATAAAGACACGGTCTTGTTAGTTCACTTCTCTCGTTACATTGAGAGGAAACTATTCTATTACTTTACACTTAATTGCTCGGGTATTATAAGTCGTAATGTTGACATAACACTGCTGCCTTAAAAACTAAGGCTAAACAAAACTTTAATGGGTTCGGTGGATATTCTGGTACCCTAATGCGTGTTGTCGTGCATCTCGGCACTTTTCGAGCTACATACAAGGAAAGATGGCAGTGACAGAGTATGATTACGGCCTTTTTTCCCACATTGTAGCTATCGCAGGTGGTCCCGAGACCGCATTCTCCGGGGTGAGTATTATGGCACTTCGGGCACTATGGAACCAGTGCTGTCCTGTCTTTGGAAATTTCCTCACGTGGCATCCATCGCCCTCTCATATTTCTTAGTTCAAGCTTCTTCTGTCTCCTCTTACTACTATCTAATTTGTTTTTATTCTCATATCTCGGTCGTCCTTACTAAAGTTCCTTGAACAGAATGAAGATTATCCTCCTTCCCCATAACTATTCTTACTCTCTCGCCTATCGCTCTGGCGAGCAAGATTGCTTTCAGCGTCCTTAACTTCCTACTTGTCCCATCCATCATTTCGCAGGGCTTGTTGGACAGTATCGGCGTAGGACTTATGTCTTTCTTTGCCGCTGTCTATCTATTTTGCGATCTTAAGGCGTAATCCATGCATAAACTTCATCTTTTGGGGTTTGTCAATAGGGACTATTGTGGGCGCGAATCAGGCTCACTCCTTGAACTTTGGGACATACTCTATCACTGCTATCTTTCCTTTTCGAAGGCTTAGAAACTCCCAGACTTAAAGAACCTTCTCCGAGATATTTGTCCCTAAACAGATTTGCGAAACGCCCCCATGTCATGGCATTTAGGTCCTTAGTCTAGCCAACCACTTTCCACCAACACATAGCCTATTTGTCCACTTGAGTTATGGTGCACGCCACATTCTTAGCATCTGTTAGTCCCATATATCCAAAGATGTGTTGGAGACGATTGATCCATTCCTTAGTGCTCGCGGGATCGTAAGTCTCATCGCACCGTGGTGGCTTTTGGCACTGGAACCTCTCATACACATGCTCTCTAACATGACTAACTAAGCGGGGTACTTCCAGTTCTGCTACTTTAGCAGCTTGATAATCTTGTTGCGGAGGTAGAGGCAGATTCAGAGCCACTAGGGTTGGCTGCACTGGGGGTGGTCTTGCCATCTCGCTGAGACAACCTAGGAGTTGCTCTAGAATTGCGTTCTGGGCGTGAATCTGCTCGTCCCTTCATTGAGCAGCGTTGTTCTATTGTACTTCACGTGTTGCCTACTGGCACGCTTTTCATAGGTCTCTGACTTTACTCACTCGTAATGCTCAAAGCTTTAAATGATAAAGGCAACTAATTTGAAGCAAAACTGATAAAGGCTCTAGTTCTCAGCCCATTGATTTCTAAATACTTATATATATATATATGTGTGTGTGTGTGTGTATGTGTGTGCGTGTGTGTGTGTGTGTTTCTTCGTCAGGGTTTCAAGATAGTGTAACAAAACTAAGGAAAGAAGGAAAAAGTATATAAATAGGTATATTTTTAACGGATATCCCTTCGTCATGGACCTAATGATAAGCACTTCAATCGAGCGTAAAAGTCAAAAATAGAGTAAAAACAGGTCCTATCTAGATAAATGGTCAGCGTCTAGAACGATATCGTCTACATCACTATCGACTTCCATGTCTATAACAAATGTGAGGCTGCCATCGGAGTCGTCGTCGTTGGAGCTCCTATCCGAGCTCTTATAATCCGAAGGCAATAGCTCGGGCAATATTGGGAGAAACTGCTCAGGTGCAGTGGGGGCTGGCTAAATAGGTATAGGGGTCGCGGGTCTGAAATGCAACGTGACGTGCTCTAGACGCGGTATCGGTAGATAGAGTCTATCGGCATACCTCTAGTAGCGATTAACCCTGTTGTCGAACGTACGAAATGCACGAATAGGGTCTCTAGAGGGTCAGAAATAAGGGTGAATCCCTTGAGAATAGATTTGTATATAGAGAAAATCTGTCACGGCTAATGCGGGACACGTACTAGTGATCTCAGAACGAAAACAAGCGGTATATAAACAGATCGTCTTGCCACGAAGCTGGCGGAAACTCTCTATCTTCCGGTTCCAAATAGTAATATCGCCAAAGAGACGGACGTGGTCGTCTAGGGTGTTGGCGAAAGTAGGCCAAATACGCTCATGGCCTAAGCGCTCTTCGCGGAAGTTCTAGTGATAAAGAGTGGGTCTTCGAAGCAGCTTATGAGCTAAGTCGACGCGGTATTGGTCCAAAATCTCGAAGGACCCCTCATACTCTCAAAAGGGTGTAGTATCTGGCTCTCCTGAATACGTGGGTATCTGTGGTGGAATCAGTCGCATATACTTAGATAGGGTTTGGGAAACAGGGACCGGTCCAGCTACGCTATGCTGCGCCGGGTCGACGGACTATGTATCTTAGTGCTGACCCACGGTAGACATCCTACAACATAACCCTGTCGGAATATAAGAGGAAAAATAAAATATAAAAAGACAACGCAATACTTTTAATCTAACTTTTATCCCTCAACTACTTGCTAGCGAAGAGATGTGTACGGTGAGTTTACAAAATCGGCTGAACCCGGGCTCTAATACCAAAAATCCTGTCACGACCCGCTCGCTCGGCCGTAGCCGCGACAGGAGAGTACAAACTTCTTTTCATACTCTCGTAAATACTTTTAATACACTTTCAACGACCTCGTCATATATATATATATATATATATTTATATATATATATATATTTTGTAATGCGGAAGCTTTAAACATCTTTCATAAGTAAAAGTTACAAGAGCAGAATATAAATACGTTAAACACGTAATAAATTCTCGAGATCTCGTCCCGGATTCAAAATAAAATATTATCTTTCAAATATGGAAATATAATTTAAATGCCACGGGTCTTTACTTGCTCATCGAGCATACCACACACATCACCCCTCGTCAGCTCCTAGTCTTCGACTTTCACTGTCTTCTTACCTACAACACTGAGAAACCTGTAAGTTGATAAACTCAGTAAGGGCGAACTACTCTATCTTAAATATGCCATGCAATAATCACAAAAACAAGCACCATACAAAACAAATAGAGAATTAGTCCACCCACACAGACTAATTTTCTTCACACAGCACTAAGCTTTCTATTCGATTCTTCACCGTCGCCTCTCGTCTTTTACTCTTTACTCACTTAGTTGTTTACTCACTGAGGTCCTACTTTAACTAGGCAGCCTCTCGCACACATCCTCTCTTGTTTTACTGTATCTTTGAGGACCTATCTTTAACCAGGCGGCCTTTTGCACTTCTAGCCAAACAGCCAAGATTATTCAACCAGCCTCGGGAATGTCCCCTTATTTCAGGTAGACTATCGCATCGCTAGTCGTATAATCAAGATCATCCGACTCAATTCTTTGAGACCCCTTAATTAGGGTGATTTCTCGCACTACTTACTATCACACAGTTGTTTCTTCGTTAATATCATCGTAGGGGATAAAGGTTCGATCGTCGTGGGACGATCGAACACTTACCATGGTCTCAGTCCATAGTGTCACCCTTTAGAAGTTCTCGGTGGATTATAGGCCCACCACGCTTCGTGTAAAGTCGTTTCGGAGTGTTCTCTACAGAGCTAACTCTGGACTTAAGTTTTGACTCGATAACTTTCCGTTATGACAGCTCATCACAGATATGTCTTTATTCTTTTACTTTACTTTGTCCGGAATCCACTGATAGTTACCGTAATTTCTCTAGTGCACAAGCGGGGAGACGGCCAATCTCCCGGCAGTCCCTCGGACTTCATCTGGCCGGATTTGTGTGAGGAATAAGCTCACCCTCTGGGAGCGGGACTCTTTCTCTCAGAGTCAGAGCTCTCTTCTCTTGGAGCCGAGCGGTTTCATCGATATTTTTACAATTTTATTCTCGTTAACCTCATGTCAACTCACTTAGATGATTGGGATTTATTTTAGATTTTTAGCCGTCATACTCTTATCAAGAGAACTGGGATTTCTATCTGATCTTTTATCCCCTTACCAGATCACACAGCAGACTGGGACTTTTATTGTTCTTTATCCCCTTGTCAAATTGTGAAGAGGACTGGGATATTGCAAGAGGCCTTAGGTTTTGATTAGTTTCAACAATCTTAAATAACATAACATTTAATAGACTACTCATGAGTCCCAAACATTTTGCCCTCTTGCGCTTTGGGTTTGGGAATCCTTAACTATCTCGTTTAGGGATTTCACACCAAATGCAACAACAAGTCTTGGTGAGGTTTTGATTCTAACCCTCACTTTAACTTTTATCATTTGTTTTCATTTTCTTAAGATTGTTTATTGATAAGGCTCGGGGTAGAACCCGGCTTAGATTTCTTGTACGAGCTAACGCAAGGCATTGTCTTTTCGCACGGGTCTGGACCCGGCGAGGGTAATTCAACACGGATCAAGGTACGTTTCTTTAATGTGTCTTATTCATGTTTTATTCAGTCTTATACAAGACTTATCTTATTTTAATTTTGATATTATACTCATCTCTTTGCAACTCTCTTCTAGGGTTTTCATCTAGCTATTTTCTAATTTTAGTGTCGCACAGCATATATATAGACATACAGTCTTTACCCAGGAATTCTAATGTAACCCTAATAAACAAGCACAAACCCTTGTAAACAAGCACAAACCCTATTATCTAAGTAGGTGCATCACCACTTACTTGAGCGAGCTTCATGGCTATCCGAGATCGTCTCGGAAGCTTGCTTCCGAGCTCCGACCACTTCCTTGTTTACTCGTCCTTACATTATATAAAGATATGGTCTCGTTAGTTCGCTTATCTCGTTACATCGAGAGAGAAACTATTCTATTACTTTACGCTTAATAGCTTGGGTATTCTACATTGTATTTTTGACACAACAGGGATGCTTTAAACACTAAGTAAGGCTAAGCAAACCTGTAAGAACCGTTTTGTTAGTAGGTGTTCTTTGTCTATATAAGAAACACCAACAAAGAGCACAAGGTAATACTAAAACCAGTAAACATAAGGTGCAGAAATACAAAGAAGAGCATAATAATAAAATGACACAGGAGGATTGATAACGTAGTTCGGCAACGCCTACGTCTGCGGGGGCACCTAGAGATAAAAAGATCCCCTAGAAAAACTCCAAGTGAGGTCTCTCGGACTTATACAAGATTGGACTCCCTCTAACTCTCTTCTGCCGTCACACCGTTGACCTAGTGATCTACTATTAACGAGACCTCCTCGCATTACAAATAAACCCTGATGAGATCTCTTCGACTTCTAACTCACACTCCCGTATGGTCACTCACCAAAAAACTGTTTACAACGCTCGAACACCTAGTGTCACAACACTTTGAGCAAAACTAGTTATAATCACTTTGTTTTAGCGCAAAGTGACTTTTTAAGGCTTGTTGCAGCTCCAAATGAGTTCCTAAGACTTATTATATTACACTATATGTTAAAATACTTATTTGGGATCAAAAAAACTTTCCTAGAGTCACATCGGAGCAAAAAAAAACACATTTAAAGGCTCGATTTAGGCAAAACTAGTTAGAAGTACTCAGTTTTTGCGCGAAGTGACTTTTTAAGGCTTGTTGGAGTTCTGAATGAGTCCAAAGACTCATTATATTATATTATATGTTCAAATATTCATTTAGGATCAAACCAACTTTGCTAAAGTCACTTCGGTGCAAAAAAAGCTCTTTAAAGGCTCGATTTAAGCAAAACTAGTTATGAGGACTTAGTTTTTGCGCGAGGTGAGTTTTTAAGGATTGATGGAGATCCAAATTAGTCCCTAAGACTTATTATAATATATTACTTGTTTAAATACACATTTAGTATCGAAACAACTTTGCTAGTGTCAATTCGGAGCCAAAAAAGCCTTTAAAGACTCTATTTCGTCAAACCTAGTTACAATCACTTTGTTTTAGTGCGAAGTGACTTTTTAAGGCTTGTTGGATCATCATATGAGTTAATAAGACTTATTATAATACATTATATGTTCAAATACATATTTTGGATAAAAACAACTTCGGTACAGTCACATCGGAGCCAAAATACGCATTTAAAGTCTCGATTTACGCAAAACTAGCTATAAGTACTTAGTTTTTTCGCGAGGTTAGTTTTTAAGGCTTGTTGGAGATCCAAATGCGTCCCTAATACTTATTATAATATGTTATATGTTTAAATACACAATTAAGATCAAAACAACTTTGCTAGAGTCACTTCGGAGCCGAAAAAAGCTCTTTAAAGGCTCGATTTCGGCAAAACTAGTTATAATGACTTTGTTTTAGCGCGAAGCGAGTTTTTAAGGCCTGTTGGATCTCCAAATGAGTCCCTAAGACTGATTATAATATATTTTAAGTTCAAATACTTACTTGGGATCAAAAAAACTTCGGTAGAGTCACATCGGAGCCAAAATACGCTTTTGAAGTTTCGATTTACGCAAGACTAGCTATAAGTACTTAGTTTTTTCGCGAAGTGACTTTTTAAGGCTTTTTGGAGCTCCAAATGAGTCACTAAGACTTATTATAATATATTATATGGTCAAATACTCATTTAGGATTAAAAAAACTTCGCTAAAGTCACTTCGGAGCCAAAAAGGCCCTTTAGAGGCTCTATTTAGGAAAATCTAGTTAAAGAGACTTAGTTTTTGCGCGAGGTGAGGTTTTAAGCCTTGTTGGTTGTCCAAATGAGTCCCTAAGACTTATTATAATATATTATTTGTTTAAATACACATTTTGTATCGAAACAACTTTGCTAGTGTCACTTCGGAGCCAAAAAAAGCCTTTAAATACTCGATTTCGGCAAAACTAGTTATAATCACTTTGTTTTAGCGCGAAGTGACTTTTTAAGGCTTGTTGCAGCTCCAAATGAGTTCCTAAGACTTATTATATTACACTATATGTTCAAATACTTATTTGGGATCAAAAAAACTTTCCTAGAGTCACATCGGAGCAAAAAAAACACATTTAAAGGCTCGATTTAGGCAAAACTAGTTAGAAGTACTCAGTTTTTGCGCGAAGTGACTTTTTAAGGCTTGTTGGAGTTCTGAATGAGTCCAAAGACTTATTATATTATATTATATGTTCAAATATTCATTTAGGATCAAACCAACTTTGCTAAAGTCACTTCGGTGCAAAGAAAGCTCTTTAAAGGCTCGATTTAAGCAAAACTAGTTATAAGGACTTAGTTTTTGCGCGAGGTGAGTTTTTAAGGATTGATGGAGATCCAAATTAGTCCCTAAGACTTATTATAATATATTACTTGTTTAAATACACATTTAGTATCGAAACAACTTTGCTAGTGTCAATTCGGAGCCAAAAAAGCCTTTAAAGACTCTATTTCGGCAAACCTAGTTATAATCACTTTGTTTTAGCGCGAAGTGACTTTTTAAGGCTTGTTGGATCATCATATGAGTTAATAAGACTTATTATAATACATTATATGTTCAAATACTTATTTTGGATCAAAACAACTTAGGTAGAGTCACATCGGAGCCAAAATACGCATTTAAAGTCTCGATTTACGCAAAACTAGCTATAAGTACTTAGTTTTTTCGCGAGGTTAGTTTTTAAGGCTTGTTGGAGATCCACATGCGTTCCAAATACTTATTATAATATGTTATATGTTTAAATACACAATTGGGATCAAAACAACTTTGCTAGAGTCACTTCGGAGCCGAAAAAAGCTCTTTAAAGGCTCGATTTCGGCAAAACTAGTTATACTGACTTTGTTTTAGCGCGAAACGAGTTTTTAAGGCCTGTTGGATCTCCAAATGAGTCCCTAAGACTGATTATAATATATTTTAAGTTCAAATACTTAAAGGGGATCAAAACAAGTTCGGTAGAGTCACATCGGAGCAAAAATACGCTTTTGAAGTTTCGATTTACGCAAGACTAGCTATAAGTACTTAGTTTTTTCGCGAAGTGACTTTTTAAGGCTTGTTGGAGCTCCAAATGAGTCACTAAGACTTATTATAATATATTATATGGTCAAATACTCATTTAGGATTAAAACAACTTCGCTAGAGTCACTTCGGAGCCGAAAAGGCCCTTTAGAGGCTCTATTTAGGAAAATCTAGTTAAGGAGACTTAGTTTTTGCGCGAGGTTAGGTTTTAAGCCTTGTTGGTTGTCCAAATGAGTCCCTAAGACTTATTATAATATATTATATGTTTAAATACACATTTTGTATCGAAACAACTTTGCTAGTGTCACTTCGGAGCCAAAAAAAAAGCCTTTAAAGACTCGATTTCGACAACACTAGTTATAATCACTTTGTTTTAGCGCGAAGTGACTTTTTAAGGCTTGTTGCAGCTCCAAATGAGTTCCTAAGACTTATTATATTACACTATATGTTCAAATACTTATTTGGGATCAAAAAAACTTTCCTAGAGTCACATCGGAGCAAAAAAAACACATTTAAAGGCTCGATTTAGGCAAAACTAGTTAGAAGTACTTAGTTTTTGCGCGAAGTGACTTTTTAAGGCTTATTGGAGTTCTGAATGAGTCCAAAGACTCATTATATTATATTATATGTTCAAATATTCATTTAGGATCAAACCAACTTTGCTAAAGTCACTTCGGTGCGAAAAAAGCTCTTTAAAGGCTCGATTTAAGCAAAACTAGTTATAAGGACTTAGTTTTTGCGCGAGGTGAGTTTTTAAGGCTTGATGGAGATCCAAATTAGTCCCGAAGACTTATTATAATATATTACTTGTTTAAATACACATTTAGTATCGAAACAACTTTGCTAGTGTCAATTCGGAGCCAAAAAAGCCTTTAAAGACTCTATTTCGGCAAACCTAGTTATAATCACTTTGTTTTAGCGCGAAGTGACTTTTTAAGGCTTGTTGGATCCCCATATGAGTTAATAAGACTTATTATAATACATTATATGTTCAAATACTTATTTTGGATCAAAACAACTTAGGTAGAGTCACATCGGAGCCAAAATACGCATTTAAAGTCTCGATTTACGCAAAACTAGCTATAAGTACTTAGTTTTTTCGCGAGGTTAGTTTTTAAGGCTTGTTGGAGATCCACATGCGTCCCAAATACTTATTATAATATGTTATATGTTTAAATACACAATTGGGATCAAAACAACTTTGCTAGAGTCACTTCGGAGCCGAAAAAAGCTCTTTAAAGGCTCGATTTCGGCAAAACTAGTTATAATGACTTTGTTTTAGCGCGAAACGAGTTTTTAAGGCCTGTTGGATCTCCAAATGAGTCCCTAAGACTGATTATAATATATTTTAAGTTCAAATACTTAAAGGGGGTCAAAACAACTTCGGTAGAGTCACATCGGAGCAAAAATACGCTATTGAAGTTTCGATTTACGCAAGACTAGCTATAAGTACTTAGTTTTTTCGCGAAGTGACTTTTTAAGGCTTGTTGGAGCTCCAAATGAGTCACTAAGGCTTATTATAATATATTATATGGTCAAATACTCATTTAGGATTAAAACAACTTCGCTAGAGTCACTTCGGAGCCAAAAAGGCCCTTTAGAGGCTCTATTTAGGAAAATCTAGTTAAAGAGACTTAGTTTTTGCGCGAGGTTAGGTTTTAAGCCTTGTTGGTTGTCCAAATGAGTCCCTAAGACTTATTATAATATATTATATGTTTAAATACACATTTTGTATCGAAACAACTTTGCTAGTGTCACTTCGGAGCCAAAAAAAAGCCTTTAAAGACTCGATTTCGACAAAACTAGTTATAATCACTTTGTTTTAGCGCGAAGTGACTTTTTAAGGCTTGTTGCAGCTCCAAATGAGTTCCTAAGACTTATTATATTACACTATATGTTCAAATACTTATTTGGGATCAAAAAAACTTTCCTAGAGTCACATCGGAGCAAAAAAAACACATTTAAAGGCTCGATTTAGGCAAAACTAGTTAGAAGTACTTAGTTTTTGTGCGAAGTGACTTTTTAAGGCTTGTTGGAGTTCTGAATGAGTCCAAAGACTCATTATATTATATTATATGTTCAAATATTCATTTAGGATCAAACCAACTTTGCTAAAGTCACTTCGGTGCAAAAAAAGCTCTTTAAAGGCTCGATTTAAGCAAAACTAGTTATAAGGACTTAGTTTTTGCGCGAGGTGAGTTTTTAAGGCTTGATGGAGATCCAAATTAGTCCCTAAGACTTATTATAATATATTACTTTTTTAAATACACATTTAGTATCGAAACAACTTTGCTAGTGTCAATTCGGAGCCAAAAAAGCCTTTAAAGACTCTATTTCGGCAAACCTAGTTATAATCACTTTGTTTTAGCGTGAAGTGACTTTTTAAGGCTTGTTGGATCCCCATATGAGTTAATAAGACTTATTATAATACATTATATGTTCAAATACTTATTTTGGATCAAAACAACTTAGGTAGAGTCACATCGGAGCCAAAATACGCATTTAAAGTCTCGATTTACGCAAAACTAGCTATAAGTACTTAGTTTTTTCGCGAGGTTAGTTTTTAAGGCTTGTTGGAGATCCACATGCGTCCCAAATACTTATTATAATATGTTATATGTTTAAATACATAATTGGGATCAAAACAACTTTGCTAGAGTCACTTCGGAGCCGAAAAAAGCTCTTTAAAGGCTCGATTTCGGCAAAACTAGTTATAATGACTTTGTTTTAGCGCGAAACGAGTTTTTAAGGCCTGTTGGATCTCCAAATGAGTCCCTAAGACTGATTATAATATATTTTAAGTTCAAATACTTAAAGGGGATCAAAACAACTTCGGTAGAGTCACATCGGAGCAAAAATACGCTTTTGAAGTTTCGATTTACGCAAGACTAGCTATAAGTACTTAGTTTTTTCGCGAAGTGACTTTTTAAGGCTTGTTGGAGCTCAAAATGAGTCACTAAGGCTTATTATAATATATTATATGGTCAAATACTCATTTAGGATTAAACCAACTTCGCTAGAGTCACTTCGGAGCCAAAAAGGCCCTTTAGAGGCTCTATTTAGGAAAATCTAGTTAAAGAGACTTAGTTTTTGCGCGAGGTTAGGTTTTAAGCCTTGTTGGTTGGCCAAATGAGTCCCTAAGACTTATTATAATATATTATATGTTTAAATACACATTTTGTATCGAAACAACTTTGCTAGTGTCACTTCGGAGCCAAAAAAAAGCCTTTAAAGACTCGATTTCGACAAAACTAGTTATAATCACTTTGTTTTAGCGCGAAGTGACTTTTTAAGGCTTGTTGCAGCTCCAAATGAGTTCCTAAGACTTATTATATTACACTATATGTTCAAATACTTATTTGGGATCAAAAAAACTTTCCTAGAGTCACATCGGAGCAAAAAAAACACATTTAAAGGCTCGATTTAGGCAAAACTAGTTAGAAGTACTTAGTTTTTGTGCGAAGTGACTTTTTAAGGCTTGTTGGAGTTCTGAATGAGTCCAAAGACTCATTATATTATATTATATGTTCAAATATTCATTTAGGATCAAACCAACTTTGCTAAAGTCACTTCGGTGCAAAAAAAGCTCTTTAAAGGCTCGATTTAAGCAAAACTAGTTATAAGGACTTAGTTTTTGCGCGAGGTGAGTTTTTAAGGCTTGATGGAGATCCAAATTAGTCCCTAAGACTTGTTATAATATATTACTTGTTTAAATACACATTTAGTATCGAAACAACTTTGCTAGTGTCAATTCGGAGCCAAAAAAGCCTTTAAAGACTCTATTTCGACAAACCTAGTTATAATCACTTTGTTTTAGCGTGAAGTGACTTTTTAAGGCTTGTTGCATCCCCATATGAGTTAATAAGACTTATTATAATACATTATATGTTCAAATACTTATTTTGGATCAAAACAACTTAGGTAGAGTCACATCGGAGCCAAAATACGCATTTAAAGTCTCGATTTACGCAAAACTAGCTATAAGTACTTAGTTTTTTCGCGAGGTTAGTTTTTAAGGCTTGTTGGAGATCCACATGCGTCCCAAATACTTATTATAATATGTTATATGTTTAAATACATAATTGGGATCAAAACAACTTTGCTAGAGTCACTTCGGAGCCGAAAAAAGCTCTTTAAAGGCTCGATTTCGGCAAAACTAGTTATAATGACTTTGTTTTAGCGCGAAACGAGTTTTTAAGGCCTGTTGGATCTCCAAATGAGTCCCTAAGACTGATTATAATATATTTTAAGTTCAAATACTTAAAGGGGATCAAAACAACTTCGGTAGAGTCACATCGGAGCAAAAATACGCTTTTGAGGTTTCGATTTACGCAAGACTAGCTATAAGTACTTAGTTTTTTCGCGAAGTGACTTTTTAAGGCTTGTTGGAGCTCCAAATGAGTCACTAAGACTTATTATAATATATTATATGGTCAAATACTCATTTAGGATTAACACAACTTCGCTAGAGTCACTTCGGAGCCAAAAAGGCCCTTTAGAGGCTCTATTTAGGAAAATCTAGTTAAAGAGACTTAGTTTTTGTGTGAGGTTAGGTTTTAAGCCTTGTTGGTTGTCCAAATGAGTCCCTAAGACTTATTATAATATATTATATGTTTAAATACACATTTTGTATCGAAACAACTTTGCTAGTGTCACTTCGGAGCCAAAAAAAAGCCTTTAAAGACTTGATTTCGACAAAACTAGTTATAATCACTTTGTTTTAGCGCGAAGTGACTTTTTAAGGCTTGTTGCAGCTCCAAATGAGTTCCTAAGACTTATTATATTACACTATATGTTCAAATACTTATTTGGGATCAAAAAAACTTTCCTAGAGTCACATCGGAGCAAAAAAACACATTTAAAGGCTCGATTTAGGCAAAACTAGTTAGAAGTACTTAGTTTTTGCGCGAAGTGACTTTTTAAGGCTTGTTGGAGTTCTGAATGAGTCCAAAGACTCATTATATTATATTATATGTTCAAATATTCATTTAGGATCAAACCAACTTTGCTAAAGTCACTTCGGTGCAAAAAAAGCTCTTTAAAGGCTCGATTTAAGCAAAACTAGTTATAAAGACTTAGTTTTTGCGCGAGGTGAGTTTTTAAGGCTTGATGGAGATCCAAATTAGTCCCTAAGACTTATTATAATATATTACTTGTTTAAATACACATTTAGTATCGAAACAACTTTGCTAGTGTCAATTCGGAGCCAAAAAAGCCTTTAAAGACTCTATTTCGGCAAACCTAGTTATAATCACTTTGTTTTAGCGCGAAGTGACTTTTTAAGGCTTGTTGGATCACCATATGAGTTAATAAGACTTATTATAATACATTATATGTTCAAATACTTATTTTGGATCAAAACAACTTAGGTAGAGTCAGATCGGAGCCAAAATACGCATTTAAAGTCTCGATTTACGCAAAACTAGCTATAAGTACTTAGTTTTTTCGCGAGGTTAGTTTTTATGGCTTGTTGGAGATCCACATGCGTCCCAAATACTTATTATAATATGTTATATGTTTAAATACACAATTGGGATCAAAACAACTTTGCTAGAGTCACTTCGGAGCCGAAAAAAGCTGTTTAAAGGCTCGATTTCGGCAAAACTAGTTATAATGAGTTTGTTTTAGCGCGAAACGAGTTTTTAAGGCCTGTTGGATCTCCAAATGAGTCCCTAAGACTGATTATAATATATTTTAAGTTCAAATACTTAAAGGGGATCAAAACAACTTCGGTAGAGTCACATCGGAGCAAAAATACGCTTTTGAAGTTTCGATTTACGCAAGACTAGCTATAAGTACTTAGTTTTTTCGCGAAGTGACTTTTTAAGGCTTGTTGGAGCTCCAAATGAGTCACTAAGACTTATTATAATATATTATATGGTCAAATACTCATTTAGAATTAAAACAACTTCGCTAGAGTCACTTCGGAGCCAAAAAGGCCCTTTAGAGGCTCTATTTAGGAAAATCTAGTTAAAGAGACTTAGTTTTTGCGCGAGGTTAGGTTTTAAGCCTTGTTGGTTGTCCCAATGAGTCCCTAAGACTTATTATAATACATATATGTTTAAATACACATTTTGTATCGAAACAACTTTGCTAGTGTCACTTTGGAGCCAAAAAAAAGCCTTTAAAGACTCGATTTCGACAAAACTAGTTATAATCACTTTGTTTTAGCGCGAAGTGACTTTTTAAGGCTTGTTGCAGCTCCAAATGAGTTCCTAAGACTTATTATATTACACTATATGTTCAAATACTTATTTGGGATCAAAAAAACTTTCCTAGAGTCACATCGGAGCAAAAAAAACACATTTAAAGGCTCGATTTAGGCAAAACTAGTTAGAAGTACTTAGTTTTTGCGCGAAGTGACTTTTTAAGGCTTGTTGGAGTTCTGAATGAGTCCAAAGACTCATTATATTATATTATATGTTCAAATATTCATTTCAGATCAAACCAACTTTGCTAAAGTCACTTCGGTGCAAAAAAAGCTCTTTAAAGGCTCGATTTAATCAAAACTAATTATAAGGACTTAGTTTTTGCACGACGTGAGTTTTCAAGGCTTGATAGAGATCCAAATTAGTCCTTAAGACTTATTATAATATATTACTTGTTTAAATGCACATTTAGTATCGAAACAACTTTGCTAGTGTCAATTCGGAGCCAAAAAAGCCTTTAAAGACTCTATTTCGGCAAACTTAGTTATAATCACTTTGTTTTAGCACAAAATGACTTTTTAAGGCTTGTTGGATCACCATATGAGTTAATAAGACTTATTATAATACATTATATGTTCAAATACTTATTTTAAATCAAAACAACTTCGGTAGAGTCACATCGGAGCCAAAATACGTATTTCAAGTCTCGATTTACGCAAAACTAGCTATAAGTACTTAGTTTTTTTGCGAGGTTAGTTTTTAAGGCTTGTTGGAGATCCACATGCGTCCCTAATACTTATTATAATATGTTATATGTTTAAATACACAATTGGGATCAAAACAACTTTGCTAGAGTCACTTCGGAGCCGAAAAAAGCTCTTTAAAGGCTCGATTTCAGCAATACAAGTTATAATGACTTTGTTTTAGCGCGAAGTGAGTTTTTAAGGCCTGTTGGAGCTCCAAATGAGTCCCTAAGAATGATTATAATATATTATAAGTTCAAATACTTGCTTGGGATCAAAACAACTTCGGTAGAGTCACATCGGAGCCAAAATACGCTTTTGAAGTTTCGATTTACGCAAAACTAGCTATAAGTATTTAGTTTTTTCGCGAAGTGACTTTTTAAGGCTTGTTGGAGCTCCAAATGTGTCACTAAGACTTATTATAATATATTATATGGTCAAATACTCATTTAGGATTAAAACAACTTCGCTAGAGTCACTTCGGAGCCAAAAAGGCCCTTTAGAGGCTCTATTTAGGAAAATCTAGTTAAAGAGACTTAGTTTTTGCGCGAGGTTAGGTTTTAAGCCTTGTTGGTTGTCCAAATGAGTCCCTAAGACTTATTATAATATATTATATGTTTAAATACACATTTTGTATCGAAACAACTTTGCTAGTGTCACATCAGAGCCAAAAAAAAGCCTTTAAAGACTCGATTTCGACAAAACTAGTTATAATCACTTTGTTTTAGCGCGAAGTGACTTTTTAAGGCTTGTTGCAGCTCCAAATGAGTTCCTAAGACTTATTATATTACACTATATGTTCAAATACTTATTTGGGATCAAAAAAACTTTCCTAGAGTCACATCGGAGCAAAAGAAACACATTTAAAGGCTCGATTTAGGCAAAACTAGTTAGAAGTACTTAGTTTTTGCGCGAAGTGACTTTTTAAGGCTTGTTGGAGTTCTGAATGAGTCCAAAGACTCATTATATTATATTATATGTTCAAATATTCATTTAGGATCAAACCAACTTTGCTAAAGTCACTTCGGTGCAAAAAAAGCTCTTTAAAGGCTCGATTTAAGCAAAACTAGTTATAAGGACTTAGTTTTTGCGCGAGGTGAGTTTTTAAGGCTTGATGGAGATCCAAATTAGTCCCTAAGACTTATTATAATATATTACTTGTTTAAATACACATTTAGTATCGAAAAAACTTTGCTAGTGTCAATTCAGAGCCAAAATAGCCTTTAAAGACTCTATTTCGGCAAACCTAGTTATAATCACTTTGTTTTAGCGCGAAGTGACTTTTTAAGGCTTGTTGGATCACCATATGAGTTAATAAGACTTATTATAATACATTATATGTTCAAATACTTATTTTAAATCAAAACAACTTCGGTAGAGTCACATCGGAGCCAAAATACGTATTTCAAGTCTCGATTTACGCAAAACTAGCTATAAGTACTTAGTTTTTTTGCGAGGTTAGTTTTTAAGGCTTGTTGGAGATCCACATGCGTCCCTAATACTTATTATAATATGTTATATGTTTAAATACACAATTGGGATCAAAACAACTTTGCTAGAGTCACTTCGGAGCCGAAAAAAGCTCTTTAAAGGCTCGATTTCAGCAATACAAGTTATAATGACTTTGTTTTAGCGCGAAGTGAGTTTTTAAGGCCTGTTGGAGCTCCAAATGAGTCCCTAAGAATGATTATAATATATTATAAGTTCAAAAACTTGCTTGGGATCAAAACAACTTCGGTAGAGTCACATCGGAGCCAAAATACGCTTTTGAAGTTTCGATTTACGCAAAACTAGCTATAAGTATTTAGTTTTTTCGCGAAGTGACTTTTTAAGGCTTGTTGGAGCTCCAAATGTGTCACTAAGACTTATTATAATATATTATATGGTCAAATACTCATTTAGGATTAAAACAACTTCGCTAGAGTCACTTCGGAGCCAAAAAGGCCCTTTAGAGGCTCTATTTAGGAAAATCTAGTTAAAGAGACTTAGTTTTTGCGCGAGGTTAGGTTTTAAGCCTTGTTGGTTGTCCAAATGAGTCCCTAAGACTTATTATAATATATTATATGTTTAAATACACATTTTGTATCGAAACAACTTTGCTAGTGTCACTTCAGAGCCAAAAAAAAGCCTTTAAAGACTCGATTTCGACAAAACTAGTTATAATCACTTTGTTTTAGCGCGAAGTGACTTTTTAAGGCTTGTTGCAGCTCCAAATGAGTTCCTAAGACTTATTATATTACACTATATGTTCAAATACTTATTTGGGATCAAAAAAACTTTCCTAGAGTCACATCGGAGCAAAAAAAACACATTTAAAGGCTCGATTTAGGCAAAACTAGTTAGAAGTACTCAGTTTTTGCGCGAAGTGACTTTTTAAGGCTTGTTGGAGTTCTGAATGAGTCCAAAGACTCATTATATTGTATTATATGTTCAAATATTCATTTAGGATCAAACCAACTTTGCTAAAGTCACTTCGGTGCAAAAAAAGCTCTTTAAAGGCTCGATTTAAGCAAAACTAGTTATAAGGACTTAGTTTTTGCGCGAGGTGAGTTTTTAAGGATTGATGGAGATCCAAATTAGTCCCTAAGACTTATTATAATATATTACTTTTTTAAATACACATTTAGTATCGAAACAACTTTGCTAGTGTCAATTCGGAGCCAAAAAAGCCTTTAAAGACTCTATTTCATCAAACCTAGTTACAATCACTTTGTTTTAGCGCGAAGTGACTTTTTAAGGCTTGTTGGATCATCATATGAGTTAATAAGACTTATTATAATACATTATATGTTCAAATACTTATTTTGGATCAAAACAACTTCGGTACAGTCACATCGGAGCCAAAATACGCATTTAAAGTTTCGATTTACGCAAAACTAGCTATAAGTACTTAGTTTTTTCGCGAGGTTAGTTTTTAAGGTTTGTTGGAGATCCACATGCGTCCCTAATACTTATTATAATATGTTATATGTTTAAATACACAATTGGCACCAAAACAACTTTGCTAGAGTCACTTCGGAGCCAAAAAAAGCTCTTTAAAGGCTCGATTTCGGCAAAACTAGTTATAATGACTTTGTTTTAGCGCGAAACGAGTTTTTAAGGCTTGTTGGATCTCCAAATATGTCCCTAAGACTGATTATAATATATTTTAACTTCAAATACTTACTTGGGATCAAAACAACTTCGGTAGAGTCACATCGGAGCAAAAATACGCTTTTGAAGTTTCGATTTACGCAAGACTAGCTATAAGTACTTAGTTTTTTCGCGAAGTGACTTTTTAAGGCTTGTTGGAGCTCCAAATGTGTCACTAAGACTTATTATAATATATTATATGGTCAAATACTCATTTAGGATTAAAACAACTTCGCTAGAGTCACTTCGGAGCCAAAAAGGCCCTTTAGAGGCTCTATTTAGGAAAATCTAGTTAAAGAGACTTAGTTTTTGCGCGAGGTTAGGTTTTAAGCCTTGTTGGTTGTCCAAATGAGTCCCTAAGACTTATTATAATATATTATATGTTTAAATACACATTTTGTATCGAAACAACTTTGCTAGTGTCACATCAGAGCCAAAAAAAAGCCTTTAAAGACTCGATTTCGACAAAACTAGTTATAATCACTTTGTTTTAGCGCGAAGTGACTTTTTAAGGCTTGTTGCAGCTCCAAATGAGTTCCTAAGACTTATTATATTACACTATATGTTCAAATACTTATTTGGGATCAAAAAAACTTTCCTAGAGTCACATCGGAGCAAAAGAAACACATTTAAAGGCTCGATTTAGGCAAAACTAGTTAGAAGTACTTAGTTTTTGCGCGAAGTGACTTTTTAAGGCTTGTTGGAGTTCTGAATGAGTCCAAAGACTCATTATATTATATTATATGTTCAAATATTCATTTAGGATCAAACCAACTTTGCTAAAGTCACTTCGGTGCAAAAAAAGCTCTTTAAAGGCTCGATTTAAGCAAAACTAGTTATAAGGACTTAGTTTTTGCGCGAGGTGAGTTTTTAAGGCTTGATGGAGATCCAAATTAGTCCCTAAGACTTATTATAATATATTACTTGTTTAAATACACATTTAGTATCGAAAAAACTTTGCTAGTGTCAATTCAGAGCCAAAATAGCCTTTAAAGACTCTATTTCGGCAAACCTAGTTATAATCACTTTGTTTTAGCGCGAAGTGACTTTTTAAGGCTTGTTGGATCACCATATGAGTTAATAAGACTTATTATAATACATTATATGTTCAAATACTTATTTTAAATCAAAACAACTTCGGTAGAGTCACATCGGAGCCAAAATACGTATTTCAAGTCTCGATTTACGCAAAACTAGCTATAAGTACTTAGTTTTTTTGCGAGGTTAGTTTTTAAGGCTTGTTGGAGATCCACATGCGTCCCTAATACTTATTATAATATGTTATATGTTTAAATACACAATTGGGATCAAAACAACTTTGCTAGAGTCACTTCGGAGCCGAAAAAAGCTCTTTAAAGGCTCGATTTCAGCAATACAAGTTATAATGACTTTGTTTTAGCGCGAAGTGAGTTTTTAAGGCCTGTTGGAGCTCCAAATGAGTCCCTAAGAATGATTATAATATATTATAAGTTCAAAAACTTGCTTGGGATCAAAACAACTTCGGTAGAGTCACATCGGAGCCAAAATACGCTTTTGAAGTTTCGATTTACGCAAAACTAGCTATAAGTATTTAGTTTTTTCGCGAAGTGACTTTTTAAGGCTTGTTGGAGCTCCAAATGTGTCACTAAGACTTATTATAATATATTATATGGTCAAATACTCATTTAGGATTAAAACAACTTCGCTAGAGTCACTTCGGAGCCAAAAAGGCCCTTTAGAGGCTCTATTTAGGAAAATCTAGTTAAAGAGACTTAGTTTTTGCGCGAGGTTAGGTTTTAAGCCTTGTTGGTTGTCCAAATGAGTCCCTAAGACTTATTATAATATATTATATGTTTAAATACACATTTTGTATCGAAACAACTTTGCTAGTGTCACTTCAGAGCCAAAAAAAAGCCTTTAAAGACTCGATTTCGACAAAACTAGTTATAATCACTTTGTTTTAGCGCGAAGTGACTTTTTAAGGCTTGTTGCAGCTCCAAATGAGTTCCTAAGACTTATTATATTACACTATATGTTCAAATACTTATTTGGGATCAAAAAAACTTTCCTAGAGTCACATCGGAGCAAAAAAAACACATTTAAAGGCTCGATTTAGGCAAAACTAGTTAGAAGTACTCAGTTTTTGCGCGAAGTGACTTTTTAAGGCTTGTTGGAGTTCTGAATGAGTCCAAAGACTCATTATATTGTATTATATGTTCAAATATTCATTTAGGATCAAACCAACTTTGCTAAAGTCACTTCGGTGCAAAAAAAGCTCTTTAAAGGCTCGATTTAAGCAAAACTAGTTATAAGGACTTAGTTTTTGCGCGAGGTGAGTTTTTAAGGATTGATGGAGATCCAAATTAGTCCCTAAGACTTATTATAATATATTACTTTTTTAAATACACATTTAGTATCGAAACAACTTTGCTAGTGTCAATTCGGAGCCAAAAAAGCCTTTAAAGACTCTATTTCATCAAACCTAGTTACAATCACTTTGTTTTAGCGCGAAGTGACTTTTTAAGGCTTGTTGGATCATCATATGAGTTAATAAGACTTATTATAATACATTATATGTTCAAATACTTATTTTGGATCAAAACAACTTCGGTACAGTCACATCGGAGCCAAAATACGCATTTAAAGTTTCGATTTACGCAAAACTAGCTATAAGTACTTAGTTTTTTCGCGAGGTTAGTTTTTAAGGTTTGTTGGAGATCCACATGCGTCCCTAATACTTATTATAATATGTTATATGTTTAAATACACAATTGGCACCAAAACAACTTTGCTAGAGTCACTTCGGAGCCAAAAAAAGCTCTTTAAAGGCTCGATTTCGGCAAAACTAGTTATAATGACTTTGTTTTAGCGCGAAACGAGTTTTTAAGGCTTGTTGGATCTCCAAATATGTCCCTAAGACTGATTATAATATATTTTAACTTCAAATACTTACTTGGGATCAAAACAACTTCGGTAGAGTCACATCGGAGCAAAAATACGCTTTTGAAGTTTCGATTTACGCAAGACTAGCTATAAGTACTTAGTTTTTTTCGCGAAGTGACTTTTTAAGGCTTGTTGGAGCTCCAAATGTGTCACTAAGACTTATTATAATATATTATATGGTCAAATACTCATTTAGGATTAAAACAACTTCGCTAGAGTCACTTCGGAGCCAAAAAGGCCCTTTAGAGGCTCTATTTAGGAAAATCTAGTTAAAGAGACTTAGTTTTTGCGCGAGGTTAGGTTTTAAGCCTTGTTGGTTGTCCAAATGAGTCCCTAAGACTTATTATAATATATTATATGTTTAAATACACATTTTTTATCGAAACAACTTTGCTAGTGTCACTTCAGAGCCAAAAAAAAGCCTTTAAAGACTCGATTTCGACAAAACTAGTTATAATCACTTTGTTTTAGCGCGAAGTGACTTTTTAAGGCTTGTTGCAGCTCCAAATGAGTTCCTAAGACTTATTAAATTACACTATATGTTCAATTACTTATTTGGGATCAAAAAAACTTTCCTAGAGTCACATCAGAGCAAAAAAAACACATTTAAAGGCTCGATTTAGGCAAAACTAGTTAGAAGTACTTAGTTTTTGCGCGAAGTGACTTTTTAAGGCTTGTTGGAGTTCTGAATGAGTCCAAAGACTCATTATATTATATTATATGTTCAAATATTCATTTAGGATCAAACCAACTTTGCTAAAGTCACTTCGGTGCAAAAAAAGCTCTTTAAAGGCTCGATTTAAGCAAAACTAGTTATAAGGACTTAGTTTTTGCGCGAGGTGAGTTTTTAAGGCATGATGGAGATCCAAATTAGTCCCTAAGACTTATTATAATATATTACTTGTTTAAATACACATTTAGTATCGAAAAAACTTTGCTAGTGTCAATTCAGAGCCAAAATAGCCTTTAAAGACTCTATTTCGGCAAACCTAGTTATAATCACTTTGTTTTAGCGCGAAGTGACTTTTTAAGGCTTGTTGGATCACCATATGAGTTAATAAGACTTATTATAATACATTATATGTTCAAATACTTATTCTGGATCAAAACAACTTAGGTAGAGTCACATCGGAGCCAAAATACGCATTTAAAGTCTCGATTTACGCAAAACTAGCTATAAGTACTTAGTTTTTTCGCGAGGTTAGTTTTTAAGGCTTGTTGGAGATGCAAATGCGTCCCTAATACTTATTATAATATGTTATATGTTTAAATACACAATTGGGATCAAAACAACTTTGCTAGAGTCACTTCGGAGCCGAAAAAAGCTCTTTAAAGGCTCGATTTCAGCAATACAAGTTATAATGACTTTGTTTTAGCGCGAAGTGAGTTTTTAAGGCCTGTTGGAGCTCCAAATGAGTCCCTAAGAATGATTATAATATATTATAAGTTCAAATACTTACTTGGGATCAAAACAACTTCGGTAGAGTCACATCGGAGCCAAAATACGCTTTTGAAGTTTCGATTTACGCAAAACTAGCTATAAGTATTTAGTTTTTTCGCGAAGTGACTTTTTAAGGCTTGTTGGAGCTCCAAATGAGTAACTAAGACTTATTATAATATATTATAGGGTCAAATACTCATTTAGGATTAAAACAACATCGCTAGAGTCACTTCGGAGCCAAAAAGGCCCATTAGAGGCTCTATTTAGGAAAATCTAGTTAAAGAGACTTAGTTTTTGCGCGAGGTGAGGTTTTAAGCCTTGTTGGTTGTCCAAATGAGTCCCTAAGACTTATTATAATATATTATATGTTTAAATACACATTTTGTATCGAAACAACTTTGCTAGTGTCACTTCGGAGCCAAAAAAAGCCTTTAAAGACTCGATTTCGGCAAAACTAGTTATAATCACTTTGTTTTAGCGCGAAGTGACTTTTTAAGGCTTGTTGCAGCTCCAAATGAGTTCCTAAGACTTATTATAGTACACTATATGTTCAAATACTTATTTGGGATCAAAAAAACTTTCCTAGAGTCACATCGGAGCAAAAAAAACACATTTAAAGGCTCGATTTAGGCAAAACTAGTTAGAAGTACTTAGTTTTTGTGCGAAGTGAATTTTTAAGGCTTGTTGGAGTTTCGAATGAGTCCAAAGACTCATTATATTATATTATATGTTCAAATATTCATTTAGGATCAAACCAACTTTGCTAAAGCCACTTCGGTGCAAAAAAAGCTCTTTAAAGGCTCGATTTAAGCAAAACTAGTTATAAGGACTTAGTTTTTGCGCGAAGTGAGTTTTTAAGGCTTGATGGAGATCCAAATTAGTCCCTAAGACTTATTATAATATATTACTTGTTTAAATACACATTTAGTATCGAAACAACTTTGCTAGTGTCAATTCGGAGCCAAAAAAGCCTTTACAGACTCTATTTCGGCAAACCTAGTTATAATCACATTGTTTTAGCACGAAGTGACTTTTTAAGGCTTGTTGGATCAGCATATGAGTTAATAAGACTTATTATAACACATTATATGTTCAAATACTTATTTTGGATCAAAACAACTTCAGTAGAGTCACATCGGAGCCAAAATACTCATTTAAAGTCTCGATTTACGCAAAACTAGCTATAAGTACTCAGTTTTTTCGCGAGGTTAGTTTTTAACACTTGTTGGAGATCCGCATGCGTCCCTAATACTTATTATAATATGTTATATGTTTAAATACACAATTACGATCAAAACAACTTTGCTAGAGTCACTTCAGAGCCGAAAAAAGCTCTTTAAAGGCTCGATTTCGGCAAAACTAGTTATAATGACTTTGTTTTAGCGCGAAGCGAGTTTTTAAGGCCTATTGGATATCCAAATGAGTCCCTAAGACTGATTATAATATATTTTAAGTTCAAATACTTACTTGGGATCAAAACAACTTCGGTAGAGTCACATCGGAGCCAAAATACGCTTTTGAAGTTTCGATTTACGCAAAACTAGCTATAAGTACTTAGTTTTTTCGCGAAGTGACTTTTTAAGGCTTGTTGGAGCGCCAAATGAGTCACTAAGACTTATTATAATATATTATATGGTCAAATACTCATTTAGGATTAAAAAAACTTCGCTAGAGTCACTCCGGAGCCAAAAAGGCCCTTTAGAGGCTCTATTTAGGAAAATCTAGTTAAAGAGACTTAGTGTTTGGGCGAGGTGAGGTTTTAAGCCTTGTTGGTTGTCCAAATGAGTCCCTAAGACTTATTATAATATATTATTTATTTAAATACACATTTAGTATCGAAACAACTTTGCTAGTGTCAATTCGGAGCCAAAAAAGGCTTTAAATGCTCTATTTCGGCAAACCTAGTTATAATCCATTTGTTTTAGCGCGAAGTGACTTTCCCATTTAAAGTCTCGATTTAGAACTAGTTAAAGTACTTAGTTTTTTCGCGAAGTGACTTTTTAAGGCTTGTTGGAGTTCCGAATGCGTCCCAAAGACTCATTATATTATATTATATGTTCAAATATTCATTTAGGATCAAACCAACTTTGCTAAAGTCACTTGGTGCAAAAAAAGCTCTTTAAAGGCTCGATTTAAAAAATATTATAAGGACTTAGTTTTTGCGCCCTGAGGTGAGTTTTTTAAGGCCTTGATGGAGATCCAAATTATCCCTAAGACTTATTATAATATATTACTTGTTTAACTACACATTTAGTATCGAAACAACTTTGCTAGTGTCAATTTCGAGCCAAAAAGCCTTTTAAAGACTCTATTTCGCAAAACTAGTTATAATCACTTTGTTTTAGCCCAAGTGACTTTTTTAAGGCTTGTTGGATCACCATATGAGTTAATAAGACTTATTATAATACATTATATGTTCAAATACTTATTTTGGATAAAAAAAACTTAGGTAGAGTGACATCGGAGCCAAAATACGCATTTAAAGTCTCGATTTACGCAAAACTAGCTATAAGTACTTAGTTTTTTCGCGAGGTTAGTTTTTAAGGCTTGTTGGAGATCCAAATGCGTCCCTAATACTTATTATAATATGTTATATGTTTAAATACACAATTGGGATCAAAACAACTTTGCTAGAGTCACTTCGGAGCCGAAAAAAGCTCTTTAAAGGCTCGATTTCAGCAAAACTAGTTATAATGACTTTGTTTTAGCGCGAAGTGAGTTTTTAAGGCCTGTTGGAGCTCCAAATGAGTCCCTAAGAATGATTATAACATATTATAAGTTCAAATACTTACTTGGGATCAAAACAACTTCGGTAGAGTCAGATCGGAGCCAAAATACGCTTTTGAAGTTTCGATTTACGCAAAACTAGCTATAAGTACTTAGTTTTTTCGCGAAGTGACTTTTTAAGGCTTGTTGGAGCTCCAAATGAGTAACTAAGACTTATTATAATATATTATATGGTCAAATACTCATTTAGGATTAAAACAACATCGCTAGAGTCACTTCAGAGCCAAAAAGGCCCTTTAGAGGCTCTATTTAGGAAAATCTAGTTAAAGAGACTTAGTTTTTGCGCGAGGTGAGGTTTTAAGCCTTGTTGGTTGTCCAAATGAGTCCCTAAGACTTATTATAATATATTATATGTTTAAATACACATTTTGTATCGAAACAACTTTGCTAGTGTCACTTCGGAGCCAAAAAAAGTCTTTAAAGACTCGATTTCGGCAAAACTAGTTATAATCACTTTGTTTTAGCGCGAAGTGACTTTTTAAGGCTTTTTGCATCTCCAAATGAGTTCCTAAGACTTATTATATTACACTATATGTTCAAATACTTATTTGGGATCAAAAAAACTTTCCTAGAGTCACATCGGAGCAAAAAAAACACATTTAAAGGCTCGATTTAGGCAAAACTAGTTAGAAGTACTCAGTTTTTGCGCGAAGTGACTTTTTAAGGCTTGTTGGAGTTCTGAATGAGTCCAAAGACTCATTATATTATATTATATGTTCAAATATTCATTTAAGATCAAACCAACTTTGCTAAAGTCACTTCGGTGCAAAAAAAGCTCTTTAAAGGCTCGATTTAAGCAAAACTAGTTATAAGGACTTAGTTTTTGCGCGAGGTGAGTTTTTAAGGCTTGATGGAGATCCAAATTAGTCCTTAAGACTTATTATAATATATTACTTGTTTAAATACACATTTAGTATCGAAACAACTTTGCTAGTGTCAATTCGGAGCCAAAAAAGCCTTTAAAGACTCTATTTCGGCAAACCTAGTTATAATCACTTTGTTTTAGCACGAAATGACTTTTTAAGGCTTGTTGGATCACCATATGAGTTAATAAGACTTATTATAATACATTATATGTTCAAATACTTATTTTGGATCAAAACAACTTCGGTAGAGTCACATCGGAGCCAAAATACGCATTTCAAGTCTCGATTTACGCAAAACTAGCTATAAGTACTTAGTTTTTTCGCGAGGTTAGTTTTTAAGGCTTGTTGGAGATCCACATGCGTCCCTAATACTTATTATAATATGTTATATGTTTAAATACACAATTGGGATCAAAACAACTTTGCTAGAGTCACTTCGGAGCCGAAAAAAGCTCTTTAAAGGCTCGATTTCGGCAAAACTAGTTATAATGACTTTGTTTTAGCGCGAAGCGAGTTTTTAAGGCCTATTGGATCTCCAAATGAGTCCCTAAGACTGATTATAATATATTTTAAGTTCAAATACTTACTTGGGATCAAAACAACTTCGGTAGAGTCACATCGGAGCCAAAATACGCTTTTGAAGTTTCGATTTACGCAAAACTAGCTATAAGTACTTAGTTTTTTTCGCGAAGTGACTTTTTAAGGCTTGTTGGAGCTCCAAATGAGTCACTAATACTGATTATAATATATTATATGATCAAATACTCATTAAAGACTAAAACAACTTCGCTAGAGTCACTTCGGAGCCAAAAAGGCCCTTTAGAGGCTCTATTTAGGAAAATCTAGCTAAAGAGACTTAGTTTTTGCGCGAGATGAGGTTTTAAGCCTTGTTGGTTGTCCAAATGAGTCCCTAAGACTTATTATAATATATTATTAGTTTAAATACACATTTTGTATCGAAACAACTTTGCTAGTGTCACTTCGGAGCCAAAAAAAGCCTTTAAAGACTCGATTTCGGCAAAACTAGTTATACTCACTTTGTTTTAGCGCGAAGTGACTTTTTAAGGCTTGTTGCAGCTCCAAATGAGTTCCTAAGACTTATTATAGTACACTATATGTTCAAATACTTATTCGGGATCAAAAAACCTTTCCTAGAGTCACATCGGAGCAAAAAAAACACATTTAAAGGCTCGATTTAGGCAAAACTAGTTAGAAGTACTTAGTTTTTGCGCGAAGTGACTTTTTAAGGCTTGTTGGAGTTCCGAATGAGTCCAAAGACTCATTATATTATATTATATGTTCAAATATTCATTTAGGATCAAACCAACTTTGCTAAAGTCACTTCGGTGCAAAAAAACTCTTTAAAGGCTCGATTTAAGCAAAACTAGTTATAAGGACTTAGTTTTTGCGCGAAGTGAGTTTTTAAGGCTTGATGGAGATCCAAATTAGTCCCTAAGACTTATTATAATATATTACTTGTTTAAATACAGATTTAGTATCGAAACAACTTTGCTAGTGTCAATTCGGAGCCAAAAAAGCCTTTAAAGACTCTATTTCGGCAAACCCAGTTATAATCACTTTGTTTTAGCACGAAGTGACTTTTTAAGGCTTGTTGGATCAGCATATGAGTTAATAAGACTTATTATAACACATTATATGTTCAAATACTTATTTTGGATCAAAACAACTTCAGTAGAGTCACATCGGAGCCAAAATACGCATTTAAAGTCTCGATTTACGCAAAACTAGCTATAAGTACTCAGTTTTTTCGCGAGGTTAGTTTTTAACGCTTGTTGGAGATCCGCATGCGTCCCTAATACTTATTATAATATGTTATATGTTTAAATACACAATTGGGATCAAAACAACTTTGCTAGAGTCACTTCAGAGCCGAAAAAAGCTCTTTAAAGGCTCGATTTCGGCAAAACTAGTTATAATGACTTTGTTTTAGCGCGAAGCGAGTTTTTAAGGCCTATTGGATATCCAAATGAGTCCCTAAGACTGATTATAATATATTTTAAGTTCAAATACTTACTTGGGATCAAAAAAACTTCGGTAGAGTCACATCGGAGCCAAAATACTCTTTTGAAGTTTCGATTTACGCAAAACTAGCTATAAGTACTTAGTTTTTTCGCGAAGTGACTTTTTAAGGCTTGTTGGAGCGCCAAATGAGCCACTAAGACTTATTATAATATATTATATGGTCAAATACTCATTTAGGATTAAAAAAACTTCGCTAGAGTCACTTCGGAGCCAAAAAGGCCCTATAGAGGCTCTATTTAGGAAAATCTAGTTAAAGAGACTTAGTTTTTGCGCGAGGTGAGGTTTTAAGCCTTGTTGGTTGTCCAAATGAGTCCCTAAGACTTATTATAATATAGTATTTGTTTAAATACACATTTTGTATCGAAACAACTTTGCTAGTGTCACTTCGGAGCCAAAAAAAGCCTTTAAAGACTCGATTTCGGCAAAACTAGTTATAATCACTTTGTTTTAGCGCGAAGTGACTTTTTAAGGCTTGTTGCAGCTCCAAATGAGTTCCTAAGACTTATTATATTACACTATATGTTCAAATACTTATTTGGGATAAAAAAAACTTTCCTAGAGTCACATCGGAGCAAAAAAACCCATTTAAAGGCTCGATTTAGGCAAAACTAGTTATAAGTACTCAGTTTTTGCGCGAAGTGACTTTTTAAGGCTTGTTGGAGTTCCGAATGAGTCCAAAGACTCATTATATTATATTATATGTTCAAATATTCATTTAGGATCAAACCAACTTTGCTAAAGTCACTTCGGTGCAAAAAAAGCTCTTTAAAGGCTCGATTTAAGCAAAACTAGTTATAAGGACTTAGTTTTTGCGCGAGGTGAGTTTTTAAGGCTTGATGGAGATCCAAATTAGTCCCTAAGACTTATTATAATATATTACTTGTTTAACTACACATTTAGTATCGAAACAACTTTGCTAGTGTCAATTCGGAGCAAAAAAAGCCTTTAAAGACTCTATTTCGGCAAAACTAGTTATAATCACTTTGTTTTAGCCCGAAGTGACTTTTTAAGGCTTGTTGGATCACCATATGAGTTAATAAGACTTATTATAATACATTATATGTTCAAATACTTATTTTGGATCAAAACAACTTCGGTAGAGTCACATCGGAGCCAAAATACGCATTTAAAGTCTCGATTTACGCAAAACTAGCTATAAGTAAGTTTTTTTTGCGAGGTTAGTTTTTAAGGCTTGTTGGAGATCCAAATGCGTCCCTAATACTTATTATAATATGTTATATGTTTAAATACACAATTGGGATCAAAACAACTTTGCTAGAGTCACTTCGGAGCCGAAAAAAGCTCTTTAAAGGCTCGATTTCAGCAAAACTAGTTATAATGACTTTGTTTTAGCGCGAAGTGAGTTTTTAAGGCCTGTTGGAGCTCCAAATGAGTCCCTAAGAATGATTATAAGATATTATAAGTTCAAATACTTACTTGGGATCAAAACAACTTCGGTAGAGTCAGATCGGAACCAAAATACGCTTTTGAAGTTTCGATTTACGCAAAACTAGCTATAAGTACTTAGTTTTTTCGCGAAGTGACTTTTTAAGGCTTGTTGGAGCTCCAAATGAGTAACTAAGACTTATTATAATATATTATATGGTCAAATACTCATTTAGGATTAAAACAACATCGCTAGAGTCACTTCGGAGCCAAAAAGGGCCTTTAGAGGCTCTCTTTAGGAAAATCTAGTTAAAGAGACTTAGTTTTTGCGCGAGATGAGGTTTTAAGCTTTGTTGGTTGTCCAAAGGAGTCCCTAAGACTTATTATAATATATTATTAGTTTAAATACACATTTTGTATCGAAACAACTTTGCTAGTGTCACTTCGGAGCCAAAAAAAGGCCTTAAAGACTCGATTTCGGCAAAACTAGTTATACTCACTTGGTTTTAGCGCGAAGTGACTTTTTAAGGCTTGTTGCAGCTCCAAATGAGTTCCTAAGACTTATTATAGTACACTATAGGTTCAAATACTTATTCGGGATCAAAAAAACTTTCTAGAGTCACATCGGAGCAAAAAAAACACATTTAAAGGCTCGATTTAGGCAAAACTAGTTAGAAGTACTTAGTTTTTGCGCGAAGTGACTTTTTAAGGCTTGTTGGAGTTCCGAATGAGTCCAAAGACTCATTATATTTATTATATGTCAATTATTCATTTAGGATCAACCAACTTTGCTAAAGTCACTTCGGTGCAAAAAAACTCTTTAAAGGCTCGATTTAAGCAAAACTATTTATAAGGACTTAGTTTTTGCGCAAAGTGAGTTTTTAAGGCTTGATGGAGATCCAAATTAGTCCCTAAGACTTATTATAATATATTACTTGTTTAAATACACATTTAGTATCGAAACAACTTTGCTAGTGTCAATTCGGAGCCAAAAAAGCCTTTAAAGACTCTATTTCGGCAAAACTAGTTATAATCACTTTGTTTTATCGCGAAGTGACTTTTTAAGGCTTGTTGGATCACCATATGAGTTAATAAGACTTATTATAATACATTATATGTTCAAATACTTATTTTGGATCAAAACAACTTCGGTAGAGTCACATCGGAGCCAAAATACGCATTTAAAGTCTCGATTTACGCAAAACTAGCTATAAGTAAGTTTTTTTTTGCGAGGTTAGTTTTTAAGGCTTGTTGGAGATCCAAATGCGTCCCTAATACTTATTATAATATGTTATATGTTTAAATACACAATTGGGATCAAAACAACTTTGCTAGAGTCACTTGAGCCGAAAAAGCTCTTTAAAGGATCGATTTCGGCAAAACTAGTTATAATGACTTTGTTTTAGCGCGAAGCGAGTTTTAAGGCCTATTGGATATCCAAATGAGTCTCTAAGACTGATTATAATATATTTTAAGTGTTCAAATACTTACTTGGATCAAAACAACTTCGGTAGAGTCACATCGGAGCCAAAATACGCCGTTTGAAGTTTCGGATTACGCAAACTAGCTATAAGTACTTAGTTTTTTTCGCGAAGTGACTTTTTAAGGCTTGTTGGAGCGCCAAATGAGTCACTAAGACTTATTATATATATTATATGGTCAAATACTCATTTAGGATTAAAAAAAACTTCGCTAGAGTCACTTCGGAGCCAAAAAGGCCCTTTAGAGGCTCTATTTAGGAAAATCTAGTTAAAAGACTTAGTTTTTGCGCGAGGTGAGGTTTTAAGCCTTGTGGTTATCCAAATGAGTCCTAAGACTTATTATAATATATTATTTATTTAATACACATTTAGTATCGAAACAACTTGCTAGTGTCACTTCGGAGCCAAAAAAAGCCTTTAAAGACTCGATTTCGGCAAAACTAGTTATAATCACTTTGTTTTAGCGCGAAGTAACTTTTTAAGGCTTGTTGCAGCTCCAAATGAGTTCCTAAGACTTATTATATTACACTATATGTTCAAATACTTATTTGGGATCAAAAAAACATTCCTAGAGTCACATCGGAGCAAAAAAACCCATTTAAAGGCTCGATTTAGGCAAAACTAGTTAGAAGTACTCAGTTTTTGCGCCAAGTGACTTTTTAAGGCTTGTTGGAGTTACGAATGAGTCCAAAGACTAATTATATTATATTATATGTTCAAATATTCATTTAGGATCAAACCAACTTTGCTAAAGTCACTTCGGCACAAAAAAAGCTCTTTAAAGGCTCGATTTAAGCAAAACTAGTTATAAGGACTTAGTTTTTGCGCGAGGTGAGTTTTTAAGGCTTGATGGAGATCCAAATTAGTCCCTAAGACTTATTATAATATATTACTTGTTCCTATTTCGGCAAACCTAGTTATAATCACTTTGTTTAGCACGAAGTGACTTTTTAAGGCTTGTTGGATCACCATATGAGTTATAAGACTTATTATAATACATTATATGTTAAAATACTTATTTTGGATCAAAACAACTTCGGGAGAGTCACATCGAAACCAAAATACGCATTTAAAGTCTCGATTTACGCAAAACTAGCTATAAGTACTTAGTTTTTTTTGCCGAGTTAGTTTTAAGGTTTGTTGGAGATCCAAATGCGTCCCTAATACTTATTATAATATGTATATTTTAAATACACAATTGGGATCAAAACAACTTTGCTAGAGTCACTTCGGAGCCGAAAAAAGCTCTTAAAGGCTCGATTCAGCAAAACTAGTTATAATGACTTGGTTTTAGCGCGAAGTGAGTTTTAAGGGCCTGGTTGGAGCTCCAAATGAGTCCCTAAAATGATTATAATATATTTATAAGTTCAAATACTTACTTGGGATCAAAACAACTTCGGTAGAGTCAATCGGAACCAAATACGCTTTTGAAGTTCGATTTACGCAAAACTAGCTATAAGTACTTAGTTTTTTCGCGAAGTGACTTTTAAGGCTTGTTGGAGCGCCAATGAGTACTAAGACTTATTATAATATATTATATGTCAAATACTCATTAGGATTAAAAAAACTTCGCTAGAGTCACTTCGGAGCCAAAAAGGCCCTTTAGAGGCTCTATTTAGGAAAATCTAGTTAAAGAGACTTAGTTTTTGCGCGAGATGAGGTTTTAAGCCTTGTTGGTTGTCCAAAGGAGTCCCTAAAACTTATTATAATATATTATTTGTTTAAATACACATTTTGTATCGAAACAACTTTGCTAGTGTCACTTCGGAGCCAAAAAAAGGCTTTAAAGACTCGT
The DNA here is from genome assembly GCA_018132145.1 of Boehmeria nivea var. tenacissima. Lineage (NCBI taxonomy): Eukaryota > Viridiplantae > Streptophyta > Magnoliopsida > Rosales > Urticaceae > Boehmeria > Boehmeria nivea. Next base: position 1,807,599 of record CM030882.1, on the reverse strand, counting down.
TTTCGGCAAAACTAGTTATAATCACTTTGTTTTAGCGCGAAGTGACTTTTTAAGGCTTGTTGCAGCTCCAAATGATTTCCTAAGACTTATTATTTTACACTATATGTTCAAATACTTATTTAGGATCAAAAAAACTTTCCTAGAGTCACATCGGAGCAAAATAAAACACTTTTAAAGGCTCGATTTAGGCAAAACTAGTTAGAAGTACTCAGTTTTTGCGCGAAGTGACTTTTTAAGGCTTGTTGGAGTTCCGAATGAGTCCAAAGACTCATTATATTATATTATATGTTCTAATATTCATTTAGGATCAAACCAACTTTGCTAAAGTCACTTCGGTGCAAAAAAAGCTCTTTAAAGGCTCGATTTAAGCAAAACTAGTTATAAGGACTTAGTTTTTGCGCGAGGTGAGTTTTTAAGGCTTGATGGAGATCCAAATTAGTCCCTAAGACTTATTATAATATATTACTTGTTTAAATACACATTTAGTATCGAAACAACTTTGCTAGTGTCAATTCGGAGCAAAAAAGCCTTTAAAGACTCTATTTCGGCAAACCCAGGTTATAATCACTTTGTTTTAGCACGAAGTGACTTTTTAGGCTTGTTGGATCAGCATATGAGTTAATAAGACTTATTATAATACATTATATGTTCAAATACTAATTTTGGATCAAAACAACTGCGGCAGAGTCACATCGAGGCCAAAATACGCATTTAAAGTCTCGATTTACGCAATACTAGCTATAGTACTCAGTTTTTTCGCGAGGTTAGTTTTTAACGCTTTTGGAGATCCGCATGCGTCCTAATACTTATTATAATCTGTTATATGTTTAAATACACTATTGGGATCGAAAACAACTTTGCTAGAGGTCACTTCAGAGCCGAAAAAAGCTCTTTAAAGGCTCGATTTCGGCAAAACTAGTTATAATGACTTTGTTTTAGCGCGAAGCGAGTTTAAGGCCTATTGGATATCCAAATGAGTCTCTAAGACTGATTATAATATATTTTAAGTTCAAATACTTACTTGGGATCAAAACAACTTCGGTAGAGTCACATCGGAGCTAAAATACGCATTTAAAGTCTCGATTTACGCAAAACTAGCTATAAGTACTTAGTTTTTTCGCGAAGTGACTTTTTAAGGCTTGTTGGAGCTCCAAATGAGTCACTAAGACTTATTATAATATATTATATGGTCAAATACTCATTTAGGATTAAAACAACTTTGCTAGAGTCACTTCGGAGCCAAAAAAGCCCTTTAGAGGCTCTATTTAGGAAAAACTAGTTAAAAAGACTTAGTTTTTGCGCAAGGTGAGGTTTTAAGCCTTGTTGGTTGTCCAAATGAGTCCCTAAGACTTATTATAATATATTATTTATTTAAATAAACATTTAGTATCGAAACAACTTTGCTAGTGTCACTTCGGAGCCAAAAAAAGCCTTTAAAGACTCGATTTCGGCAAAACTAGTTATAATCACTTTGTTTTAGCGCGAAGTAACTTTTTAAGGCTTGTTGCAGCTCCAAATGAGTTCCTAAGACTTATTATATTACACTATATGTTCAAATACTTATTTGGGATCAAAAAAACATTCCTAGAGTCACATCGGAGCAAAAAAACCCATTTAAAGGCTCGATTTAGGCAAAACTAGTTAGAAGTACTCAGTTTTTGCGCCAAGTGACTTTTTAAGGCTTGTTGGAGTTACGAATGAGTCCAAAGACTAATTATATTATATTATATGTTCAAATATTCATTTAGGATCAAACCAACTTTTCTAAAGTCACTTCGGCACAAAAAAAGCTCTTTAAAGGCTCGATTTAAGCAAAACTAGTTATAAGGACTTAGTTTTTGCGCGAGGTGAGTTTTTTTAAGGCTTGATGGAGATCCAAATTAGTCCCTAAGACTTATTATAATATATTACTTGTTTAAATACACATTTAGTTTTGAAACAACTTTGCTAGTGTCAATCCGGAGCCAAAAAAGCCTTTCAAGACTCTATTTCGGCAAAACTAGTTATAATCACTTTGTTTTAGTGCGAAGTGACTTTTTAAGGCTTGTTGGATCACCATATGAGTTAATAAGACTTATTATAATACCTTATATGTTAAAATACTTATTTTGATCAAAACAACTTCGGTAGAGTCACATCGAAACCAAAATACGCATTTAAAGTCTCGATTTACGCAAAACTAGCTATAAGTACTTAGTTTTTTTGCGAGGTTAGTTTTTAAAGGTTTGTTGGAGATCAAATAGCGTCCCTAATACTTATTATAATATTTATATGTTTAAATACACAATTGCGGATCAAAACAACTTGCTAGAGTCACTTCGGAGCCGAAAAAAGCTCTTTAAAGGCTCGATTTCAGCAAAACTAGTTATAATGACTTTGTTTTAGCGCGAAGTGAGTTTTTAAGGCCTGTTGGAGCTCCATATCAGTCCCTAAGACTGATTACAATATATTATAAGTTCAAATACTTACTTGGGATCAAAACAACTCGGTAGAGTCACATCGGAGCTAAAATACGCATTTAAAGTCTCGATTTACGCAAAACTAGCTATAAGTACTTAGTTTTTTCGCGAAGTGACTTTTTAAGGCTTGTTGGAGCTCCAAATGAGTCACGAAGACTTATTATAATATATTATATGGTCAAATACTCATTTAGGATTAAAACAACTTTGCTAGAGTCACTTCGGAGCCAAAAAAGCCCTTTAGAGGCTCTATTTAGGAAAAACTAGTTAAAAAGACTTAGTTTTTGCGCAAGGTGAGGTTTTAAGCCTTGTTGGTTGTCCAAATGAGTCCCTAAGACTTATTATAATATATTATTTATTTAAATAAACATTTAGTATCGAAACAACTTTGCTAGTGTCACTTTGAGCCAAAAAAAGCCTTTAAAGACTCGATTTCGGCAAAACTAGTTATAATCACTTTGTTTTAGCGCCAAGTAACTTTTTAAGGCTTGTTGCAGCTCCAAATGAGTTCCTAAGACTTATTATATTACACTATATGTTCAAATACTTATTTGGGATCAAAAAAACATTCCTAGAGTCACATCGGAGCAAAAAAACCCATTTAAAGGCTCGATTTAGGCAAAACTAGTTAGAAGTACTCGTATTTTTGCCAAGTGACTTTTTAAGGCTTGTTGGAGTTACGAATGAGTCCAAAGACTAATTATATTATATTATATGTTCAAATATTCATTTAGGATCAAAGCACAAAAAAAGCTCTTTAAAGGCTCGATTTAAGCAAAACTAGTTATAAGGACTTAGTTTTTGCGCGAGGTGAGTTTTTAAGGCTTGATGGAGATCCAAATTAGTCCCTAAGACTTATTATAATATATTACTTGTTTAAATACACATTTAGTTTCGAAACAACTTTGCTAGTGTCAATCCGGAGCCAAAAAAGCCTTTCAAGACTCTATTTCGGCAAAACTAGTTATAATCACTTTGTTTTAGTGCGAAGTGACTTTTTAAGGCTTGTTGGATCACCATATGAGTTAATAAGACTTATTATAATACATTATATGTTCAAATACTTATTTTGGATCAAAACAACTTCGGTAGAGTCACATCGGAGCCAAAATACGCATTTAAAGTCTCGATTTACGCAAAACTAGCTATAAGTACTTAGTTTTTTCGCGAGGTTAGTTTTTAAGGATTGTTGGAGATTCAAATGCGTCCCTAATACTTATTATAATATGTTATATGTTTAAATACACAATTGGAATCAAAACAACTTTGTTAGAGTCACTTCGGAGCCGAAAAAAGCTCTTTAAAGGATCGATTTCGGCAAAACTAGTTATAATGACTTTGTTTTAGCGCGAAGTGAGTTTTTAAGGCCTGTTGGAGCTCCATATCAGTCCCTAAGACTGATTACAATATATTATAAGTTCAAATACTTACTTGGGATCAAAACAACTTCGGTAGAGTCACATCGGAGCTAAAATACGAATTTAAAGTCTCGATTTACGCAAAACTAGCTATAAGTACTTAGTTTTTTTGCCAAGTGACTTTTTAAGGCTTGTTGGAGCTCCAAATGAGTCACGAAGACTTATTATAATATATTATATGGTCAAATACTCATTTAGGATTAAAACAACTTTGCTAGAGTCACTTGAGCCAAAAAAGCCCTTTAGAGGCTCTATTTAGGAAAAACTAGTTAAAAAGACTTAGTTTTTGCGCAAGGTGAGGTTTTAAGCCTTGTTGGTTGTCCAAATGAGTCCCTAAGACTTATTATAATATATTATTTATTTAAATAAACATTTAGTATCGAAACAACTTTGCTAGTGTCACTTGAGCCAAAAAAAAGCCTTTAAAGACTCGATTTCGGCAAAACTAGTTATAATCACTTTGTTTTAGCGAAGTAACTTTTTTAAGGCTTGTTGCAGCTCCAAATGAGTTCCTAAGACTTATTATATTACACCATATGTTCAAATACTTATTTGGGATCAAAAAAACATTCCTAGAGTCACATCGAGCAAAAAAACCCATTTAAAGGCTCGATTTAGGCAAAACTAGTTAGAAGTACTCGTTTTTGCGAAGTGACTTTTTTAAGGCTTGTTGGAGTTACGAATGAGTCCAAAGACTAATTATATTATATTATATGTTCAAATATTCATTTAGGATCAAACCAACTTTTCTAAAGTCACTTGGCACAAAAAAAGCTCTTTAAAGGCTCGATTTAAGCAAAACTAGTTATAAGGACTTAGTTTTTGCGCGAGGTGAGTTTTTAAGGCTTGATGGAGATCCAAATTAGTCCCTAAGACTTATTATAATATATTACTTGTTTAAATACACATTTAGTTTCGAAACAACTTTGCTAGTGTCAATCCGGAGCCAAAAAAGCCTTTCAAGACTCTATTTCGGCAAAACTAGTTATAATCACTTTGTTTTAGTGCGAAGTGACTTTTTAAGGCTTGTTGGATCACCATATGAGTTAATAAGACTTATTATAATACATTATATGTTCAAATACTTATTTTGGATCAAAACAACTTCGGTAGAGTCACATCGGAGCCAAAATACGCATTTAAAGTCTCGATTTACGCAAAACTAGCTATAAGTACTTAGTTTTTTCGCGAGGTTAGTTTTTAAGGATTGTTGGAGATTCAAATGCGTCCCTAATACTTATTATAATATGTTATATGTTTAAATACACAATTGGAATCAAAACAACTTTGTTAGAGTCACTTCAGAGCCGAAAAAAGCTCTTTAAAGGATCGATTTCGGCAAAACTAGTTATAATGACTTTGTTTTAGCGAAGTGAGTTTTTAAGGCCTGTTGAGCTCCATATCAGTCCCTAAGACTGATTACAATATATTATAAGTTCAAATACTTACTTGGGATCAAAACAACTTCGGTAGAGTCACATCGGAGCTAAAATACGCATTTAAAGTCTCGATTTACGCAAAACTAGCTATAAGTACTTAGTTTTTTTCCAAGTGACTTTTTAAGGCTTGTTGGAGCTCCAAATGAGTCACGAAGACTTATTATAATATATTATATGGTCAAATACTCATTTAGGATTAAAACAACTTTGCTAGAGTCACTTCGGAGCCAAAAAAGCCCTTTAGAGGCTCTATTTAGGAAAAACTAGTTAAAAAGACTTAGTTTTTTGCGCAAGGTGAGGTTTTAAGCCTTGTTGGTTGTCCAAATGAGTCCCTAAGACTTATTATAATATATTATTTATTTAAATAAACATTTAGTATCGAAACAACTTTGCTAGTGTCACTTCGGAGCCAAAAAAAGCCTTTAAAGACTCGATTTCGGCAAAACTAGTTATAATCACTTTGTTTTAGTGCGAAGTAACTTTTTAAGGCTTGTTGCAGCTCCAAATGAGTTCCTAAGACTTATTATATTACACTATATGTTCAAATACTTATTTGGGATCAAAAAAACATTCCTAGAGTCACATCGGAGCAAAAAAACCCATTTAAAGGCTCGATTTAGGCAAAACTAGTTAGAAGTACTCGGTTTTTGCGCGAAGTGACTTTTTAAGGCTTGTTGGAGTTACGAATGAGTCCAAAGACTAATTATATTATATTATATGTTCAAATATTCATTTAGGATCAAACCAACTTTTCTAAAGTCACTTCGGCACAAAAAAAGCTCTTTAAAGGCTCGATTTAAGCAAAACTAGTTATAAGGACTTAGTTTTTGCGCGAGGTGAGTTTTTAAGGCTTGATGGAGATCCAAATTAGTCCCTAAGACTTATTATAATATATTACTTGTTTAAATACACATTTAGTTTCGAAACAACTTTGCTAGTGTCAATCCGGAGCCAAAAAAGCCTTTCAAGACTCTATTTCGGCAAAACTAGTTATAATCACTTTGTTTTAGTGCGAAGTGACTTTTTAAGGCTTGTTGGATCACCATATGAGTTAATAAGACTTATTATAATACATTATATGTTCAAATACTTATTTTGGATCAAAACAACTTCGGTAGAGTCACATCGGAGCCAAAATACGCATTTAAAGTCTCGATTTACGCAAAACTAGCTATAAGTACTTAGTTTTTTCGCGAGGTTAGTTTTTAAGGATTGTTGGAGATTCAAATGCGTCCCTAATACTTATTATAATATGTTATATGTTTAAATACACAATTGGAATCAAAACAACTTTGTTAGAGTCACTTCGGAGCCGAAAAAAGCTCTTTAAAGGATCGATTTCGGCAAAACTAGTTATAATGACTTTGTTTTAGCGCGAAGTGAGTTTTTAAGGCCTGTTGGAGCTCCAAATCAGTCCCTAAGACTGATTACAATATATTATAAGTTCAAATACTTACTTGGGATCAAAACAACTTCGGTAGAGTCACATCGGAGCTAAAATACGAATTTAAAGTCTCGATTTACGCAAAACTAGCTATAAGTACTTAGTTTTTTCGCGAAGTGACTTTTTAAGGCTTGTTGGAGCTCCAAATGAGTCACGAAGACTTATTATAATATATTATATGGTCAAATACTCATTTAGGATTAAAACAACTTTGCTAGAGTCACTTCGGAGCCAAAAAAGCCCTTTAGAGGCTCTATTTAGGAAAAACTAGTTAAAAAGACTTAGTTTTTGCGCAAGGTGAGGTTTTAAGCCTTGTTGGTTGTCCAAATGAGTCCCTAAGACTTATTATAATATATTATTTATTTAAATAAACATTTAGTATCGAAACAACTTTGCTAGTGTCACTTCGGAGCCAAAAAAAGCCTTTAAAGACTCGATTTCGGCAAAACTAGTTATAATCACTTTGTTTTAGTGCGAAGTAACTTTTTAAGGCTTGTTGCAGCTCCAAATGAGTTCCTAAGACTTATTATATTACACTATATGTTCAAATACTTATTTGGGATCAAAAAAACATTCCTAGAGTCACATCGGAGCAAAAAAACCCATTTAAAGGCTCGATTTAGGCAAAACTAGTTAGAAGTACTCGGTTTTCGCCAAGTGACTTTTTTAAGGCTTGTTGGAGTTACGAATGAGTCCAAAGACTAATTATATTATATTATATGTTCAAATATTCATTTAGGATCAAACCAACTTTGCTAAAGTCACTTCGGCACAAAAAAAGCTCTTTAAAGGCTCGATTTAAGCAAAACTAGTTATAAGGACTTAGTTTTTGCGCGAGGTGAGTTTTTAAGGCTTGATGGAGATCCAAATTAGTCCCTAAGACTTATTATAATATATTACTTGTTTAAATACACATTTAGTTTCGAAACAACTTTGCTAGTGTCAATCCGGAGCCAAAAAAGCCTTTCAAGACTCTATTTCGGCAAAACTAGTTATAATCACTTTGTTTTAGTGCGAAGTGACTTTTTAAGGCTTGTTGGATCACCATATGAGTTAATAAGACTTATTATAATACATTATATGTTCAAATACTTATTTTGGATCAAAACAACTTCGGTAGAGTCACATCGGAGCCAAAATACGCATTTAAAGTCTCGATTTACGCAAAACTAGCTATAAGTACTTAGTTTTTTCGCGAGGTTAGTTTTTAAGGATTGTTGGAGATTCAAATGCGTCCCTAATACTTATTATAATATGTTATATGTTTAAATACACAATTGGAATCAAAACAACTTTGTTAGAGTCACTTCGGAGCCGAAAAAAGCTCTTTAAAGGATCGATTTCGGCAAAACTAGTTATAATGACTTTGTTTTAGCGCGAAGTGAGTTTTTAAGGCCTGTTGGAGCTCCATATCAGTCCCTAAGACTGATTACAATATATTATAAGTTCAAATACTTACTTGGGATCAAAACAACTTCGGTAGAGTCACATCGGAGCTAAAATACGAATTTAAAGTCTCGATTTACGCAAAACTAGCTATAAGTACTTAGTTTTTTTCGCAAGTGACTTTTTAAGGCTTGTTGGAGCTCCAAATGAGTCACGAAGACTTATTATAATATATTATATGGTCAAATACTCATTTAGGATTAAAACAACTTTGCTAGAGTCACTTGAGCCAAAAAAGCCCTTTAGAGGCTCTATTTAGGAAAAACTAGTTAAAAAGACTTAGTTTTTGCGCAAGGTGAGGTTTTAAGCCTTGTTGGTTGTCCAAATGAGTCCCTAAGACTTATTATAATATATTATTTATTTAAATAAACATTTAGTATCGAAACAACTTTGCTAGTGTCACTTTGGAGCCAAAAAAAAGCCTTTAAAGACTCGATTTCGGCAAAACTAGTTATAATCACTTTGTTTTAGCGAAGTAACTTTTTTAAGGCTTGTTGCAGCTCCAAATGAGTTCCTAAGACTTATTATATTACACTATATGTTCAAATACTTATTTGGGATCAAAAAAACATTCCTAGAGTCACATCGGAGCAAAAAAACCCATTTAAAGGCTCGATTTAGGCAAAACTAGTTAGAAGTACTCGTTTTCGCCAAGTGACTTTTTTAAGGCTTGTTGGAGTTACGAATGAGTCCAAAGACTAATTATATTATATTATATGTTCAAATATTCATTTAGGATCAAACCAACTTTGCTAAAGTCACTTGGCAAAAAAAGCTCTTTAAAGGCTCGATTTAAGCAAAACTAGTTATAAGGACTTAGTTTTTGCGCGAGGTGAGTTTTTAAGGCTTGATGGAGATCCAAATTAGTCCCTAAGACTTATTATAATATATTACTTGTTTAAATACACATTTAGTTTCGAAACAACTTTGCTAGTGTCAATCCGGAGCCAAAAAAGCCTTTCAAGACTCTATTTCGGCAAAACTAGTTATAATCACTTTGTTTTAGTGCGAAGTGACTTTTTAAGGCTTGTTGGATCACCATATGAGTTAATAAGACTTATTATAATACATTATATGTTCAAATACTTATTTTGGATCAAAACAACTTCGGTAGAGTCACATCGGAGCCAAAATACGCATTTAAAGTCTCGATTTACGCAAAACTAGCTATAAGTACTTAGTTTTTTCGCGAGGTTAGTTTTTAAGGATTGTTGGAGATTCAAATGCGTCCCTAATACTTATTATAATATGTTATATGTTTAAATACACAATTGGAATCAAAACAACTTTGTTAGAGTCACTTCGGAGCCGAAAAAAGCTCTTTAAAGGATCGATTTCGGCAAAACTAGTTATAATGACTTTGTTTTAGCGCCAAGTGAGTTTTTAAGGCCTGTTGGAGCTCCATATCAGTCCCTAAGACTGATTACAATATATTATAAGTTCAAATACTTACTTGGGATCAAAACAACTTCGGTAGAGTCACATCGGAGCTAAAATACGAATTTAAAGTCTCGATTTACGCAAAACTAGCTATAAGTACTTAGTTTTTTTGGCTAAGTGACTTTTTAAGGCTTGTTGGAGCTCCAAATGAGTCACGAAGACTTATTATAATATATTATATGGTCAAATACTCATTTAGGATTAAAACAACTTTGCTAGAGTCACTTGAGCCAAAAAAGCCCTTTAGAGGCTCTATTTAGGAAAAACTAGTTAAAAAGACTTAGTTTTTGCGCAAGGTGAGGTTTTAAGCCTTGTTGGTTGTCCAAATGAGTCCCTAAGACTTATTATAATATATTATTTATTTAAATAAACATTTAGTATCGAAACAACTTTGCTAGTGTCACTTGGAGCCAAAAAAAGCCTTTAAAGACTCGATTTTGGCAAAACTAGTTATAATCACTTTGTTTTAGCGCTGAAGTACTTTTTTAAGGCTTGTTGCAGCTCCAAATGAGTTCCTAAGACTTATTATATTACACTATATGTTCAAATACTTATTTGGGATCAAAAAAACATTCCTAGAGTCACATCGGAGCAAAAAAACCCATTTAAAGGCTCGATTTAGGCAAAACTAGTTAGAAGTACTCGTTTTTCGCGAAGTGACTTTTTTAAGGCTTGTTGGAGTTACGAATGAGTCCAAAGACTAATTATATTATATTATATGTTCAAATATTCATTTAGGATCAAACCAACTTTTCTAAAGTCACTTGGCACAAAAAAAGCTCTTTAAAGGCTCGATTTAAGCAAAACTAGTTATAAGGACTTAGTTTTTGCGCGAGGTGAGTTTTTAAGGCTTGATGGAGATCCAAATTAGTCCCTAAGACTTATTATAATATATTACTTGTTTAAATACACATTTAGTTTCGAAACAACTTTGCTAGTGTCAATCCGGAGCCAAAAAAGCCTTTCAAGACTCTATTTCGGCAAAACTAGTTATAATCACTTTGTTTTAGTGCGAAGTGACTTTTTAAGGCTTGTTGGATCACCATATGAGTTAATAAGACTTATTATAATACATTATATGTTCAAATACTTATTTTGGATCAAAACAACTTCGGTAGAGTCACATCGGAGCCAAAATACGCATTTAAAGTCTCGATTTACGCAAAACTAGCTATAAGTACTTAGTTTTTTCGCGAGGTTAGTTTTTAAGGATTGTTGGAGATTCAAATGCGTCCCTAATACTTATTATAATATGTTATATGTTTAAATACACAATTGGAATCAAAACAACTTTGTTAGAGTCACTTCGGAGCCGAAAAAAGCTCTTTAAAGGATCGATTTCGGCAAAACTAGTTATAATGACTTTGTTTTAGCGCGAAGTGAGTTTTTAAGGCCTGTTGGAGCTCCATATCAGTCCCTAAGACTGATTACAATATATTATAAGTTCAAATACTTACTTGGGATCAAAACAACTTCGGTAGAGTCACATCGGAGCTAAAATACGAATTTAAAGTCTCGATTTACGCAAAACTAGCTATAAGTACTTAGTTTTTTTCAAGTGACTTTTTAAGGCTTGTTGGAGCTCCAAATGAGTCACGAAGACTTATTATAATATATTATATGGTCAAATACTCATTTAGGATTAAAACAACTTTGCTAGAGTCACTTGAGCCAAAAAAGCCCTTTAGAGGCTCTATTTAGGAAAAACTAGTTAAAAAGACTTAGTTTTTGCGCAAGGTGAGGTTTTAAGCCTTGTTGGTTGTCCAAATGAGTCCCTAAGACTTATTATAATATATTATTTATTTAAATAAACATTTAGTATCGAAACAACTTTGCTAGTGTCACTTCGGAGCCAAAAAAAGCCTTTAAAGACTCGATTTCGGCAAAACTAGTTATAATCACTTTGTTTTAGCGCGAAGTAACTTTTTAAGGCTTGTTGCAGCTCCAAATGAGTTCCTAAGACTTATTATATTACACTATATGTTCAAATACTTATTTGGGATCAAAAAAACATTCCTAGAGTCACATCGGAGCAAAAAAACCCATTTAAAGGCTCGATTTAGGCAAAACTAGTTAGAAGTACTCGTTTTTTCGCCAAGTGACTTTTTTAAGGCTTGTTGGAGTTACGAATGAGTCCAAAGACTAATTATATTATATTATATGTTCAAATATTCATTTAGGATCAAAGCACAAAAAAAGCTCTTTAAAGGCTCGATTTAAGCAAAACTAGTTATAAGGACTTAGTTTTTGCGCGAGGTGAGTTTTTAAGGCTTGATGGAGATCCAAATTAGTCCCTAAGACTTATTATAATATATTACTTGTTTAAATACACATTTAGTTTCGAAACAACTTTGCTAGTGTCAATCCGGAGCCAAAAAAGCCTTTCAAGACTCTATTTCGGCAAAACTAGTTATAATCACTTTGTTTTAGTGCGAAGTGACTTTTTAAGGCTTGTTGGATCACCATATGAGTTAATAAGACTTATTATAATACATTATATGTTCAAATACTTATTTTGGATCAAAACAACTTCGGTAGAGTCACATCGGAGCCAAAATACGCATTTAAAGTCTCGATTTACGCAAAACTAGCTATAAGTACTTAGTTTTTTCGCGAGGTTAGTTTTTAAGGATTGTTGGAGATTCAAATGCGTCCCTAATACTTATTATAATATGTTATATGTTTAAATACACAATTGGAATCAAAACAACTTTGTTAGAGTCACTTCGGAGCCGAAAAAAGCTCTTTAAAGGATCGATTTCGGCAAAACTAGTTATAATGACTTTGTTTTAGCGCGAAGTGAGTTTTTAAGGCCTGTTGGAGCTCCATATCAGTCCCTAAGACTGATTACAATATATTATAAGTTCAAATACTTACTTGGGATCAAAACAACCTTGGTAGAGTCACATCGGAGCTAAAATACGCATTTAAAGTCTCGATTTACGCAAAACTAGCTATAAGTACTTAGTTTTTTTCCAAGTGACTTTTTAAGGCTTGTTGGAGCTCCAAATGAGTCACGAAGACTTATTATAATATATTATATGGTCAAATACTCATTTAGGATTAAAACAACTTTGCTAGAGTCACTTGAGCCAAAAAAGCCCTTTAGAGGCTCTATTTAGGAAAAACTAGTTAAAAAGACTTAGTTTTTGCGCAAGGTGAGGTTTTAAGCCTTGTTGGTTGTCCAAATGAGTCCCTAAGACTTATTATAATATATTATTTATTTAAATAAACATTTAGTATCGAAACAACTTTGCTAGTGTCACTTCGGAGCCAAAAAAAGCCTTTAAAGACTCGATTTCGGCAAAACTAGTTATAATCACTTTGTTTTAGCGAAGTAACTTTTTTAAGGCTTGTTGCAGCTCCAAATGAGTTCCTAAGACTTATTATATTACACTATATGTTCAAATACTTATTTGGGATCAAAAAAACATTCCTAGAGTCACATCGGAGCAAAAAAACCCATTTAAAGGCTCGATTTAGGCAAAACTAGTTAGAAGTACTCGATTTTTGCGAAGTGACTTTTTTAAGGCTTGTTGGAGTTACGAATGAGTCCAAAGACTAATTATATTATATTATATGTTCAAATATTCATTTAGGATCAAACCAACTTTGCTAAAGTCACTTCGGCACAAAAAAAGCTCTTTAAAGGCTCGATTTAAGCAAAACTAGTTATAAGGACTTAGTTTTTGCGCGAGGTGAGTTTTTAAGGCTTGATGGAGATCCAAATTAGTCCCTAAGACTTATTATAATATATTACTTGTTTAAATACACATTTAGTTTCGAAACAACTTTGCTAGTGTCAATCCGGAGCCAAAAAAGCCTTTCAAGACTCTATTTCGGCAAAACTAGTTATAATCACTTTGTTTTAGTGCGAAGTGACTTTTTAAGGCTTGTTGGATCACCATATGAGTTAATAAGACTTATTATAATACATTATATGTTCAAATACTTATTTTGGATCAAAACAACTTCGGTAGAGTCACATCGGAGCCAAAATACGCATTTAAAGTCTCGATTTACGCAAAACTAGCTATAAGTACTTAGTTTTTTCGCGAGGTTAGTTTTTAAGGATTGTTGGAGATTCAAATGCGTCCCTAATACTTATTATAATATGTTATATGTTTAAATACACAATTGGAATCAAAACAACTTTGTTAGAGTCACTTCGGAGCCGAAAAAAGCTCTTTAAAGGATCGATTTCGGCAAAACTAGTTATAATGACTTTGTTTTAGCGCGAAGTGAGTTTTTAAGGCCTGTTGGAGCTCCATATCAGTCCCTAAGACTGATTACAATATATTATAAGTTCAAATACTTACTTGGGATCAAAACAACTTCGGTAGAGTCACATCGGAGCTAAAATACGAATTTAAAGTCTCGATTTACGCAAAACTAGCTATAAGTACTTAGTTTTTTTGGCAAGTGACTTTTTAAGGCTTGTTGGAGCTCCAAATGAGTCACGAAGACTTATTATAATATATTATATGGTCAAATACTCATTTAGGATTAAAACAACTTTGCTAGAGTCACTTCGGAGCCAAAAAAGCCCTTTAGAGGCTCTATTTAGGAAAAACTAGTTAAAAAGACTTAGTTTTTGCGCAAGGTGAGGTTTTAAGCCTTGTTGGTTGTCCAAATGAGTCCCTAAGACTTATTATAATATATTATTTATTTAAATAAACATTTAGTATCGAAACAACTTTGCTAGTGTCACTTCGGAGCCAAAAAAAGCCTTTAAAGACTCGATTTCGGCAAAACTAGTTATAATCACTTTGTTTTAGCGAAGTAACTTTTTAAGGCTTGTTGCAGCTCCAAATGAGTTCCTAAGACTTATTATATTACACTATATGTTCAAATACTTATTTGGGATCAAAAAAACATTCCTAGAGTCACATCGGAGCAAAAAAACCCATTTAAAGGCTCGATTTAGGCAAAACTAGTTAGAAGTACTCGGTTTTTGCGCCAAGTGACTTTTTTAAGGCTTGTTGGAGTTACGAATGAGTCCAAAGACTAATTATATTATATTATATGTTCAAATATTCATTTAGGATCAAACCAACTTTGCTAAAGTCACTTGGCGACAAAAAAAGCTCTTTAAAGGCTCGATTTAAGCAAAACTAGTTATAAGGACTTAGTTTTTTGCGCGAGGTGAGTTTTTAAGGCTTGATGGAGATCCAAATTAGTCCCTAAGACTTATTATAATATATTACTTGTTTAAATACACATTTAGTTTCGAAACAACTTTGCTAGTGTCAATCCCGGAGCCAAAAAAGCCTTTCAAGACTCTATTTCGGCAAAACTAGTTATAATCACTTTGTTTTAGTGCGAAGTGACTTTTTAAGGCTTGTTGGATCACCATATGAGTTAATAAGACTTATTATAATACATTATATGTTCAAATACTTATTTTGGATCAAAACAACTTCGGTAGAGTCACATCGGAGCCAAAATACGCATTTAAAGTCTCGATTTACGCAAAACTAGCTATAAGTACTTAGTTTTTTCGCGAGGTTAGTTTTTAAGGATTGTTGGAGATTCAAATGCGTCCCTAATACTTATTATAATATGTTATATGTTTAAATACACAATTGGAATCAAAACAACTTTGTTAGAGTCACTTCGGAGCCGAAAAAAAGCTCTTTAAAGGATCGATTTCGGCAAAACTAGTTATAATGACTTTGGTTTTAGCGAAGTGAGTTTTTAAGGCCTGTTGGAGCTCCATATCAGTCCCTAAGACTGATTACAATATATTATAAGTTCAAATACTTACTTGGGATCAAAACAACTTCGGTAGAGTCACATCGGAGCTAAAATACGCATTTAAAGTCTCGATTTACGCAAAACTAGCTATAAGTACTTAGTTTTTTCGCCAAGTGACTTTTTAAGGCTTGTTGGAGCTCCAAATGAGTCACGAAGACTTATTATAATATATTATATGGTCAAATACTCATTTAGGATTAAAACAACTTTGCTAGAGTCACTTCGGAGCCAAAAAAGCCCTTTAGAGGCTCTATTTAGGAAAAACTAGTTAAAAAGACTTAGTTTTTGCGCAAGGTGAGGTTTTAAGCCTTGTTGGTTGTCCAAATGAGTCCCTAAGACTTATTATAATATATTATTTATTTAAATAAACATTTAGTATCGAAACAACTTTGCTAGTGTCACTTCGGAGCCAAAAAAAGCCTTTAAAGACTCGATTTCGGCAAAAACTAGTTATAATCACTTTGTTTAGCGCGAAGTAACTTTTTTAAGGCTTGTTGCAGCTCCAAATGAGTTCCTAAGACTTATTATATTACACCAAATGTTCAAATACTTATTTGGGATCAAAAAAAACATTCCTAGAGTAACATCGGAGCCAAAAAACCCATTTAAAGGCTCGATTTAGGCAAAACTAGTTAGAAGTACTCAGTTTTTGCGCGAAGTGACTTCTTTAAGGCTTGTTGGAGTACGAATGAGTCCAAAGACTAATTATATTATATTATATGTTCAAATATTCATTTAGGATCAAACCAACTTTTCTAAAGTCACTTCGGCACAAAAAAGCTCTTTAAAGGCTCGATTTAAGCAAAAACTAGTTATAAGGACTTAGTTTTTGCGCGAGGTGAGTTTTTAAGGCTTGATGGAGATCCAAATTAGTCCCTAAGACTTATTATAATATATTACTTGTTTAAATACACATTTAGTTTCGAAACAACTTTGCTAGTGTCAATCCGGAGCCAAAAAAGCTTTCAAGACTCTATTTCGGCAAAACTAGTTATAATCACTTTGTTTTAGTGCGAAGTGACTTTTAAGGCTTGTTGGATCACCATATGAGTTAATAAGACTTATTATAATACATTATATGTTCAAATACTTATTTTGGATCAAAACAACTTCGGTAGAGTCACATCGGAGCCAAAATACGCATTTAAAGTCTCGATTTACGCAAAACTAGCTATAAGTACTTAGTCTTTTTCGCGAGGTTAATTTTTAAGGATTGTTGGAGATTCAAATGCGTCCCTAATACTTATTATAATATGTTATATGTTTAAATACACAATTGGAATCAAAACAACTTTGTTAGAGTCACTTCGGAGCCGAAAAAAGCTCTTTAAAGGATCGATTTCGGCAAAACTAGTTATAATGACTTTGTTTTAGCGCGAAGTGAGTTTTTAAGGCCTGTTGGAGCTCCATATCAGTCCCTAAGACTGATTACAATATATTATAAGTTCAAATACTTACTTGGGATCAAAACAACTTCGATAGAGTCACATCGGAGCTAAAATACGAATTTAAAGTCCCGATTTACGCAAAACTAGCTATAAGTACTTAGTTTTTTCGCGAAGTGACTTTTTAAGGCTTGTTGGAGCTCCAAATGAGTCACGAAGACTTATTATAATATATTATATGGTCAAATACTCATTTAGGATTAAAACAACTTTGCTAGAGTCACTTCGGAGCCAAAAAAGCCCTTTAGAGGCTCTATTTAGGAAAAACTAGTTAAAAAGACGTAGTTTTTGCGCAAGGTGAGGTTTTAAGCCGTGTTGGTTGTCCAAATGAGTCCCTAAGACTTATTATAATATATTATTTATTTAAATAAACATTTAGTATCGAAACAACTTTGCTAGTGTCACTTCGGAGCCAAAAAAAGCCTTTAAAGACTCGATTTCGGTAAAACTAGTTATAATCACTTTGTTTTAGCGCGAAGTAACTTTTTAAGGCTTGTTGCAGCTCCAAATGAGTTCCTAAGACTTATTATATTACACCAAATGTTCAAATACTTATTTGGGATCAAAAAACATTCCTAGAGTCACATCGGAGCAAAAAAACCCATTTAAAGGCTCGATTTAGGCAAAACTAGTTAGAAGTACTCAGTTTTTGCGCGAAGTGACTTTTTAAGGCTTGTTGGAGTTACGAATGAGTCCAAAGACTAATTATATTATATTATATGTTCAAATATTCATTTAGGATCAAACCAACTTTGCTAAAGTCACTTCGGCACAAAAAAAGCTCTTTAAAGGCTCGATTTAAGCAAAACTAGTTATAAGGACTTAGTTTTTGCGCGAGGTGAGTTTTTAAGGCTTGATGGAGATCCAAATTAGTCCCTAAGACTTATTATAATATATTACTTGTTTAAATACACATTTAGTTTCGAAACAACTTTGCTAGTGTCAATCCGGAGCCAAAAAAGCCTTTCAAGACTCTATTTCGGCAAAACTAGTTATAATCACTTTGTTTTAGTGCGAAGTGACTTTTTAAGGCTTGTTGGATCACCATATGAGTTAATAAGACTTATTATAATACATTATATGTTCAAATACTTATTTTGGATCAAAACAACTTCGGTAGAGTCACATCGGAGCCAAAATACGCATTTAAAGTCTCGATTTACGCAAAACTAGCTATAAGTACTTTAGTTTTTTGCGAGGTTAGTTTTTAAGGATTGTTGGAGATTCAAATGCGTCCCTAATACTTATTATAATATGTTATATGTTTAAATACACAATTGGAATCAAAACAACTTTGTTAGAGTCACTTCGGAGCCGAAAAAAGCTCTTTAAAGGATCGATTTCGGCAAAACTAGTTATAATGACTTTGTTTTAGCGCGAAGTGAGTTTTAAGGCCTGTTGGAGCTCCATATAAGTCCCTAAGACTGATTACAATATATTATAAGTTCAAATACTTACTTGGGATCAAAACAACTTCGGATAGAGTCACATCGGAGCTAAAATACGATTTAAAGTCCCGATTTACGCAAAACTAGCTATAAGTACTTAGTTTTTTCGCGAAGTGACTTTTTAAGGCTTGTTGGAGCTCTAAATGAGTCACGAAGACTTATTATAATATATTATATGGTCAAATACTCATTTAGGATTAAAACAACTTTGCTAGAGTCACTTCGGAGCCAAAAAAAGCCCTTTAGAGGCTCTATTTAGGAAAAACTAGTTTAAAAAGACGTAGTTTTTGCGCAAGGTGAGGTTTTAAGCCGTGTTGGTTGTCCAAATGAGTCCCTAAGACTTATTATAATATATTATTTATTTAAATAAACATTTAGTATCGAAACAACTTTGCTAGTGTCACTTCGGAGCCAAAAAAAGCCTTTAAAGACTCGATTTCGGCAAAACTAGTTATAATCACTTTGTTTTAGCGCGAAGTAACTTTTTAAGGCTTGTTGCAGCTCCAAATGAGTTCCTAAGACTTATTATATTACACTATATGTTCAAATACTTATTTGGGATCAAAAAAACATTCCTAGAGTAACATCGGAGCAAAAAAACCCATTTAAAGGCTCGATTTAGGCAAAACTAGTTAGAAGTACTCAGTTTTTGCGCGAAGTGACTTTTTAAAGCTTGTTGGAATTACGAATGAGTCCAAAGACTAATTATATTATATTATATGTTCAAATATTCATTTAGAATCAAACCAACTTTGCTAAAGTCACTTCGGCACAAAAAAAAGCTCTTTAAAGGCTCGATTTAAGCAAAACTAGTTATAAGGACTTAGTTTTTGCGCGAGGTGAGTTTTTAAGTCTTGATGGAGATCCAAATTAGTCCCTAAGACTTATTATAATATATTACTTGTTTAAATACACATTTAGTTTCGAAACAACTTTGCTAGTGTCAATCCGGAGCCAAAAAAGCCTTTCAAGACTCTATTTCGGCAAAACTAGTTATAATCACTTTGTTTTAGTGCGAAGTGACTTTTTAAGGCTTGTTGGATCACCATATGAGTTAATAAGACTTATTATAATACATTCTATGTTCAAATACTTATTTTGGATCAAAACAACTTCGGTAGAGTCACATCGGAGCCAAAATACGCATTTAAAGTCTCGATTTACGCAAAACTAGCTATAAGTACTTAGTTTTTTCGCGAGGTTAGTTTTTAAGGATTGTTGGAGATTCAAATGCGTCCCTAATACTTATTATAATATGTTATATGTTTAAATACACAATTGGAATCAAAACAACTTTGTTAGAGTCACTTCGGAGCCGAAAAAAAGCTCTTTAAAGGATCGATTTCGGCAAAACTAGTTATAATGACTTTGTTTTAGCGCGAAGTGAGTTTTTAAGGCCTGTTGGAGCTCCATATCAGTCCCTAAGACTGATTACAATATATTATAAGTTCAAATACTTACTTGGGATCAAAACAACTTCGATAGAGTCACATCGGAGCTAAAATACGAATTTAAAGTCCCGATTTACGCAAAACTAGCTATAAGTACTTAGTTTTTTCGCGAAGTGACTTTTTAAGGCTTGTTGGAGCTCCAAATGAGTCACGAAGACTTATTATAATATATTATATGGTCAAATACTCATTTAGGATTAAAACAACTTTGCTAGAGTCACTTCGGAGCCAAAAAAGCCCTTTAGAGGCTCTATTTAGGAAAAACTAGTTAAAAAGACGTAGTTTTTGCGCAAGGTGAGGTTTTAAGCCGTGTTGGTTGTCCAAATGAGTCCCTAAGACTTATTATAATATATTATTTATTTAAATAAACATTTAGTATCGAAACAACTTTGCTAGTGTCACTTCGGAGCCAAAAAAAGCCTTTAAAGACTCGATTTCGGTAAAACTAGTTATAATCACTTTGTTTTAGCGCGAAGTAACTTTTTAAGGCTTGTTGCAGCTCCAAATGAGTTCCTAAGACTTATTATATTACACCAAATGTTCAAATACTTATTTGGGATCAAAAAAACATTCCTAGAGTAACATCGGAGCCAAAAAACCCATTTAAAGGCTCGATTTAGGCAAAACTAGTTAGAAGTACTCAGTTTTTGCGCGAAGTGACTTTTAAGGCTTGTTGGAGTTACGAATGAGTCCAAAGACTAATTATATTATATTATATGTTCAAATATTCATTTAGGATCAAACCAACTTTTCTAAAGTCACTTCGGCACAAAACAAGCTCTTTAAAGGCTCGATTTAAGCAAAACTAGTTATAAGGACTTAGTTTTTGCGCGAGGTGAGTTTTTAAGGCTTGATGGAGATCCAAATTAGTCCCTAATACTTATTATAATATATTACTTATTTAAATACACATTTAGTTTCGAAACAACTTTGCTAGTGTCAATCCGGAGCCAAAAAAGCCTTTCAAGACTCTATTTCGGCAAAACTAGTTATAATCACTTTGTTTTAGTGCGAAGTGACTTTTTAAGGCTTGTTGGATCACCATATGAGTTAATAAGACTTATTATAATACATTATATGTTCAAATACTTATTTTGGATCAAAACAACTTCGGTAGAGTCACATCGGAGCCAAAATACGCATTTAAAGTCTCGATTTACGCAAAACTAGCTATAAGTACTTAGTTTTTCGCGAGGTTAGTTTTTAAGGATTGTTGGAGATTCAAATGCGTCCCTAATACTTATTATAATATGTTATATGTTTAAATACACAATTGGAATCAAAACAACTTTGTTAGAGTCACTTCGGAGCCGAAAAAAGCTCTTTAAAGGATCGATTTCGGCAAAACTAGTTATAATGACTTTGTTTTAGCGCGAAGTGAGTTTTTAAGGCCTGTTGGAGCTCCATATAGTCCCTAAGACTGATTACAATATATTATAAGTTCAAATACTTACTTGGGATCAAACAACTTCGATAGAGTCACATCGGAGCTAAAATACGAATTTAAAGTCCCGATTTACGCAAAACTAGCTATAAGTACTTAGTTTTTTCGCGAAGTGACTTTTTAAGGCTTGTTGGAGCTCCAAATGAGTCACGAAGACTTATTATAATATATTATATGGTCAAATACTCATTTAGGATTAAAACAACTTTGCTAGAGTCACTTCGGAGCCAAAAAAGCCCTTTAGAGGCTCTATTTAGGAAAAACTAGTTAAAAAGACGTAGTTTTTGCGCAAGGTGAGGTTTTAAGCCGTGTTGGTTGTCCAAATGAGTCCCTAAGACTTATTATAATATATTATTTATTTAAATAAACATTTAGTATCGAAACAACTTTGCTAGTGTCACTTCGGAGCCAAAAAAAAGCCTTTAAAGACTCGATTTCGGCAAAACTAGTTATAATCACTTTGTTTAGCGCGAAGTAACTTTTTAAGGCTTGTTGCAGCTCAAATGAGTTCCTAAGACTTATTATATTACACAAAATGTTCAAATACTTATTTGGGATCAAAAAAACATTCCTAGAGTAACATCGGAGCCAAAAAACCCATTTAAAGGCTCGATTTAGGCAAAACTAGTTAGAAGTACTCAGTTTTTGCGCGAAGTGACTTTTTAAGGCTTGTTGGAGTTACGAATGAGTCCAAAGACTAATTATATTATATTATATGTTCAAATATTCATTTAGGATCAAACCAACTTTGCTAAAGTCACTTCGGCACAAAACAACTTCTTTAAAGGCTCGATTTAAGCAAAACTAGTTATAAGGACTTAGTTTTTGCGCGAGGTGAGTTTTTAAGGCTTGATGGAGATCCAAATTAGTCCCTAAGACTTATTATAATATATTACTTATTTAAATACACATTTAGTTTCGAAACAACTTTGCTAGTGTCAATCCGGAGCCAAAAAAGCCTTTCAAGACTCTATTTCGGCAAAACTAGTTATAATCACTTTGTTTTAGTGCGAAGTGACTTTTTAAGGCTTGTTGGATCACCATATGAGTTAATAAGACTTATTATAATACATTATATGTTCAAATACTTATTTTGGATCAAAACAACTTCGGTAGAGTCACATCGGAGCCAAAATACGCATTTAAAGTCTCGATTTACGCAAAACTAGCTATAAGTACTTAGTTTTTTCGCGAGGTTAATTTTTAAGGATTGTTGGAGATTCAAATGCGTCCCTAATACTTATTATAATATGTTATATGTTTAAATACACAATTGGAATCAAAACAACTTTGTTAGTCACTTCGGAGCCGAAAAAAACTCTTTAAAGGATCGATTTCGGCAAAACTAGTTATAATGACTTTGTTTTAGCGCGAAGTGAGTTTTTAAGGCCTGTTGGAGCTCCATATAAGTCCCTAAGACTGATTACAATATATTATAAGTTCAAATACTTACTTGGGATCAAAACAACTTCGATAGAGTCACATCGGAGCTAAAATACGAATTTAAAGTCCCGATTTACGCAAAACTAGCTATAAGTACTTAGTTTTTTCGCGAAGTGACTTTTAAGGCTTGTTGGAGCTCCAAATGAGTCACGAAGACTTATTATAATATATTATATGGTCAAATACTCATTTAGGATTAAAACAACTTTGCTAGAGTCACTTCGGAGCCAAAAAGCCCTTTAGAGGCTCTATTTAGGAAAAACTAGTTAAAAAGACGTAGTTTTTGCGCAAGGTGAGGTTTTAAGGCCGTGTTGGTTGTCCAAATGAGTCCCTAAGACTTATTATAATATATTATTTATTTAAATAAACATTTAGTATCGAAACAACTTTGCTAGTGTCACTTCGGAGCCAAAAAAAGCCTTTAAAGACTCGATTTCGGTAAAACTAGTTATAATCACTTTGTTTTAGCGCGAAGTAACTTTTTAAGGCTTGTTGCAGCTCCAAATGAGTTCCTAAGACTTATTATATTACACCAAATGTTCAAATACTTATTTGGGATCAAAAAAACATTCCTAGAGTAACATCGGAGCCAAAAAACCCATTTAAAGGCTCGATTTAGGCAAAACTAGTTAGAAGTACTCAGTTTTTGCGCGAAGTGACTTTTTAAGGCTTGTTGGAGTTACGAATGAGTCCAAAGACTAATTATATTATATTATATGTTCAAATATTCATTTAGGATCAAACCAACTTTTCTAAAGTCACTTCGGCACAAAAAAAGCTCTTTAAAGGCTCGATTTAAGCAAAACTAGTTATAAGGACTTAGTTTTTGCGCGAGGTGAGTTTTTAAGGCTTGATGGAGATCCAAATTAGTCCCTAAGACTTATTATAATATATTACTTGTTTAAATACACATTTAGTTTCGAAACAACTTTGCTAGTGTCAATCCGGAGCCAAAAAAGCCTTTTAAGACTCTATTTCGGCAAAACTAGTTATATTCACTTTGTTTTAGTGCGAAGTGACTTTTTAAGGCTTGTTGGATCACCATATGAGTTAATAAGACTTATTATATTACATTCTATGTTCAAATACTTATTTTGGATCAAAACAACTTCGGTAGAGTCACATCGGAGCCAAAATACGCATTTAAAGTCTCGATTTACGCAAAACTAGCTATAAGTACTTAGTTTTTTCGCGAGGTTAGTTTTTAAGGATTGTTGGAGATTCAAATGCGTCCCTAATACTTATTATAATATGTTATATGTTTAAATACACAATTGGAATCAAAACAACTTTGTTAGAGTCACTTCGGAGCCGAAAAAAGCTCTTTAAAGGATCGATTTCGGCAAAACTAGTTATAATGACTTTGTTTTAGCGCGAAGTGAGTTTTTAAGGCCTGTTGGAGCTCCATATCAGTCCCTAAGACTGATTACAATATATTATAAGTTCAAATACTTACTTGGGATCAAAACAACTTCGGTAGAGTCACATCGGAGCTAAAATACGAATTTAAAGTCCCGATTTACGCAAAACTAGCTATAAGTACTTAGTTTTTTCGCGAAGTGACTTTTTAAGGCTTGTTGGAGCTCCAAATGAGTCACGAAGACTTATTATAATATATTATATGGTCAAATACTCATTTAGGATTAAAACAACTTTGCTAGAGTCACTTCGGAGCCAAAAAAGCCCTTTAGAGGCTCTATTTAGGAAAAACTAGTTAAAAAGACGTAGTTTTTGCGCAAGGTGAGGTTTTAAGCCGTGTTGGTTGTCCAAATGAGTCCCTAAGACTTATTATAATATATTATTTATTTAAATAAACATTTAGTATCGAAACAACTTTGCTAGTGTCACTTCGGAGCCAAAAAAAGCCTTTAAAGACTCGATTTCGGTCAAAACTAGTTATAATCACTTTGTTTTAGCGCGAAGTAACTTTTTAAGGCTTGTTGCAGCTCCAAATGAGTTCCTAAGACTTATTATATTACACCAAATGTTCAAATACTTATTTGGGATCAAAAAAACATTCCTAGAGTAACATCGGAGCCAAAAAACCCATTTAAAGGCTCGATTTAGGCAAAACTAGTTAGAAGTACTCAGTTTTTGCGCGAAGTGACTTTTTAAGGCTTGTTGGAGTTACGAATGAGTCCAAAGACTAATTATATTATATTATATGTTCAAATATTCATTTAGGATCAAACCAACTTTTCTAAAGTCACTTCGGCACAAAAAAGCTCTTTAAAGGCTCGATTTAAGCAAAACTAGTTATAAGGACTTAGTTTTTGCGCGAGGTGAGTTTTTAAGGCTTGATGGAGATCCAAATTAGTCCCTAAGACTTATTATAATATATTACTTGTTTAAATACACATTTAGTTTCGAAACAACTTTGCTAGTGTCAATCCGGAGCCAAAAAAGCCTTTTAAGACTCTATTTCGGCAAAACTAGTTATAATCACTTTGTTTTAGTGCGAAGTGACTTTTTAAGGCTTGTTGGATCACCATATGAGTTAATAAGACTTATTATAATACATTATATGTTCAAATACTTATTTTGGATCAAAACAACTTCGGTAGAGTCACATCGGAGCCAAAATACGCATTTAAAGTCTCGATTTACGCAAAACTAGCTATAAGTACTTAGTTTTTTCGCGAGGTTAGTTTTTAAGGATTGTTGGAGATTCAAATGCGTCCCTAATACTTATTATAATATGTTATATGTTTAAATACACAATTGGAATCAAAACAACTTTGTTAGAGTCACTTCGGAGCCGAAAAAAAGCTCTTTAAAGGATCGATTTCGGCAAAACTAGTTATAATGACTTTGTTTTAGCGCGAAGTGAGTTTTTAAGGCCTGTTGGAGCTCCATATAAGTCCCTAAGACTGATTACAATATATTATAAGTTCAAATACTTACTTGGATCAAAACAACTTCGATAGAGTCACATCGGAGCTAAATACGAATTTAAAGTCCGATTTACGCAAAACTAGCTATAAGTACTTAGTTTTTTCGCGAAGTGACTTTTTAAGGCTTGTTGGAGCTCCAAATGAGTCACGAAGACTTATTATAATATATTATATGGTCAAATACTCATTTAGGATTAAAACAACTTTGCTAGAGTCACTTCGGAGCCAAAAAAGCCCTTTAGAGGCTCTATTTAGGAAAAACTAGTTAAAAAGACGTAGTTTTTGCGCAAGGTGAGGTTTTAAGCCGTGTTGGTTGTCCAAATGAGTCCCTAAGACTTATTATAATATATTATTTATTTAAATAAACATTTAGTATCGAAACAACTTTGCTAGTGTCACTTCGGAGCCAAAAAAAGCCTTTAAAGACTCGATTTCGGTAAAACTAGTTATAATCACTTTGTTTTAGCGCGAAGTAACTTTTTAAGGCTTGTTGCAGCTCCAAATGAGTTCCTAAGACTTATTATATTACACCAAATGTTCAAATACTTATTTGGGATCAAAAAAACATTCCTAGAGTCACATCGGAGCAAAAAAAACCCATTTAAAGGCTCGATTTAGGCAAAACTAGTTAGAAGTACTCAGTTTTTGCGCGAAGTGACTTTTTAAGGCTTGTTGGAATTACGAATGAGTCCAAAGACTAATTATATTATATTATATGTTCAAATATTCATTTAGAATCAAACCAACTTTGCTAAAGTCACTTCGGCACAAAAAAAGCTCTTTAAAGGCTCGATTTAAGCAAAACTAGTTATAAGGACTTAGTTTTTGCGCGAGGTGAGTTTTTAAGGCTTGATGGAGATCCAAATTAGTCCCTAAGACTTATTATAATATATTACTTGTTTAAATACACATTTAGTTTCGAAACAACTTTGCTAGTGTCAATCCGGAGCCAAAAAAGCCTTTCAAGACTCTATTTCGGCAAAACTAGTTATAATCACTTTGTTTTAGTGCGAAGTGACTTTTTAAGGCTTGTTGGATCACCATATGAGTTAATAAGACTTATTATAATACATTATATGTTCAAATACTTATTTTGGATCAAAACAACTTCGGTAGAGTCACATCGGAGCCAAAATACGCATTTAAAGTCTCGATTTACGCAAAACTAGCTATAAGTACTTAGTTTTTTCGCGAGGTTAGTTTTTAAGGATTGTTGGAGATTCAAATGCGTCCCTAATACTTATTATAATATGTTATATGTTTAAATACACAATTAGAATCAAAACAACTTTGTTAGAGTCACTTCGGAGCCGAAAAAAGCTCTTTAAATGATCGATTTCGGCAAAACTAGTTATAATGACTTTGTTTTAGCGCGAAGTGAGTTTTTAAGGCCTGTTGGAGCTCCATATCAGTCCCTAAGACTGATTACAATATATTATAAGTTCAAATACTTACTTGGGATCAAAACAACTTCGGTAGAGTCACATCGGAGCTAAAATACGCATTTAAAGTCTCGATTTACGCAAAACTAGCTATAAGTACTTAGTTTTTTCGCGAAGTGACTTTTTAAGGCTTGTTGGAGCTCCAAATGAGTCACGAAGACTTATTATAATATATTATATGGTCAAATACTCATTTAGGATTAAAACAACTTTGCTAGAGTCACTTCGGAGCCAAAAAAGCCCTTTAGAGGCTCTATTTAGGAAAAACTAGTTAAAAAGACTTAGTTTTTGCGCAAGGTGAGGTTTTAAGCCTTGTTGGTTGTCCAAATGAGTCCCTAAGACTTATTATAATATATTATTTATTTAAATAAACATTTAGTATCGAAACAACTTTGCTAGTGTCACTTGAGCCAAAAAAAGCCTTTAAAGACTCGATTTCGGCAAAACTAGTTATAATCACTTTGTTTTAGCGCCAAGTAACTTTTTTAAGGCTTGTTGCAGCTCCAAATGAGTTCCTAAGACTTATTATATTACACTATATGTTCAAATACTTATTTGGGATCAAAAAAACATTCCTAGAGTCACATCGGAGCAAAAAAACCCATTTAAAGGCTCGATTTAGGCAAAACTAGTTAGAAGTACTCGTTTTTGGCCAAGTGACTTTTTTAAGGCTTGTTGGAGTTACGAATGAGTCCAAAGACTAATTATATTATATTATATGTTCAAATATTCATTTAGGATCAAACCAACTTTGCTAAAGTCACTTGGCACAAAAAAAGCTCTTTAAAGGCTCGATTTAAGCAAAACTAGTTATAAGGACTTAGTTTTTGCGCGAGGTGAGTTTTTAAGGCTTGATGGAGATCCAAATTAGTCCCTAAGACTTATTATAATATATTACTTGTTTAAATACACATTTAGTTTTGAAACAACTTTGCTAGTGTCAATCCGGAGCCAAAAAAGCCTTTCAAGACTCTATTTCGGCAAAACTAGTTATAATCACTTTGTTTTAGTGCGAAGTGACTTTTTAAGGCTTGTTGGATCACCATATGAGTTAATAAGACTTATTATAATACATTATATGTTCAAATACTTATTTTGGATCAAAACAACTCGGTAGAGTCACATCGGAGCCAAAATACGCATTTAAAGTCTCGATTTACGCAAAACTAGCTATAAGTACTTAGTTTTTTCGCGAGGTTAGTTTTTAAGGATTGTTGGAGATTCAAATGCGTCCCTAATACTTATTATAATATGTTATATGTTTAAATACACAATTGGAATCAAAACAACTTTGTTAGAGTCACTTCAGAGCCGAAAAAAGCTCTTTAAAGGATCGATTTCGGCAAAACTAGTTATAATGACTTTGTTTTAGCGCGAAGTGAGTTTTTAAGGCCTGTTGGAGCTCCAAATCAGTCCCTAAGACTGATTACAATATATTATAAGTTCAAATACTTACTTGGGATCAAAACAACTTCGGTAGAGTCACATCGGAGCTAAAATACGCATTTAAAGTCTCGATTTACGCAAAACTAGCTATAAGTACTTAGTTTTTTGCCAAGTGACTTTTTTAAGGCTTGTTGGAGCTCCAAATGAGTCACGAAGACTTATTATAATATATTATATGGTCAAATACTCATTTAGGATTAAAACAACTTTGCTAGAGTCACTTCGGAGCCAAAAAAGCCCTTTAGAGGCTCTATTTAGGAAAAACTAGTTAAAAAGACTTAGTTTTTGCGCAAGGTGAGGTTTTAAGCCTTGTTGGTTGTCCAAATGAGTCCCTAAGACTTATTATAATATATTATTTATTTAAATAAACATTTAGTATCGAAACAACTTTGCTAGTGTCACTTGAGCCAAAAAAAGCCTTTAAAGACTCGATTTCGGCAAAACTAGTTATAATCACTTTGTTTTAGCGCGCAAGTACTTTTTAAGGCTTGTTGCAGCTCCAAATGAGTTCCTAAGACTTATTATATTACACTATATGTTCAAATACTTATTTGGGATCAAAAAAACATTCCTAGAGTCACATCGGAGCAAAAAAACCCATTTAAAGGCTCGATTTAGGCAAAACTAGTTAGAAGTACTCGGTTTTTTGCCAAGTGACTTTTTTAAGGCTTGTTGGAGTTACGAATGAGTCCAAAGACTAATTATATTATATTATATGTTCAAATATTCATTTAGGATCAAACCAACTTTGCTAAAGTCACTTGGCACAAAAAAAGCTCTTTAAAGGCTCGATTTAAGCAAAACTAGTTATAAGGACTTAGTTTTTTGCGCGAGGTGAGTTTTTAAGGCTTGATGGAGATCCAAATTAGTCCCTAAGACTTATTATAATATATTACTTGTTTAAATACACATTTAGTTTCGAAACAACTTTGCTAGTGTCAATCCGGAGCCAAAAAAGCCTTTCAAGACTCTATTTCGGCAAAACTAGTTATAATCACTTTGTTTTAGTGCGAAGTGACTTTTTAAGGCTTGTTGGATCACCATATGAGTTAATAAGACTTATTATAATACATTATATGTTCAAATACTTATTTTGGATCAAAACAACTTCGGTAGAGTCACATCGGAGCCAAAATACGCATTTAAAGTCTCGATTTACGCAAAACTAGCTATAAGTACTTAGTTTTTTCGCGAGGTTAGTTTTTAAGGATTGTTGGAGATTCAAATGCGTCCCTAATACTTATTATAATATGTTATATGTTTAAATACACAATTGGAATCAAAACAACTTTGTTAGAGTCACTTCGGAGCCGAAAAAAGCTCTTTAAAGGATCGATTTCGGCAAAACTAGTTATAATGACTTTGTTTTAGGCGAAGTGAGTTTTTAAGGCCTGTTGGAGCTCCAAATCAGTCCCTAAGACTGATTACAATATATTATAAGTTCAAATACTTACTTGGGATCAAAACAACTTCGGTAGAGTCACATCGGAGCTAAAATACGCATTTAAAGTCTCGATTTACGCAAAACTAGCTATAAGTACTTAGTTTTTTCCCAAGTGACTTTTTAAGGCTTGTTGGAGCTCCAAATGAGTCACGAAGACTTATTATAATATATTATATGGTCAAATACTCATTTAGGATTAAAACAACTTTGCTAGAGTCACTTCGGAGCCAAAAAAGCCCTTTAGAGGCTCTATTTAGGAAAAACTAGTTAAAAAGACTTAGTTTTTGCGCAAGGTGAGGTTTTAAGCCTTGTTGGTTGTCCAAATGAGTCCCTAAGACTTATTATAATATATTATTTATTTAAATAAACATTTAGTATCGAAACAACTTTGCTAGTGTCACTTGAGCCAAAAAAAGCCTTTAAAGACTCGATTTGGCAAAACTAGTTATAATCACTTTGTTTTAGCGAAGTAACTTTTTTAAGGCTTGTTGCAGCTCCAAATGAGTTCCTAAGACTTATTATATTACACTATATGTTCAAATACTTATTTGGGATCAAAAAAACATTCCTAGAGTCACATCGGAGCAAAAAAACCCATTTAAAGGCTCGATTTAGGCAAAACTAGTTAGAAGTACTCGTTTTTGCCAAGTGACTTTTTTAAGGCTTGTTGGAGTTACGAATGAGTCCAAAGACTAATTATATTATATTATATGTTCAAATATTCATTTAGGATCAAACCAACTTTGCTAAAGTCACTTGGCACAAAAAAAGCTCTTTAAAGGCTCGATTTAAGCAAAACTAGTTATAAGGACTTAGTTTTTGCGCGAGGTGAGTTTTTAAGGCTTGATGGAGATCCAAATTAGTCCCTAAGACTTATTATAATATATTACTTGTTTAAATACACATTTAGTTTCGAAACAACTTTGCTAGTGTCAATCCGGAGCCAAAAAAGCCTTTCAAGACTCTATTTCGGCAAAACTAGTTATAATCACTTTGTTTTAGTGCGAAGTGACTTTTTAAGGCTTGTTGGATCACCATATGAGTTAATAAGACTTATTATAATACATTATATGTTCAAATACTTATTTTGGATCAAAACAACTTCGGTAGAGTCACATCGGAGCCAAAATACGCATTTAAAGTCTCGATTTACGCAAAACTAGCTATAAGTACTTAGTTTTTTCGCGAGGTTAGTTTTTAAGGATTGTTGGAGATTCAAATGCGTCCCTAATACTTATTATAATATGTTATATGTTTAAATACACAATTGGAATCAAAACAACTTTGTTAGAGTCACTTCAGAGCCGAAAAAAGCTCTTTAAAGGATCGATTTCGGCAAAACTAGTTATAATGACTTTGTTTTAGCCGAAGTGAGTTTTTAAGGCCTGTTGGAGCTCCAAATCAGTCCCTAAGACTGATTACAATATATTATAAGTTCAAATACTTACTTGGGATCAAAACAACTTCGGTAGAGTCACATCGGAGCTAAAATACGCATTTAAAGTCTCGATTTACGCAAAACTAGCTATAAGTACTTAGTTTTTTCCAAGTGACTTTTTTAAGGCTTGTTGGAGCTCCAAATGAGTCACGAAGACTTATTATAATATATTATATGGTCAAATACTCATTTAGGATTAAAACAACTTTGCTAGAGTCACTTCGGAGCCAAAAAAGCCCTTTAGAGGCTCTATTTAGGAAAAACTAGTTAAAAAGACTTAGTTTTTGCGCAAGGTGAGGTTTTAAGCCTTGTTGGTTGTCCAAATGAGTCCCTAAGACTTATTATAATATATTATTTATTTAAATAAACATTTAGTATCGAAACAACTTTGCTAGTGTCACGTTGGAGCCAAAAAAAGCCTTTAAAGACTCGATTTTGGCAAAACTAGTTATAATCACTTTGTTTTAGCGAAGTAACTTTTTTAAGGCTTGTTGCAGCTCCAAATGAGTTCCTAAGACTTATTATATTACACTATATGTTCAAATACTTATTTGGGATCAAAAAAACATTCCTAGAGTCACATCGGAGCAAAAAAACCCATTTAAAAGGCTCGATTTAGGCAAAACTAGTTAGAAGTACTCGGTTTTTGGCGAAGTGACTTTTTTAAGGCTTGTTGGAGTTACGAATGAGTCCAAAGACTAATTATATTATATTATATGTTCAAATATTCATTTAGGATCAAACCAACTTTGCTAAAGTCACTTGGCACAAAAAAAGCTCTTTAAAGGCTCGATTTAAGCAAAACTAGTTATAAGGACTTAGTTTTTGCGCGAGGTGAGTTTTTAAGGCTTGATGGAGATCCAAATTAGTCCCTAAGACTTATTATAATATATTACTTGTTTAAATACACATTTAGTTTCGAAACAACTTTGCTAGTGTCAATCCGGAGCCAAAAAAGCCTTTCAAGACTCTATTTCGGCAAAACTAGTTATAATCACTTTGTTTTAGTGCGAAGTGACTTTTTAAGGCTTGTTGGATCACCATATGAGTTAATAAGACTTATTATAATACATTATATGTTCAAATACTTATTTTGGATCAAAACAACTTCGGTAGAGTCACATCGGAGCCAAAATACGCATTTAAAGTCTCGATTTACGCAAAACTAGCTATAAGTACTTAGTTTTTTCGCGAGGTTAGTTTTTAAGGATTGTTGGAGATTCAAATGCGTCCCTAATACTTATTATAATATGTTATATGTTTAAATACACAATTGGAATCAAAACAACTTTGTTAGAGTCACTTCGGAGCCGAAAAAAGCTCTTTAAAGGATCGATTTCGGCAAAACTAGTTATAATGACTTTGTTTTAGCGCGAAGTGAGTTTTTAAGGCTTGTTGGAGCTCCAAATCAGTCCCTAAGACTGATTACAATATATTATAAGTTCAAATACTTACTTGGGATCAAAACAACTTCGGTAGAGTCACATCGGAGCTAAAATACGCATTTAAAGTCTCGATTTACGCAAAACTAGCTATAAGTACTTAGTTTTTTTGCCAAGTGACTTTTTAAGGCTTGTTGGAGCTCCAAATGAGTCACGAAGACTTATTATAATATATTATATGGTCAAATACTCATTTAGGATTAAAACAACTTTGCTAGAGTCACTTCGGAGCCAAAAAAGCCCTTTAGAGGCTCTATTTAGGAAAAACTAGTTAAAAAGACTTAGTTTTTGCGCAAGGTGAGGTTTTAAGCCTTGTTGGTTGTCCAAATGAGTCCCTAAGACTTATTATAATATATTATTTATTTAAATAAACATTTAGTATCGAAACAACTTTGCTAGTGTCACTTCGGAGCCAAAAAAAGCCTTTAAAGACTCGATTTCGGCAAAACTAGTTATAATCACTTTGTTTTAGCGCCAAGTAACTTTTTTAAGGCTTGTTGCAGCTCCAAATGAGTTCCTAAGACTTATTATATTACACTATATGTTCAAATACTTATTTGGGATCAAAAAAACATTCCTAGAGTCACATCGGAGCAAAAAAACCCATTTAAAGGCTCGATTTAGGCAAAACTAGTTAGAAGTACTCGATTTTTTGCGAAGTGACTTTTTTAAGGCTTGTTGGAGTTACGAATGAGTCCAAAGACTAATTATATTATATTATATGTTCAAATATTCATTTAGGATCAAACCAACTTTGCTAAAGTCACTTTGGCACAAAAAAAGCTCTTTAAAGGCTCGATTTAAGCAAAACTAGTTATAAGGACTTAGTTTTTGCGCGAGGTGAGTTTTTAAGGCTTGATGGAGATCCAAATTAGTCCCTAAGACTTATTATAATATATTACTTGTTTAAATACACATTTAGTTTCGAAACAACTTTGCTAGTGTCAATCCGGAGCCAAAAAAGCCTTTCAAGACTCTATTTCGGCAAAACTAGTTATAATCACTTTGTTTTAGTGCGAAGTGACTTTTTAAGGCTTGTTGGATCACCATATGAGTTAATAAGACTTATTATAATACATTATATGTTCAAATACTTATTTTGGATCAAAACAACTTCGGTAGAGTCACATCGGAGCCAAAATACGCATTTAAAGTCTCGATTTACGCAAAACTAGCTATAAGTACTTAGTTTTTTTGCGAGGTTAGTTTTTAAGGATTGTTGGAGATTCAAATGCGTCCCTAATACTTATTATAATATGTTATATGTTTAAATACACAATTGGAATCAAAACAACTTTGTTAGAGTCACTTCGGAGCCGAAAAAAGCTCTTTAAAGGATCGATTTCGGCAAAACTAGTTATAATGACTTTGTTTTAGCGCCAAGTGAGTTTTTAAGGCCTGTTGGAGCTCCAAATCAGTCCCTAAGACTGATTACAATATATTATAAGTTCAAATACTTACTTGGGATCAAAACAACTTCGGTAGAGTCACATCGGAGCTAAAATACGCATTTAAAGTCTCGATTTACGCAAAACTAGCTATAAGTACTTAGTTTTTTGCCAAGTGACTTTTTAAGGCTTGTTGGAGCTCCAAATGAGTCACGAAGACTTATTATAATATATTATATGGTCAAATACTCATTTAGGATTAAAACAACTTTGCTAGAGTCACTGGAGCCAAAAAAGCCCTTTAGAGGCTCTATTTAGGAAAAACTAGTTAAAAAGACTTAGTTTTTGCGCAAGGTGAGGTTTTAAGCCTTGTTGGTTGTCCAAATGAGTCCCTAAGACTTATTATAATATATTATTTATTTAAATAAACATTTAGTATCGAAACAACTTTGCTAGTGTCACTGAGCCAAAAAAAGCCTTTAAAGACTCGATTTCGGCAAAACTAGTTATAATCACTTTGTTTTAGCGAAGTAACTTTTTTAAGGCTTGTTGCAGCTCCAAATGAGTTCCTAAGACTTATTATATTACACTATATGTTCAAATACTTATTTGGGATCAAAAAAACATTCCTAGAGTCACATCGGAGCAAAAAAACCCATTTAAAGGCTCGATTTAGGCAAAACTAGTTAGAAGTACTCTTTTTGCGCCAAGTGACTTTTTTAAGGCTTGTTGGAGTTACGAATGAGTCCAAAGACTAATTATATTATATTATATGTTCAAATATTCATTTAGGATCAAACCAACTTTGCTAAAGTCACTTCGGCACAAAAAAAGCTCTTTAAAGGCTCGATTTAAGCAAAACTAGTTATAAGGACTTAGTTTTTGCGCGAGGTGAGTTTTTAAGGCTTGATGGAGATCCAAATTAGTCCCTAAGACTTATTATAATATATTACTTGTTTAAATACACATTTAGTTTCGAAACAACTTTGCTAGTGTCAATCCGGAGCCAAAAAAGCCTTTCAAGACTCTATTTCGGCAAAACTAGTTATAATCACTTTGTTTTAGTGCGAAGTGACTTTTTAAGGCTTGTTGGATCACCATATGAGTTAATAAGACTTATTATAATACATTATATGTTCAAATACTTATTTTGGATCAAAACAACTTCGGTAGAGTCACATCGGAGCCAAAATACGCATTTAAAGTCTCGATTTACGCAAAACTAGCTATAAGTACTTAGTTTTTTCGCGAGGTTAGTTTTTAAGGATTGTTGGAGATTCAAATGCGTCCCTAATACTTATTATAATATGTTATATGTTTAAATACACAATTGGAATCAAAACAACTTTGTTAGAGTCACTTCGGAGCCGAAAAAAAGCTCTTTAAAGGATCGATTTCGGCAAAACTAGTTATAATGACTTTGTTTTAGCGCGAAGTGAGTTTTTAAGGCCTGTTGGAGCTCCAAATCAGTCCCTAAGACTGATTACAATATATTATAAGTTCAAATACTTACTTGGGATCAAAACAACTTCGGTAGAGTCACATCGGAGCTAAAAACGCATTTAAAGTCTCGATTTACGCAAAACTAGCTATAAGTACTTAGTTTTTTTCGAAGTGACTTTTTTAAGGCTTGTTGGAGCTCCAAATGAGTCACGAAGACTTATTATAATATATTATATGGTCAAATACTCATTTAGGATTAAAACAACTTTGCTAGAGTCACTATGAGCCAAAAAAGCCCTTTAGAGGCTCTATTTAGGAAAAACTAGTTAAAAAGACTTAGTTTTTGCGCAAGGTGAGGTTTTAAGCCTTGTTGGTTGTCCAAATGAGTCCCTAAGACTTATTATAATATATTATTTATTTAAATAAACATTTAGTATCGAAACAACTTTGCTAGTGTCACTTCGGAGCCAAAAAAAGCCTTTAAAGACTCGATTTCGGCAAAACTAGTTATAATCACTTTGTTTTAGCGAAGTAACTTTTTTAAGGCTTGTTGCAGCTCCAAATGAGTTCCTAAGACTTATTATATTACACTATATGTTCAAATACTTATTTGGGATCAAAAAAACATTCCTAGAGTCACATCGGAGCAAAAAAACCCATTTAAAGGCTCGATTTAGGCAAAACTAGTTAGAAGTACTCGGTTTTTGCGCCAAGTGACTTTTTAAGGCTTGTTGGAGTTACGAATGAGTCCAAAGACTCATTATATTATATTATATGTTCAAATATTCATTTAGGATCAAACCAACTTTGCTAAAGTCACTTCGGCACAAAAAAAGCTCTTTAAAGGCTCGATTTAAGCAAAACTAGTTATAAGGACTTAGTTTTTACGCGAGGTGAGTTTTTAAGGCTTGATGGAGATCCAAATTAGTCCCTAAGACTTATTATAATATATTACTTGTTTAAATACACATTTAGTTTCGAAACAACTTTGCTAGTGTCAATCCGGAGCCAAAAAAGCCTTTCAAGACTCTATTTCGGCAAAACTAGTTATAATCACTTTGTTTTAGTGCGAAGTGACTTTTTAAGGCTTGTTGGATCACCATATGAGTTAATAAGACTTATTATAATACATTATATGTTCAAATACTTATTTTGGATCAAAACAACTTCGGTAGTGTCACATCGGAGCCAAAATACGCATTTAAAGTCTCGATTTACGCAAAACTAGCTATAAGTACTTAGTTTTTTCGCGAGGTTAGTTTTTAAGGATTGTTGGAGATTCAAATGCGTCCCTAATACTTATTATAATATGTTATATGTTTAAATACACAATTGGAATCAAAACAACTTTGTTAGAGTCACTTCAGAGCCGAAAAAAGCTCTTTAAAGGATCGATTTCGGCAAAACTAGTTATAATGACTTTGTTTTAGCGCGAAGTGAGTTTTTAAGGCCTGTTGGAGCTCCAAATCAGTCCCTAAGACTGATTACAATATATTATAAGTTCAAATACTTACTTGGGATCAAAACAACTTCGGTAGAGTCACATCGGAGCTAAAAAACGCATTTAAAGTCTCGATTTACGCAAAACTAGCTATAAGTACTTAGTTTTTTCGCCAAGTGACTTTTTAAGGCTTGTTGGAGCTCCAAATGAGTCACGAAGACTTATTATAATATATTATATGGTCAAATACTCATTTAGGATTAAAACAACTTTGCTAGAGTCACTACGGAGCCCAAAAAAGCCCTTTTGAGGCTCTATTAAGGAAAAACTAGTTAAAAAGACTTAGTTTTGCGCAAGGTGAGGTTTTAAGCCTTGTTGGTTGTACAAATGAGTCCCTAAGAATTATTATAATATATTAATTATTTAAATAACATTTAGTATCGAAACAACTTTGCTAGTGTCACTTCGGAGGCAAAAAAGCTCTAAAGACTCGATTTCGGCAAAACTAGTTACAATCACTTTGTTTTAGCGCGAAGTAACTTTTTAAGGCTTGTTGCAGCTCCAAATGAGTTCCTAAGACTTACTATATTACACTATATGTTCAAATACTTATTTGGGATCAAAAAAACATTCCTAGAGTCACATCGGAGCAAAAAAACCCATTTAAAGGCTCGATTTAGGCAAAACTAGTTAGAAGTACTCAGTTTTTGCGCGAAGTGACTTTTTAAGGCTTGTCGGAGTTCCGAATGAGTCCAAATACTCATTATATTATATTATATGTTCAAATATTCATTTAGGATCAAACCAACTTTGCTAAAGTCACTTCGGCACAAAAAAAGCTCTTTAAAGGCTCGATTTAAGCAAAACTAGTTATAAGGACATAGTTTTTGCGCGAGGTGAGTTTCTAAGGCTTGATGGAGATCCAAATTAGTCCCTAAGACTTATAATAATATATTACTTGTTTAAATACACTTTTAGTTTCGAAACAACTTTGCTAGTGTCAATCCGGAGCCAAAAAAGCCTTTCAAGACTCTATTTCGGCAAAACTAGTTATAATCACTTTGTTTTAGTGCGAAGTGACTTTTTAAGGCTTGTTGGATCACCATATGAGTTAATAAGACTTATTATAATACATTATACGTTCAAATACTTATTTTGGATCAAAACAACTTCGGTAGTGTCACATCGGAGCCAAAATACGCATTTAAAGTCTCGATTTACGCAAAACTAGCTATAAGTACTTAGTTTTTTTGCGAGGTTAGTTTTTAAGGATTGTTGGAGATTCAAATGCGTCCCTAATACTTATTATAATATGTTATATGTTTAAATACACAATTGGAATCAAAACAACTTTGTTAGAGTCACTTGAGAGCCGAAAAAAGCTCTTTAAAGGATCGATTTCGGAAAAACGCGAAGTGAGTTTTTAAGGCCTGTTGGAGCTCCAAATCAGTCCCTAAGACTGATTAGAATATATTATAAGTTCAAATACTTACTTGGGATCAAAACAACTTCGGTAGAGTCACATCGGAGCTAAAAAAGGCATTTAAAGTCTCGATTTACGCAAAACTAGCTATAAGTACTTAGTTTTTTCGCGAAGTGACTTTTTAAGGCTTGTTGGAGCTCCAAATGAGTCACGAAGACTTATTATAATATATTGTATGGTCAAATACTCATTTAGGATTAAAACAACTTTGCTAGAGTCACTACGGAGCCAAAAAAGCCCTTTTGAGGCTCTATTTAGGAAAAACTAGTTAAAAAGACTTAGTTTTTGCGCAAGGTGAGGTTTTAAGCCTTGTTGGTTGTCCAAATGAGTCCCTAAGACTTATTATAATATATTATTTATTTAAATAAACATTTAGTATCGAAACAACTTTGCTAGTGTCACTTCGGAGCCAAAAAAAGCCTTTAAAGACTCGATTTCGGCAAAACTAGTTACAATCACTTTGTTTTAGCGCGAAGTAACTTTTTAAGGCTTGTTGCAGCTCCAAATGAGTTCCTAAGACTTACTATATTACACTATATGTTCAAATACTTATTTGGGATCAAAAAAACATTCCTAGAGTCACATCGGAGCAAAAAAACCCATTTAAAGGCTCGATTTAGGCAAAACTAGTTAGAAGTACTCAGTTTTTGCGCGAAGTGACTTTTTAAGGCTTGTCGGAGTTCCGAATGAGTCCAAATACTCATTATATTATATTATATGTTCAAATATTCATTTAGGATCAAACCAACTTTGCTAAAGTCACTTCGGCACAAAAAAGCTCTTTAAAGGCTCGATTTAAGCAAAACTAGTTATAAGGACTTAGTTTTTGCGCGAGGTGAGTTTTTAAGGCTTGATGGAGATCCAAATTAGTCCCTAAGACTTATAATAATATATTACTTGTTTAAATACACATTTAGTTTCGAAACAACTTTGCTAGTGTCAATCCGGAGCCAAAAAAGCCTTTCAAGACTCTATTTCGGCAAAACTAGTTATAATCACTTTTGTTTTAGTGCGAAGTGACTTTTTAAGGCTTGTTGGATCACCATATGAGTTA
Organism: Boehmeria nivea var. tenacissima; assembly: GCA_018132145.1. Lineage (NCBI taxonomy): Eukaryota > Viridiplantae > Streptophyta > Magnoliopsida > Rosales > Urticaceae > Boehmeria > Boehmeria nivea. The sequence goes on along the minus strand of CM030882.1, from coordinate 1,768,050 downwards.
ATAAGACTTATTATAATACATTATATATTCAAATACTTATTTTGGATCAAAACAACTTCGGTAGTGTCACATCGGAGCCAAAATACGCATTTAAAGTCTCGATTTACGCAAAACTAGCTATAAGTACTTAGTTTTTTCGCGAGGTTAGTTTTTAAGGATTGTTGGAGATTCAAATGCGTCCCTAATACTTATTATAATATTTTATATGTTTAAATACACAATTGGAATCAAAACAACTTTGTTAGAGTCACTTCAGAGCCGAAAAAAGCTCTTTAAAGGATCGATTTCGGCAAAACTAGTTATAATGACTTTGTTTTAGCGCGAAGTGAGTTTTTAAGGCCTGTTGGAGCTCCAAATCAGTCCCTAAGACTGATTACAATATATTATAAGTTCAAATACTTACTTGGGTTCAAAACAACTTCAGTAGAGTCACATCGGAGCTAAAAACGCATTTAAAGTCTCGATTTACGCCAAAACTAGCTATAAGTACTTAGTTTTTTCGCGAAGTGACTTTTTAAGGCTTGTTGGAGCTCCAAATGAGTCACGAAGACTTATTATAATATATTATATGGTCAATCCTCATTTAGGATTAAAACAACTTTGCTAGAGTCACTACGGAGCCCAAAAAGCCCTTTAGAGGCTCTATTTAGGAAAAACTAGTTAAAAAGACTTAGTTTTTGCGCAAGGTGAGGTTTTAAGCCTTGTTGGTTGTCCAAATGAGTCCCTAAGACTTATTATAATATATTATTTATATAAATAAACATTTAGTATCGAAACAACTTTGCTAGTGTCACTTCGGAGCCAAAAAAACCTTTAAAGACTCGATTTCGGCCAAAACTAGTTATAATCACTTTGTTTTAGCGCGAAGTGAATTTTAAGGCTTGTTGCAGCTCCAAATGAGTTCCTAAGACTTATTATATTACACTATATGTTCAAATACTTGTTTGGGATCAAAAAAACTTTCCTAGAGTGACATCGGAGCAAAAAAACCCATTTAAAGGCTCGATTTAGGCAAAACTAGTTAGAAGTACTCAGTTTTTGCGCGAAGTGACTTTTTAAGGCTTATTGGAGTTCCGAATGAGTCCAAAGACTCATTATATTATATTATATGTTCAAATATTCATTTAGGAACAAACCAACTTTGCCTAAAGTCAGTTCGGCGCAAAAAAAAACTCTTTAAAGGCTCGATTTAAGCAAAACTGGTTATAGGAACTTAGTTTTTGCGCGAGGTGAGTTTTTAAGGCTTGATGAAGATCCAAATTAGTCCCCAAGACTTATTATAATATATTACTTGTTTAAATACACATTTAGTATCGAAACAACTTTGCTAGTGTCAATTAGGAGCCAAAATAGCCTTTCAAGACTCTATTTCGGCAAAACTAGTTATAATCACTTTGTTTTAGTGCGAAGTGACTTTTTAAGGCTTGTTGGATAACCATATGAGTTAATAAGACTTATTATAATACATTATATGTTCAAATACTTATTTTGGATCAAAACAACTTCGGTAGATTCACATCAGAGCCAAAATACGCATTTAAAGTCTCGATTTACGCAAAACTAGCTATAAGTACTTAGTTTTTTCGCGAGGTTACTTTTTAAGGATTGTTGGAGATTCAAATGCGGCCCTAATACTTATTATAATATGTTATATGTTTAAATACACAATTGGGATCAAAATAACTTTGTTAGAGTCACTTCAGAGCCGAAAAAAGGTCTTTCAAGACTCTATTTCGGCAAAACTAGTTATAATCACTTTGTTTTAGTGCGAAGTGACTTTTTAAGGCTTGTTGGATAACCATATGAGTTAATAAGACTTATTACAATACATTATATGTTCAAATACTTATTTTGGATCAAAACAACTTCGGAAGAGTCACATCGGAGCCAAAATACGCATTTAAAGTCTCGATTTACTCAAAACTAGCTATAAGTACTTAGTTGTTTCGCGAAGTGACTTTTTAAGGCTTGTTGGAGCTCCAAATGAGTCACGAAGACTTATTATAATATATTATATGGTCAAATACTCATTTAGGATTAAAACAACTTTGCTAGAGTCACTACGGAGCCAAAAAAGCCCTTTAGAGGCTCTATTTAGGAAAAAACTAGTTAAAAAGACTTAGTTTTTGCGCAAGGTGAGGTTTTAAGTCCTTGTTGGTTGTCCAAATGAGTCCCTAAGACTTATTATAATATATTTTTTATATAAATAAACATTTAGTATCGAAACAACTTTGCTAGTGTCACTTCGGAGCCAAAAAAAGCCTTTAAAGACTCGATTTCGGCAAAACTAGTTATAATCACTTTGTTTTAGCGCGAAGTGAATTTTTAAGGCTTGTTGCAGCTCCAAATGAGTTCCTAAGACTTATTATATTACACTATATGTTCAAATACTTGTTTGGGATCAAAAAAACTTTCCTAGAGTGACATCGGAGCAAAAAAACCCATTTAAAGGCTCGATTTAGGCAAAACTAGTTAGAAGTACTCAGTTTTTGCGCGAAGTGACTTTTTAAGGCTTGTCGGAGTTCCGAATGAGTCCAAATACTCATTATATTATATTATATGTTCAAATATTCATTTAGGATCAAACCAACTTTGCTAAAGTCACTTCGGCACAAAAAAAGCTCTTTAAAGGCTCGATTTAAGCAAAACTAGTTATAAGGACTTAGTTTTTGCGCGAGGTGAGTTTTTAAGGCTTGATGGAGATCCAAATTAGTCCCTAAGACTTATAATAATATATTACTTGTTTAAATACACATTTAGTTTCGAAACAACTTTGCTAGTGTCAATCCGGAGCCAAAAAAGCCTTTCAAGACTCTATTTCGGCAAAACTAGTTATAATCACTTTTGTTTTAGTGCGAAGTGACTTTTTAAGGCTTGTTGGATCACCATATGAGTTAATAAGACTTATTATAATACATTATATATTCAAATACTTATTTTGGATCAAAACAACTTCGGTAGTGTCACATCGGAGCCAAAATACGCATTTAAAGTCTCGATTTACGCAAAACTAGCTATAAGTACTTAGTTTTTTCGCGAGGTTAGTTTTTAAGGATTGTTGGAGATTCAAATGCGTCCCTAATACTTATTATAATATTTTATATGTTTAAATACACAATTGGAATCAAAACAACTTTGTTAGAGTCACTTCAGAGCCGAAAAAAGCTCTTTAAAGGATCGATTTCGGCAAAACTAGTTATAATGACTTTGTTTTAGCGCGAAGTGAGTTTTTAAGGCCTGTTGGAGCTCCAAATCAGTCCCTAAGACTGATTACAATATATTATAAGTTCAAATACTTACTTGGGTTCAAAACAACTTCAGTAGAGTCACATCGGAGCTAAAAAACGCATTTAAAGTCTCGATTTACGCAAAACTAGCTATAAGTACTTAGTTTTTTCGCGAAGTGACTTTTTAAGGCTTGTTGGAGCTCCAAATGAGTCACGAAGACTTATTATAATATATTATATGGTCAAATCCTCATTTAGGATTAAAACAACTTTGCTAGAGTCACTACGGAGCCCAAAAAGCCCTTTAGAGGCTCTATTTAGGAAAAACTAGTTAAAAAGACTTAGTTTTTGCGCAAGGTGAGGTTTTAAGCCTTGTTGGTTGTCCAAATGAGTCCCTAAGACTTATTATAATATATTATTTATATAAATAAACATTTAGTATCGAAACAACTTTGCTAGTGTCACTTCGGAGCCAAAAAAACCTTTAAAGACTCGATTTCGGCAAAACTAGTTATAATCACTTTGTTTTAGCGCGAAGTGAATTTTTAAGGCTTGTTGCAGCTCCAAATGAGTTCCTAAGACTTATTATATTACACTATATGTTCAAATACTTGTTTGGGATCAAAAAAACTTTCCTAGAGTGACATCGGAGCAAAAAAACCCATTTAAAGGCTCGATTTAGGCAAAACTAGTTAGAAGTACTCAGTTTTTGCGCGAAGTGACTTTTTAAGGCTTATTGGAGTTCCGAATGAGTCCAAAGACTCATTATATTATATTATATGTTCAAATATTCATTTAGGAACAAACCAACTTTGCTAAAGTCAGTTCGGCGCAAAAAAAAACTCTTTAAAGGCTCGATTTAAGCAAAACTGGTTATAGGAACTTAGTTTTTGCGCGAGGTGAGTTTTTAAGGCTTGATGAAGATCCAAATTAGTCCCCAAGACTTATTATAATATATTACTTGTTTAAATACACATTTAGTATCGAAACAACTTTGCTAGTGTCAATTAGGAGCCAAAATAGCCTTTCAAGACTCTATTTCGGCAAAACTAGTTATAATCACTTTGTTTTAGTGCGAAGTGACTTTTTAAGGCTTGTTGGATAACCATATGAGTTAATAAGACTTATTATAATACATTATATGTTCAAATACTTATTTTGGATCAAAACAACTTCGGTAGATTCACATCAGAGCCAAAATACGCATTTAAAGTCTCGATTTACGCAAAACTAGCTATAAGTACTTAGTTTTTTCGCGAGGTTACTTTTTAAGGATTGTTGGAGATTCAAATGCGGCCCTAATACTTATTATAATATGTTATATGTTTAAATACACAATTGGGATCAAAACAACTTTGTTAGAGTCACTTCAGAGCCGAAAAAAGGTCTTTCAAGACTCTATTTCGGCAAAACTAGTTATAATCACTTTGTTTTAGTGCGAAGTGACTTTTTAAGGCTTGTTGGATAACCATATGAGTTAATAAGACTTATTACAATACATTATATGTTCAAATACTTATTTTGGATCAAAACAACTTCGGAAGAGTCACATCGGAGCCAAAATACGCATTTAAAGTCTCGATTTACTCAAAACTAGCTATAAGTACTTAGTTGTTTCGCGAAGTGACTTTTTAAGGCTTGTTGGAGCTCCAAATGAGTCACGAAGACTTATTATAATATATTATATGGTCAAATACTCATTTAGGATTAAAACAACTTTGCTAGAGTCACTACGGAGCCAAAAAAGCCCTTTAGAGGCTCTATTTAGGAAAAACTAGTTAAAAAGACTTAGTTTTTGCGCAAGGTGAGGTTTTAAGTCTTGTTGGTTGTCCAAATGAGTCCCTAAGACTTATTATAATATATTTTTTATATAAATAAACATTTAGTATCGAAACAACTTTGCTAGTGTCACTTCGGAGCCAAAAAAAGCCTTTAAAGACTCGATTTCGGCAAAACTAGTTATAATCACTTTGTTTTAGCGCGAAGTGAATTTTTAAGGCTTGTTGCAGCTCCAAATGAGTTCCTAAGACTTATTATATTACACTATATGTTCAAATACTTGTTTGGGATCAAAAAAACTTTCCTAGAGTGACATCGGAGCAAAAAAACCCATTTAAAGGCTCGATTTAGGCAAAACTAGTTAGAAGTACTCAGTTTTTGCGCGAAGTGACTTTTTAAGGCTTGTTGGAGTTCCGAATGAGTCAAAAGACTCATTATATTATATTATATGTTCAAATATTCATTTAGGAACAAACCAACTTTGCTAAAGTCACTTCGGCGCAAAAAAAAACTCTTTAAAGGCTCGATTTAAGCAAAACTGGTTATAGGAACTTAGTTTTTGCGCGAGGTGAGTTTTTAAGGCTTGATGGAGATCCAAATTAGTCCCCAAGACTTATTATAATATATTACTTGTTTAAATACACATTTAGTATCGAAACAACTTTGCTAGTGTAAATTAGGAGCCAAAAAAGCCTTTCAAGACTCTATTTCGGCAAAACTAGTTATAATCACTTTGTTTTAGTGCGATGTGACTTTTTAAGGCTTGTTGGATAACCATATGAGTTAATAAGACTTATTACAATACATTATATGTTCAAATACTTATTTTGGATCAAAACAACTTCGGAAGAGTCACATCGGAGCTAAAATACGCATTTAAAGTCTCGATTTACTCAAAACTAGCTATAAGTACTTAATTTTTTCGCGAGGTAAGTTTTTAAGGATTGTTGGAGATTCAAATGCGTCCCTAATACTTATTATAATATGTTATATGTTTAAATACACAATTGGGATCAAAACAACTTTGTTAGAGTTACTTCAGAGCCGAAAAAAGCTCTTTAAAGGATCGATTTCGGCAAAACTAGTTATAATGACTTTGTTTTAGCGCGAAGTGAGTTTTTAAGGCCTGTTGGAGCTCCAAATCAGTCCCTAAGACTGATTACAATATATTATAAGTTCAAATACTTACTTGGGTTCAAAACAACTTCGGTAGAGTCACATCGGAGCTAAAAAACGCATTTAAAGTCTCAATTTACGCAAAACTAGCTATAAGTACTTAGTTGTTTCGCGAACTGACTTTTTAAGGCTTGTTGGAGCTCCAAATGAGTCACGAAGACTTATTATAATATATTATATGGTCAAATACTCATTTAGGATTAAAACAACTTTGCTAGAGTCACTACGGAGCCAAAAAAGCCCTTTAGAGGCTCTATTTAGGAAAAACTAGTTAAAAAGACTTAGTTTTTGCGCAAGGTGAGGTTTTAAGCCTTGTTAGTTGTCCAAATGAGTCCCTAAGACTTATTATAATATATTATTTATTTAAATAAACATTTAGTATCGAAACAACTTTGCTAGTGTCACTTCGGAGCCAAAAAAAGCCTTTAAAGACTCGATTTCAGCAAAACTAGTTATAATCACTTTGTTTTAGCGCGAAGTGAATTTTTAAGGCTTGTTGCAGCTCCAAATGAGTTCCTAAGACTTATTATATTACACTATATGTTCAAATACTTGTTTGGGATCAAAAAAACTTTCCTAGAGTGACATCGGAGCAAAAAACCCCATTTAAAGGCTCGATTTAGGCAAAACTAGTTAGAAGTACTCAGTTTTTGCGCGAAGTGACTTTTTAAGGCTTGTTGGAGTTCCGAATGAGTCCAAAGACTCATTATATTATATTATATGTTCAAATATTCATTTAGGAACAAACCAACTTTGCTAAAGTCACTTCGGCGCAAAAAAAAACTCTTTAAAGGCTCGATTTAAGCAAAACTGGTTATAGGAACTTAGTTTTTGCGCGAGGTGAGTTTTTAAGGCTTGATGGAGATCCAAATTAGTCCCCAAGACTTATTATAATATATTACTTGTTTAAATACACATTTAGTATCGAAACAACTTTGCTAGTGTAAATTAGGAGCCAAAAAAGCCTTTCAAGACTCTATTTCGGCAAAACTAGTTATAATCACTTTGTTTTAGTGCGAAGTGACTTTTTAAGGCTTGTTGGATAACCATATGAGTTAATAAGACTTATTACAATACATTATATGTTCAAATACTTATTTTGGATCAAAACAACTTCGGAATAGTCACATCGGAGCCAAAATACGCATTTAAAGTCTCGATTTACTAAAAACTAGCTATAAGTACTTAATTTTTTCGCGAGGTAAGTTTTTAAGGATTGTTGGAGATTCAAATGCGTCCCTAATACTTATTATAATATGTTATATGTTTAAATACACAATTGGGATCAAAACAACTTTGTTAGAGTTACTTCAGAGCCGAAAAAAGCTCTTTAAAGGATCGATTTCGGCAAAACTAGTTATAATGACTTTGTTTTAGCGCGAAGTGAGTTTTTAAGGCCTGTTGGAGCTCCAAATCAGTCCCTAAGACTGATTACAATATATTATAAGTTCAAATACTTACTTGGGATCAAAACAACTTCGGTAGAGTCACATTGGAGCTAAAAAACGCATTTAAAGTCTCGATTTACGCAAAACTAGCTATAAGTACTTAGTTGTTTCGCGAAGTGACTTTTTAAGGCTTGTTGGAGCTCCAAATGAGTCACGAAGACTTATTATAATATATTATATGGTCAAATACTCATTTAGGATTAAAACAACTTTGCTAGAGTCACTACGGAGCCAAAAAAGCCCTTTAGAGGCTCTATTTAGGAAAAACTAGTTAAAAAGACTTAGTTTTTGCGCAAGGTGAGGTTTTAAGTCTTGTTGGTTGTCCAAATGAGTCCCTAAGACTTATTATAATATATTGTTTATATAAATAAACATTTAGTATCGAAACAACTTTGCTAGTGTCACTTCGGAGCCAAAAAAAGCCTTTAAAGACTCGATTTCGGCAAAACTAGTTATAATCACTTTGTTTTAGCGCGAAGTGAATTTTTAAGGCTTGTTGCAGCTCCAAATGAGTTCCTAAGACTTATTATATTACACTATATGTTCAAATACTTGTTTGGGATCAAAAAAACTTTCCTAGAGTGACATCGGAGCAAAAAAACCCATTTAAAGGCTCGATTTAGGCAAAACTAATTAGAAGTACTCAGTTTTTGCGCGAAGTGACTTTTTAAGGCTTGTTGGAGTTCCGAATGAGTCCAAAGACTCATTATATTATATTATATGTTCAAATATTCATTTAGGAACAAACCAACTTTGCTAAAGTCACTTCGGCGCAAAAAAAAACTCTTTAAAGGCTCGATTTAAGCAAAACTGGTTATAGGAACTTAGTTTTTGCGCGAGGTGAGTTTTTAAGGCTTGATGGAGATCCAAATTAGTCCCCAAGACTTATTATAATATATTACTTGTTTAAATACACATTTAGTATCGAAACAACTTTGCTAGTGTAAATTAGGAGCCAAAAAAGCCTTTCAAGACTCTATTTCGGCAAAACTAGTTATAATCACTTTGTTTTAGTGCGAAGTGACTTTTTAAGGCTTGTTGGATAACCATATGAGTTAATAAGACTTATTACAATACATTATATGTTCAAATACTTATTTTGGATCAAAAAAACTTCGGAATAGTCACATCGGAGCCAAAATACGCATTTAAAGTCTCGATTTACTAAAAACTAGCTATAAGTACTTAATTTTTTCGCGAGGTAAGTTTTTAAGGATTGTTGGAGATTCAAATGCGTCCCTAATACTTATTATAATATGTTATATGTTTAAATACACAATTGGGATCAAAACAACTTTGTTAGAGTCACTTCAGAGCCGAAAAAAGCTCTTTAAAGGATCGATTTCGGCAAACTAGTTATAATGACTTTGTTTTAGCGCGAAGTGAGTTTTTAAGGCCTGTTGGAGCTCCAAATCAGTCCCTAAGACTGATTACAATATATTATAAGTTCAAATACTTACTTGGGATCAAAACAACTTCGGTAGAGTCACATCGGAGCTAAAAATCGCATTTAAAGTCTCGATTTACGCAAAACTAGCTATAAGTACTTAGTTTTTTCGCGAAGTGACTTTTTAAGGCTTGTTGGAGCTCCAAATGAGTCACGAAGACTTATTATAATATATTATATGGTCAAATACTCATTTAGGATTAAAACAACTTTGCTAGAGTCACTACGGAGCCAAAAAAGCCCTTTAGAGGCTCTATTTAGGAAAAACTAGTTAAAAAGACTTAGTTTTTGCGCAAGGTGAGGTTTTAAGTCTTGTTGGTTGTCCAAATGAGTCCCTAAGACTTATTATAATATATTATTTATTTAAATAAACATTTAGTATCGAAACAACTTTGCTAGTGTCACTTCGGAGCCAAAAAAAGCCTTTAAAGACTCGATTTCGGCAAAACTAGTTATAATCACTTTGTTTTAGCGCGAAGTGAATTTTTAAGGCTTGTTGCAGCTCCAAATGAGTTCCTAAGACTTATTATATTACACTATATGTTCAAATACTTGTTTGGGATCAAAAAAACTTTCCTAGAGTGACATCGGAGCAAAAAAACCCATTTAAAGGCTCGATTTAGGCAAAACTAATTAGAAGTACTCAGTTTTTGCGCGAAGTGACTTTTTAAGGCTTGTTGGAGTTCCGAATGAGTCCAAAGACTCATTATATTATATTATATGTTCAAATATTCATTTAGGAACAAACCAACTTTGCTAAAGTCACTTCGGCGCAAAAAAAAAACTCTTTAAAGGCTCGATTTAAGCAAAACTGGTTATAGGAACTTAGTTTTTGCGCGAGGTGAGTTTTTAAGGCTTGATGGAGATCCAAATTAGTCCCCAAGACTTATTATAATATATTACTTGTTTAAATACACATTTAGTATCGAAACAACTTTGCTAGTGTAAATTAGGAGCCAAAAAAGCCTTTCAAGACTCTATTTCGGCAAAACTAGTTATAATCACTTTGTTTTAGTGCGAAGTGACTTTTTAAGGCTTGTTGGATAACCATATGAGTTAATAAGACTTATTACAATACATTATATGTTCAAACACTTATTTTGGATCAAAACAACTTCGGAATAGTCACATCGGAGCCAAAATACGCATTTAAAGTCTCGATTTACTAAAAACTAGCTATAAGTACTTAATTTTTTCGCGAGGTAAGTTTTTAAGGATTGTTGGAGATTCAAATGCGTCCCTAATACTTATTATAATATGTTATATGTTTAAATACACAATTGGGATCAAAACAACTTTGTTAGAGTCACTTCAGAGCCGAAAAAAGCTCTTTAAAGGATCGATTTCGGCAAACTAGTTATAATGACTTTGTTTTAGCGCGAAGTGAGTTTTTAAGGCCTGTTGGAGCTCCAAATCAGTCCCTAAGACTGATTACAATATATTATAAGTTCAAATACTTACTTGGGATCAAAACAACTTCGGTAGAGTCACATCGGAGCTAAAAATCGCATTTAAAGTCTCGATTTACGCAAAACTAGCTATAAGTACTTAGTTTTTTCGCGAAGTGACTTTTTAAGGCTTGTTGGAGCTCCAAATGAGTCACGAAGACTTATTATAATATATTATATGGTCAAATACTCATTTAGGATTAAAACAACTTTGCTAGAGTCACTACGGAGCCAAAAAAGCCCTTTAGAGGCTCTATTTAGGAAAAACTAGTTAAAAAGACTTAGTTTTTGCGCAAGGTGAGGTTTTAAGTCTTGTTGGTTGTCCAAATGAGTCCCTAAGACTTATTATAATATATTATTTATTTAAATAAACATTTAGTATCGAAACAACTTTGCTAGTGTCACTTCGGAGCCAAAAAAAGCCTTTAAAGACTCGATTTCGGCAAAACTAGTTATAATCACTTTGTTTTAGCGCGAAGTGAATTTTTAAGGCTTGTTGCAGCTCCAAATGAGTTCCTAAGACTTATTATATTACACTATATGTTCAAATACTTGTTTGGGATCAAAAAAACTTTCCTAGAGTGACATCGGAGCAAAAAAACCCATTTAAAGGCTCGATTTAGGCAAAACTAATTAGAAGTACTCAGTTTTTGCGCGAAGTGACTTTTTAAGGCTTGTTGGAGTTCCGAATGAGTCCAAAGACTCATTATATTATATTATATGTTCAAATATTCATTTAGGAACAAACCAACTTTGCTAAAGTCACTTCGGCGCAAAAAAAAACTCTTTAAAGGCTCGATTTAAGCAAAACTGGTTATAGGAACTTAGTTTTTGCGCGAGGTGAGTTTTTAAGGCTTGATGGAGATCCAAATTAGTCCCCAAGACTTATTATAATATATTACTTGTTTAAATACACATTTAGTATCGAAACAACTTTGCTAGTGTAAATTAGGAGCCAAAAAAGCCTTTCAAGACTCTATTTCGGCAAAACTAGTTATAATCACTTTGTTTTAGTGCGAAGTGACTTTTTAAGGCTTGTTGGATAACCATATGAGTTAATAAGACTTATTACAATACATTATATGTTCAAACACTTATTTTGGATCAAAACAACTTCGGAATAGTCACATCGGAGCCAAAATACGCATTTAAAGTCTCGATTTACTAAAAACTAGCTATAAGTACTTAATTTTTTCGCGAGGTAAGTTTTTAAGGATTGTTGGAGATTCAAATGCGTCCCTAATACTTATTATAATATGTTATATGTTTAAATACACAATTGGGATCAAAACAACTTTGTTAGAGTCACTTCAGAGCCGAAAAAAGCTCTTTAAAGGATCGATTTCGGCAAACTAGTTATAATGACTTTGTTTTAGCGCGAAGTGAGTTTTTAAGGCCTGTTGGAGCTCCAAATCAGTCCCTAAGACTGATTACAATATATTATAAGTTCAAATACTTACTTGGGATCAAAACAACTTCGGTAGAGTCACATCGGAGCTAAAAATCGCATTTAAAGTCTCGATTTACGCAAAACTAGCTATAAGTACTTAGTTTTTTCGCGAAGTGACTTTTTAAGGCTTGTTGGAGCTCCAAATGAGTCACGAAGACTTATTATAATATATTATATGGTCAAATACTCATTTAGGATTAAAACAACTTTGCTAGAGTCACTACGGAGCCAAAAAAGCCCTTTAGAGGCTCTATTTAGGAAAAACTAGTTAAAAAGACTTAGTTTTTGCGCAAGGTGAGGTTTTAAGCCTTGTTGGTTGTCCAAATGAGTCCCTAAGACTTATTATAATATATTATTTATTTAAATAAACATTTAGTATCGAAACAACTTTGCTAGTGTCACTTTAGAGCCAAAAAAAGCCTTTAAAGACTCGATTTCGGCAAAACCAGTTATAATCACTTTGTTTTAGCGCGAAGTTAACTTTTAAGGCTTGTTGCAGCTCCAAATGAGTTTCTAAGACTTATTATATTACACTATATGTTCAAATACTTGTTTGGGATCAAAAAAACTTTCCTAGAGTGACATCGGCGCAAAAAAACCCATTTAATGGCTCGATTTAGGCAAAACTAGTTAGAAGTACTCAGTTTTTGTGCGAAGTGACTTTTTAAGGCTTGTTGGAGTTCCGAATGAGTCCAAAGACTCATTATATTATATTATATGTTCAAATATTCATTTAGGAACAAACCAACTTTGCTAAAGTCACTTCGGCGCAAAAAAAAGCTCTTTAAAGCCTCGATTTAAGCAAAACTAGTTATAAGGACTTAGTTTTTGCGCGAGGTGAGTTTTTAAGGCTTGATGGAGATCCAAATTAGTCCCTAAGACTTATTATAATATATTACTTGTTTAAATACACATTTAGTATCGAAACAACTTTGCTAATGTCAATTCGGAGCCAAAAAAGCCTTTCAAGACTCTATTTCAACAAAACTAGTTATAATCACTTTGTTTTAGTGCGAAGTGACTTTTTAAGGCTTGTTGGATAACCATATGAGTTAATAGGACTTATTATAATACATTATATGTTCAAATACTTATTTTGGATCAAAACAACTTCGGTAGAGTCACATCGGAGCCAAAATACGCATTTAAAGTCTCGATTTACGCAAAACTAGCTATAAGTACTTAATTTTTTCGCGAGGTAAGTTTTTAAGGATTGTTGGAGATTCAAATGCGTCCCTACTACTTATTATAATATGTTATATGTTTAAATACACAATTGGGATCAAAACAACTTTGTTAGAGTCACTTCAGAGCCGAAAAAAGCTCTTTAAAGGATCGATTTCGGCAAAACTAGTTATAATGACTTTGTTTTAGCGCGAAGTGAGTTTTTAAGGCCTGTTGGAGCTCCAAATCAGTCCCTAAGACTGATTACAATATATTATAAGTTCAAATACTTACTTGGGATCAAAACAACTTCGGTAGAGTCACATCGGAGCTAAGAAACGCATTTAAAGTCTCGATTTACGCAAAACTAGCTATAAGTACTTAGTTTTTTAGCGAAGTGACTTTTTAAGGCTTGTTGGAGCTCCAAATGAGTCACGAAGACTTATTATAATATATTATATGGTCAAATACTCATTTAGGATTAAAACAACTTTGCTAGAGTCACTACGGAGCCAAAAAAGCCCTTTAGAGGCTCTATTTAGGAAAAACTAGTTAAAAAGACTTAGTTTTTGCGCAAGGTGAGGTTTTAAGCCTTGTTGGTTGTCCAAATGAGTCCCTAAGACTTATTATAATATATTGTTTATATAAATAAACATTTAGTATCGAAACAACTTTGCTAGTGTCACTTCGGAGCCAAAAAAAAGCCTTTAAAGACTCGATTTCGGCAAAACTAGTTATAATCACTTTGTTTTAGCGCGAAGTGAATTTTTAAGGCTTGTTGCAGCTCCAAATGAGTTCCTAAGACTTATTATATTACACTATATGTTCAAATACTTGTTTGGGATCAAAAAAACTTTCCTAGAGTGACATCGGAGCAAAAAAACCCAATTTAAAGGCTCGATTTAGGCAAAACTAATTAGAAGTACTCAGTTTTTGCGCGAAGTGACTTTTTAAGGCTTGTTGGAGTTCCGAATGAGTCCAAAGACTCATTATATTATATTATATGTTCAAATATTCATTTAGGAACAAACTAACTTTGCTAAAGTCACTTCGGCGCAAAAAATAACTCTTTAAAGGCTCGATTTAAGCAAAACTGGTTATAGGAACTTAGTTTTTGCGCGAGGTGAGTTTTTAAGGCTTGATGGAGATCCAAATTAGTCCCTAAGACTTATTATAATATATTACTTGTTTAAATACACATTTAGTATCGAAACAACTTTGCTAATGTCAATTCGGAGCCAAAAAAGCCTTTCAAGACTCTATTTCAACAAAACTAGTTATAATCACTTTGTTTTAGTGCGAAATGACTTTTTAAGGCTTGTTGGATAACCATATGAGTTAATAGGACTTATTATAATACATTATATGTTCAAATACTTATTTTGGATCAAAACAACTTCGGTAGAGTCACATCGGAGCCAAAATACGCATTTAAAGTCTCGATTTACGCAAAACTAGCTATAAGTACTTAATTTTTTCGCGAGGTAAGTTTTTAAGGATTGTTGGAGATTCAAATGCGTCCCTAATACTTATTATAATATGTTATATGTTTAAATACACAATTGGGATCAAAACAACTTTGTTAGAGTCACTTCAGAGCCGAAAAAAGCTCTTTAAAGGATCGATTTCGGCAAAACTAGTTATAATGACTTTGTTTTAGCGCGAAGTGAGTTTTTAAGGCCTGTTGGAGCTCCAAATCAGTCCCTAAGACTGATTGCAATATATTATAAGTTCAAATACTTACTTGGGATCAAAACAACTTCGGTAGAGTCACATCGGAGCTAAAAAACGCATTTAAAGTCTCGATTTACGCAAAACTAGCTATAAGTACTTAGTTTTTTAGCGAAGTGACTTTTTAAGGCTTGTTGGAGCTCCAAATAAGTCACGAAGACTTATTATAATATATTATATGGTCAAATACTCATTTAGGGTTAAAACAACTTTGCTAGAGTCACTACGGAGCCAAAAAAGCCATTTAGAGGCTCTATTTAGGAAAAACTAGTTAAAAAGACTTAGTTTTTGCGCAAGGTGAGGTTTTAAGCCTTGTTGGTTGTCCAAATGAGTCCCTAAGACTTATTATAATATATTATTTATTTAAATAAACATTTAGTATCGAAACAACTTTGCTAGTGTCACTTTGCAGACAAAAAAAGCCTTTAAAGACTCGATTTCGGCAAAACTAGTTATAATCACTTTGTTTTTGCGCGAAGTGAATTTTTAAGGCTTGTTGCAGCTCCAAATGAGTTCCTAAGACTTATTATATTACACTATATATTCAAATACTTGTTTGGGATCAAAAAAACTTTCCTAGAGTCACATCGGAGCAAAAAAAACCCATTTAAAGGCTCGATTAAGGCAAAACTAGTTAGAAGTACTCAGTTTTTGCACGAAATGACCTTTAAAAGGCTTGTTGGAATTCCGAATGAGTTCAAAGACTCATTATATTATATTATATGTTCAAATATTCATTTAGGAACAAACCAACTTTGCTAAAGTCACTTCGGCGCAAAAAAAAAGCTCTTTAAAGGCTCGATTTAAGCAAAACTAGTTATAAGGACTTAGTTTTTGCGCGAGGTGAGTTTTTAAGGCTGGATGGAGATCCAAATAAGTTCCTAAGACTTATTATAATATATTACTTGTTTAAATGCACATTTAGTATCGAAACAACTTTGCTAATGTCAATTCGGAGCCAAAAAAGCCTTTCAAGACTTTATTTCGGCAAAACTAGTTATAATCACTTTGTTTTAGTGCGAAGTGACTTTTTAAGGCTTGTTGGATCACCATATAAGTTAATAAGACTTATTATAATACATTATATGTTCAAATATTTATTTTGGATCAAAACAACGTCGGTAGAGTCACATCGGAGCCAAAATACGCATTTAAAGTCTCGATTTACGCAAAACTAGCTATAAGTACTTAGTTTTTTCGCGAGGTAAGTTTTTAAGGATTGTTGGAGATTCAAATGCGTCCCTAATACTTATTATAATATGTTATATATTTAAATACACAATTGGGATCAAAACAAATTTGTTAGAGTCACTTCGGAACCGAAAAAACCTCTTTAATGGCTCGATTTCGGCAAAACTAGTTATAATGACTTTGTTTTAGCGCGAAGTGAGTTTTTAAGGCCTGTTGGAGCTCCAAATCAGTCCCTAAGACTGATTACAATATATTATAAGTTCAAATACTTACTTGGGATCAAAACAACTTCGGTAGAGTCACATCGGAGCCAAAATACGCATTTAAAGTCTCGATTTACGCAAAACTAGCTATAAGTACTTAGTTTTTTCGCGAAGTGAAATTTTAAGGCTTGTTAGAGCTCTAAATGAGTCACGAAGACTTATTATAATAAATTATATGTTCAAATACTCATTTAGGATTAAAACAACTTTGCTTGAGTCACTTCGGAGCCAAAAAAGCCCTTTAGAGGCCCTATTTAGGAAAAAGTAGTTAAAAAGACTTAGTTTTTGCGCAAGGTGAGGTTTTAAGCCTTGTTGGTTGTCCAAATGAGTCCCTAAGACTTATTATAATATATTATTTATTTAAATAAACATTTAGTATCGAAACAACTTTGCTAGTGTCACTTCAGAGCCAAAAAAAGCCTTTAAAGACTCGATTTCGGCAAAACTAGTTATAATTACTTTGTTTTAGCGCGAAGTGAATTTTTAAGGCTTGTTGCAGCTCCAAATGAGTTTCTAAGACTTATTATATTACACTATAAGTTCAAATACTTGTTTGGGATCAAAAAAACTTTCCTAGAGTCACATCGGAGCAAAAAAACCCATTTAAAGGCTCGATTTAGGCAAAACTAGTTAGAAGTACTCAGTTTTTGCGAGAAGTGACTTTTTAAAGCTTGTTGGAGTTCCGAATGAGTCCAAAGACTCATTATATTATATTATATGTTCAAATATTCATTTAGGAACAAACCAAATTTGCTAAAGTCACTTCGGCGCAAAAAAAAAGCTCTTTAAAGGCTCGATTTCAACAAAACTAGTTATAATCACTTTGTTTTACTGCGAAGTGACTTTTTAAGGCTTGTTGGATCACCATATGAGTTAATAAGACTTATTATAATACATTATATGTTCAAATACTTATTTTGGATTAAAACAACTTCGATAGAGTCACATCGGAGCCAAAATACACATTTAAAGTCTCGATTTACGCAAAACTAGCTATAAGTAGATAGTTTTTTCGCGAGGTTAGTTTTTAAGGATTGTTGGAGATTCAAATGCGTCCCTAATACTTATTATAATATGTTATATATTTAAATACACAATTGGGATCAAAATAACTTTGTTAGACTCACTTCGGAGCCGAAAAAAGCTCTTTAAAAGCTCGATTTCGGCAAAACTAGTTATAATGACTTTGTTTTAGCGCGAAGTGAGTTTTTAAGGCCTGTTGGAGCTCCAAATCAGTCCCTAAGACTGATTACAATATATTATAAGTTCAAATACTTACTTGGGATCAAAACAACTTCGGTAGAGTCACATCGGAGCCAAAATACGCATTTAAAGTCTCGATTTACGCAAAACTAGCTATAAGCACTTAGTTTTTTCGCGAAGTGAATTTTTAAGGCTTGTTGGAGCTTCAAATGAGTCACGAAGGCTTATTATAATATATTATATTGTCAAATACTCATTTAGGATTAAAACAACTTTGCTCGAGTCACTACGGAGCCAATAAAGCCCTTTAGAGGCTCTATTTATGAAAAACTAATTAAAAAGACTTAGTTTTTGCGCAAGGTGAGGTTTTAAGCCTTGTTGGTTGTCCAAATGAGTCCCTAAGACTTATTATAATATATTATTTATTTAAATAAACATTTAGTATCGAAACAACTTTGCTAGTGTCACTTCGGAGCCAAAAAAAGCCTTTAAAGACTCGATTTCGGCAAAACTAGTTATAATCACTTTGTTTTAGCGCGAAGTGAATTTTTAAGGCTTGTTGCAGCTCTAAATGAGTTCCTAAGACTTATTATATTACACTATATGTTCAAATACTTGTTTGGGATCAAAAAAACTTTCCTAGAGTCACATCGGAGCAAAAAAACCCATTTAAAGGCTCGATTTAGGCAAAACTAGTTAGAAGTACTCAGTTTTTGCGCGAAGTGACTTTTTAAGGCTTGTTGGAGTTCCGAATGAGTCCAAAGACTCATTATATTATATTATATGTTCAAATATTCATTTATGAACAAACCAACTTTGGTAAAGTCACTTCGGCGCAAAAAAAAGCTCTTTAAAGGCTCGATTTAAGCAAAACTAGTTATAAGGACTTAGTTTTTGCGCGAGGTGAGTTTTTAAGGCTTGGTGGAGATCCAAATTAGTCCCTAAGACTTATTATAATATATTACTTGTTTAAATATACATTTAGTATCGAAACAACTTTGCTAGTGTCAATTCGGAGCCAAAAAAGCCTTTCAAGACTCTATTTCAACAAAACTAGTTATAATCACTTTGTTTTAGTGCGAAGTGACTTTTTAAGGCTTGTTGGATCACCATATGAGTTAATAAGACTTATTATAATACATTATATGTTCAAATACTTATTTTGGATTAAAACAACTTCGATAGAGTCACATCGGAGCCAAAATACACATTTAAAGTCTCGATTTACGCAAAACTAGCTATAAGTAGATAGTTTTTTCGCGAGGTTAGTTTTTAAGGATTGTTGGAGATTCAAATGCGTCCCTAATACTTATTATAATATGTTATATATTTAAATACACAATTGGGATCAAAACAACTTTGTTAGAGTCACTTCGGACCCGAAAAAAGCTCTTTAAATGCTCGATTTCGGCAAAACTAGTTATAATGACTTTGTTTTAGCGCGAAGTGAGTTTTTAAGGCCTGTTGGAGCTCCAAATCAGTCCCTAAGACTGATTACAATATATTATCAGTTCAAATACTTACTTGGGATCAAAACAACTTCGGTAGAGTCACATCGGAGCCAAAATACGCATTTAAAGTCTCGATTTACGCAAAACTAGCTATAAGCACTTAGTTTTTTCGCGAAGTGAATTTTTAAGGCTTGTTGGAGCTCCAAATGAGTCACGAAGGCTTATTATAATATATTATATTGTCAAATACTCATTTAGGATTAAAACAACTTTGCTAGAGTCACTACGGAGCCAATAAAGCCCTTTAGAGGCTCTATTTATGAAAAACTAATTAAAAAGACTTAGTTTTTGCGCAAGGTGAGGTTTTAAGCCTTGTTGGTTGTCCAAATGAGTCCCTAAGACTTATTATAATATATTATTTATTTAAATAAACATTTAGTATCGAAACAACTTTGCTAGTGTCACTTCGGAGCCAAAAAAAGCCTTTAAAGACTCGATTTCGGCAAAACTAGTTATAATCACTTTGTTTTAGCGCGAAGTGAATTTTTAAGGCTTGTTGCAGCTCTAAATGAGTTCCTAAGACTTATTATATTACACTATATGTTCAAATACTTGTTTGGGATCAAAAAAACTTTCCTAGAGTCACATCGGAGCAAAAAAAACCCATTTAAAGGCTCGATTTAGGCAAAACTAGTTAGAAGTACTCAGTTTTTGCGCGAAGTGACTTTTTAAGGCTTGTTGGAGTTCCGAATGAGTCCAAAGACTCATTATATTATATTATATGTTCAAATATTCATTTATGAATAAACCAACTTTGCTAAAGTCACTTCGGCGCAAAAAAAAGCTCTTTAAAGGCTCGATTTAAGCAAAACTAGTTATAAGGACTTAGTTTTTGCGCGAGGTGAGTTTTTAAGGCTTGATGGAGATCCAAATTAGTTCCTAAGACTTATTATAATATATTACTTGTTTAAATACACATTTAGTATCGAAACAACTTTGCTAGTGTCAATTCGGAGCCAAAAAAGCCTTTCAAGACTCTATTTCAACAAAACTAGTTATAATCACTTTGTTTTACTGCGAAGTGACTTTTTAAGGCTTGTTGGATCACCATATGAGTTAATAAGACTTATTATAATACATTATATGTTCAAATACTTATTTTGGATTAAAACAACTTCGATAGAGTTACATCGGAGCCAAAATACACATTTAAAGTCTCGATTTACGCAAAACTAGCTATAAGTAGATAGTTTTTTCGCGAGGTTAGTTTTTAAGGATTGTTGGAGATTCAAATGCGTCCCTAATACTTATTATAATATGTTATATATTTAAATACACAATTGGGATCAAAACAACTTTGTTAGAGTCACTTCGGAGCCGAAAAAAGCTCTTTAAAGGCTCGATTTCGGCAAAACTAGTTATAATGACTTTGTTTTAGCGCGAAGTGAGTTTTTAAGGCCTGTTGCAGCTCCAAATCAGTCCCTAAGACTGATTACAATATATTATAAGTTCAAATACATACTTGGGATCAAAACAACTTCGGTAGAGTCACATCGGAGCCAAAATACGCATTTAAAGTCTCGATTTACGCAAAACTAGCTATAAGCACTTAGTTTTTTCACGAAGTGAATTTTTAAGGCTTGTTGGAGCTCCAAATGAGTCACGAAGGCTTATTATAATATATTATATTGTCAAATACTCATTTAGGATTAAAACAACTTTGCTAGAGTCACTACGGAGCCAATAAAGCCCTTTAGAGGCTCTATTTATGAAAAACTAATTAAAAAGACTTAGTTTTTGCGCAAGGTGAGGTTTTAAGCCTTGTTGGTTGTCCAAATGAGTCCCTAAGACTTATTATAATATATTATTTATTTAAATAAACATTTAGTATCGAAACAACTTTGCTAGTGCCAAAAAAAGCCTTTAAAGACTCGATTTCGGCAAAACTAGTTATAATCACTTTGTTTTAGCGCGAAGTGAATTTTTAAGGCTTGTTGCAGCTCTAAATAAGTTCCTAAGACTTATTATATTACACTATATGTTCAAATACTTGTTTGGGATCAAAAAAACTTTCCTAGAGTCACATCGGAGCAAAAAAACCCATTTAAAGGCTCGATTTAGGCAAAACTAGTTAGAAGTACTCAGTTTTTGCGCGAAGTGATTTTTTAAGGCTTGTTGGAGTTCCGAATGAGTCCAAAGACTCATTATATTTTATTATATGTTCAAATATTCATTTATGAACAAACCAACTTTGGTAAAGTCACTTCGGCGCAAAAAAAAGCTCTTTAAAGGCTCGATTTAAGCAAAACTAGTTATAAGGACTTAGTTTTTGCGCGAGGTGAGTTTTTAAGGCTTGATGGAGATCCAAATTAGTCCCTAAGACTTATTATAATATATTACTTGTTTAAATACACATTTAGTATCGAAACAACTTTGCTAGTGTCAATTCGGAGCCAAAAAAGCCTTTCAAGACTCTATTTCAACAAAACTAGTTATAATCACTTTGTTTTAGTGCGAAGTGACTTTTTAAGGCTTGTTGGATCACCATAAGAGTTAATAAGACTTATTATAATACATTATATGTTCAAATACTAATTTTGGATTAAAACAACTTCGATAGAGTCACATCGGAGCCAAAATACACATTTAAAGTCTCGATTTACGCAAAACTAGCTATAAGTAGATAGTTTTTTCGCGAGGTTAGTTTTTAAGGATTGTTGGAGATTCAAATGCGTCCCTAATACTTATTATAATATGTTATATATTTAAATACACAATTGGGATCAAAACAACTTTGTTAGAGTCACTTCGGAGCCGAAAAAAGCTCTTTAAAGGCTCGATTTCGGCAAAACTAGTTATAATGACTTTGTTTTAGCGCGAAGTGAGTTTTTAAGGCCTGTTGCAGCTCCAAATCAGTCCCTAAGACTGATTACAATATATTATAAGTTCAAATACATACTTGGGATCAAAACAACTTCGGTAGAGTCACATCGGAGCCAAAATACGCATTTAAAGTCTCGATTTACGCAAAACTAGCTATAAGCACTTAGTTTTTTCACGAAGTGAATTTTTAAGGCTTGTTGGAGCTCCAAATGAGTCACGAAGGCTTATTATAATATATTATATTGTCAAATACTCATTTAGGATTAAAACAACTTTGCTAGAGTCACTACGGAGCCAATAAAGCCCTTTAGAGGCTCTATTTATGAAAAACTAATTAAAAAGACTTAGTTTTTGCGCAAGGTGAGGTTTTAAGCCTTGTTGGTTGTCCAAATGAGTCCCTAAGACTTATTATAATATATTATTTATTTAAATAAACATTTAGTATCGAAACAACTTTGCTAGTGCCAAAAAAAGCCTTTAAAGACTCGATTTCGGCAAAACTAGTTATAATCACTTTGTTTTAGCGCGAAGTGAATTTTTAAGGCTTGTTGCAGCTCTAAATGAGTTCCTAAGACTTATTATATTACACTATATGTTCAAATACTTGTTTGGGATCAAAAAAACTTTCCTAGAGTCACATCGGAGCAAAAAAACCCATTTAAAGGCTCGATTTAGGCAAAACTAGTTAGAAGTACTCAGTTTTTCCGCGAAGTGATTTTTTAAGGCTTGTTGGAGTTCCGAATGAGTCCAAAGACTCATTATATTTTATTATATGTTCAAATATTCATTTATGAACAAACCAACTTTGGTAAAGTCACTTCGGCGCAAAAAAAAGCTCTTTAAAGGCTCGATTTAAGCAAAACTAGTTATAAGGACTTAGTTTTTGCGCGAGGTGAGTTTTTAAGGCTTGATGGAGATCCAAATTAGTCCCTAAGACTTATTATAATATATTACTTGTTTAAATACACATTTAGTATCGAAACAACTTTGCTAGTGTCAATTCGGAGCCAAAAAAGCCTTTCAAGACTCTATTTCAACAAAACTAGTTATAATCACTTTGTTTTAGTGCGAAGTGACTTTTTAAGGCTTGTTGGATCACCATAAGAGTTAATAAGACTTATTATAATACATTATATGTTCAAATACTAATTTTGGATTAAAACAACTTCGATAGAGTCACATCGGAGCCAAAATACACATTTAAAGTCTCGATTTACGCAAAACTAGCTATAAGTAGATAGTTTTTTCGCGAGGTTAGTTTTTAAGGATTGTTGGAGATTCAAATGCGTCCCTAATACTTATTATAATATGTTATATATTTAAATACACAATTGGGATCAAAACAACTTTGTTAGAGTCACTTCGGACCCGAAAAAAGCTCTTTAAAGGCTCGATTTCGGCAAAACTAGTTATAATGACTTTGTTTTAGCGCGAAGTGAGTTTTTAAGGCCTGTTGGAGCTCCAAATCAGTCCCTAAGACTGATTACAATATATTATAAGTTCAAATACTTACTTGGGATCAAAACAACTTCGGTAGAGTCACATCGGAGCCTAAATACGCATTTAAAGTCTCGATTTACGCAAAACTAGCTATAAGCACTTAGTTTTTTCGCGAAGTGAATTTTTAAGGCTTGTTGGAGCTCCAAATGAGTCACGAAGGCTTATTATAATATATTATATTGTCAAATACTCATTTAGGATTAAAACAACTTTGCTAGAGTCACTACGGAGCCAATAAAGCCCTTTAGAGGCTCTATTTATGAAAAACTAATTAAAAAGACTTAGTTTTTGCGCAAGGTGAGGTTTTAAGCCTTGTTGGTTGTCCAAATGAGTCCCTAAGACTTATTATAATATATTATTTATTTAAATAAACATTTAGTATCGAAACAACTTTGCTAGTGTCACTTCGGAGCCAAAAAAAAGCCTTTAAAGACTCGATTTCGGCAAAACTAGTTATAATCACTTTGTTTTAGCGCGAAGTGAATTTTTAAGGCTTGTTGCAGCTCTAAATGAGTTCCTAAGACTTATTATATTACACTATATGTTCAAATACTTGTTTGGGATCAAAAAAACTTTCCTAGAGTCACATCGGAGCAAAAAAACCCATTTAAAGGCTCGATTTAGGCAAAACTAGTTAGAAGTACTCAGTTTTTGCGCGAAGTGACTTTTTAAGGCTTGTTGGAGTTCCGAATGAGTCCAAAGACTCATTATATTATATTATATGTTCAAATATTCATTTATGAACAGACCAACTTTGCTAAAGTCACTTCGGCGCAAAAAAAAGCTCTTTAAAGGCTCGATTTAAGCAAAACTAGTTATAAGGACTTAGTTTTTGCGCGAGGTGAGTTTTTAAGGCTTGATGGAGATCCAAATTAGTCCCTAAGACTTATTATAATATATTACTTGTTTAAATACACATTTAGTATCGAAACAACTTTGCTAGTTGATGAGTGTGTGTATACACACTCGTTTGCCCTTGAATTTTACCTATATCCGATGTAAATCCTCAAGTTTAAGGTTCTTTAATGTGGTTTTTGAGATGTTGTAGGATTAAACATCAAGGTGACAAAAAGAAGCACAAAGTGTGAAATTATTGACATAAACTACTTGAAGAACTTTTCTCACAATGGATAAACGAGCTTCATAGCATGACATCGACGCAAAGTGACTAAGACGGACACGAGACACCCTTAGGCCCATCTCGTGCGCCCAAGCCCGCCAAAAACGCACCTTCGGATCCAAAAGTTCCACCCTATTTTGCTTGGTCGCAATGCGACCTATTTTGGTCGCAATGCGACCAACATTTTAGTAAATGCGACCAACATTTTAGTAAATGCTGAATGGTTTTGCGTATTGCGACCACAATGCGACCAACCCAATTTCGGGTGTCGCAATGGTGTCGCAATGCGACCAACCCAATTTTCAGGTGTCGCAATGGTGTCGCAATGGTGTCGCAATGCGACCAAGGTTATTGTTTCTGGTGTCGCAATGGTGTCGCATTGCGACCAATATTCCAAATGTGCCCACCACGTGTCTGACACATGCTTAACTTCGAATTTTTGGCTCTATTTCAGCCATTAGATGTAAAATCAATGGCCAAGATGAGTGGATGAGATAGGGCAACATGCTTAGTTAGGGGAAGGGCACAAGGAACGAAAAAAGGGGACTTGGAGAGGAATTTTTGAAAGACATTCTTGGAGGCAAGAGGAAGAGGAAGATAGCTACCATCATCAACAACCACCATTAATTCTTGAGCAAGAAACTTGTGTTTGAATATTTTCTCAACTCTTTTCTTTATTTCTAGCTTGTTTTAGTTGTATTATTGTGGAACTTTTATTTATGCTATGTTGAACATGAATAGTAGTAGCTAAACTTATTTGGATTCAAGGGTGGTGTAGTTCACCCTTGAAGTGCCATGAACTCTTAGTCTATTAATGAGGTTTTTATTCATTCTATTGTGATGCTTGGTTTTAAATATCTTTTAGTCATTTTGCAATCAACTTTGCTATAGCCATGGTATAGTAGAGACATTGTGAGAGATTAATTGCCTTAGGAAATTAACATTGCTTGGAAAAGAGTGTTGAAATCCTTGAATGAGTAATCACATCTAATGTAGCCTTGAGACCGGGAGGAGATAGGCAATTTAGATAATCTTATGAGGGAACTTAAGGAGTGATTATTTAACCGGTTAGTTAGGAATAACAACTCGGTAAATTAATCATGTAAAATTCTCATTCACGCTCGGAAGAGGTGAATGAGAGATATAATAGAACCTCTAGATTAATTGAATGAATTGAGTTAATGGATTAGACTAAGAAGAAATGGCATGGATTGGTGGATGAAATCAACCCTTGGATCCTATTTTATCATATTGGTAGTTCCTTAGTACTCTTGTTGTCATTTAATACTTGTTATTTAAATTTTAATGCTTTTAGCTTGCAAATTTTAGTTTAATTTATTTCACTCTCGAAATCTACGTCTAGATAGCATATCGAATTAATTAAGTGATAATTAATTTTAATCATAAACCAATCAATCCTCGTGGGAGACGATCTTTTATACTATAACTTGGCCCGTGCACTTGCGGGGTGGCTCTGAACCGAGTCACATTGGTGTGATTAATTAAGATCAGCAACAAGTTTTTGGCGCCGTTGCCGGGGATTGAACGGCAAAGAATTAAAATTAATATTGCTCTTATTTATTTGATCCCTAATCTAGACATTTTAGTTACTCTTTCCTTAACTTATTTATTTCCCTTTATCTTCTCACAGTGCATGCGAAGTTCCCGGCCCGAGCTACTACCGTTTAATCCCGAGATCGAGCGCACTTGTCGGAGAAATCGCAAGGAGCGACATTTAAGAAGACAAATGGCGGATCCAAATGCCGCCCACCCTCGGGTCCAAGATGAAGACGGGGCCGAGATTGATGAAAATCAAAGGACGTTGAAGGATTATTTCCGTCCTATTCTCAATGAGCACTATTCGGGGATCCGGCGACAACCGATAAATGCCAACAACTTTGAGCTCAAGCCGGCCCTCATCTCAATGGTCCAACAAAATCAATATGGCGGTCTACCTTCGGAGGATCCCAACACTCATCTCAACATGTTTATGGAGATAGCCGACACCATAAAGCTTAACGGAGTTACTCAAGATGCAATCCGAATGAGGCTATTCCCATTCTCTTTACGGGATCGTGCGCGGGCTTGGTTGCATTCGATAGAGCCCGGAAGCATTGGAACTTGGGAGGAACTCGCCTCTAGGTTCCTCTCACGTTTCTTCCCGCCCGCCAAGACATCTCAATTGAGGACCGAGATTGCTCTTTTCCGACAAAGGGATGCCGAGCCACTTCATGAAGCGTGGGATCGTTTTAATGAAATGATAAGAAAGTGCCCACAACACGGCTACCAAGAGTGGTCCATCATTCAACTTTTCCATAATGGTTTGAACACTGAGAGCCGAACACTTGTCAATGCGGCCGCCGGAGGGTCATTGATGTCGAAAACCACCGATCAAGCACGTCAACTTCTTGATGAAATGGCATCCAATAATTGTGATTGGCCGGATGAGCGGCAAGCACCGGTGAAAATCGCCGGCAAATACAATGTGGATCCTATGCTAGCTCTCACCGCTCAAATGGCGGCTTTGACTAGGCAAATATCGGAACTAACTACAAAGGGGGCACCTTCTAGTCAAGAGAAAGCAATGGCGACGAATGTGGCATTTACCGAGGAAGAGGAGAATAGTGAGCAATGTCAATTTGTGGGCAATCGCAACTTCAACTACCGACCACCGCAAGACAACATTTTTAGGCCCAAAAACAATTTGCCTCCTCATTATCACCCCGGCCTCCGCAACCATGAGAACTTCTCTTATGGGAACCAAAGAAACGCCATCATACCACCGGGTCCAAGCCAACAAATGGGAGAAAGAAAGCCGTCCCTCGAAGAGAACTTGAATTCTTTCATCACCGAAGTACGGGGCAAATTCAAGCAACAAGATGGGCGTCTTGATAACTTGGAGACACATTGTACTAATATGAATGCTACCATGAAGTCTTTGGAGATGCAAGTGGGGCAAATCGCTCAATCCTTCAAAGGGAAGAACAAGGAGTCTTTTCCTAGTGACACGGAACCGAACCCACGGCAATGCAACGTCGTGACCTTGAGGAGTGGCAAAGTGATCGGAGACTCTAAGGAGAAGAAGCGGGACAATGGTGAAGAGGTTAAGGAAGGCAACGAGAAAGAAGAACAAGACATAATGTTACACGAAGAGCCAATGATCAAGGAAGGGAATGAGCCAAGAGTTGAACCGGGGAACATCACATTCCCCGATAATCCTCCAATTCTCAAACCACCATTGCCTTTCCCTCAACGATTTCAAAAGAAGAAGCTTGATTCTCAATTTTCCAAGTTTCTTGAGATTTTCAAGAAAATTCACATTAATATTCCTTTTGCGGATGCTTTAAAGCAAATGCCCAATTATGCTAAGTTCATGAAGGATGTGATGTCAAAGAAGAGACGCTTGGAAGAATATGAGACGGTGAAGCTCACGGAGGAATGTAGTGCTATCTTGCAAAGAAAGCTACCGAAGAAAGCAAAAGATCCGGGTAGTTTTACTATTCCTTGTACTATAGGTGGTTCTTCATTTGAGAAAGCCTTGTGTGATTTGGGTGCTAGTATCAATCTCATGCCATTGTCCGTGTTTCGAAAATTAGGTCTTGGCGAGGTATAGCCAACCACTATCTCATTGCAAATGGCGGATCGTTCCATCACCTATCCCAAAGGAATTATTGAAGATGTGTTGGTAAAGGTAAACAAGTTTATATTTCCGGTGGATTTTGTTGTTCTTGACATGGAGGAAGACCGGGAGATCCCTATCATACTTGGAAGGCCATTCTTAGCAACCGGGCGAGCACTTATAGATGTCCACAATGGGAACCTTACTCTTCGAGTTAATGGAGAAGAGATTGTCTTCAACATATTCAATGCGATGAAGTTTGACAACGAAGAGCCTTCTTGTAATCGGGTGGATATTGTGTACCAATGTGTAGAGACATTCTTCGAAGACTTAACACCCCGGGATCCATTGGAGCATTGCTTGGTTCATTCTTCATCCCGAAAAGGTGAGCTTCCCGAATCTCAATATGGTGATACTTATTACATTGGGAGCAATGAAAAGGTGGAGAATGTGTCATCCCTTGAAGAATTAGTGGAAGAAAAGAGAATGGGTGATGTTGCGGAAGATCTTGAGCTTAAAGAGATGGATGACCCAAAAACACCTCAAGAGAAGCTTATTTTGAAGCCATTGCCCGACCACTTGAAGTATGTTTATTTGGACAAAGACAATACGAAGCCGGTTATTTTATCGGCAAGCTTGACAAGTGAACAAGAAGAGAAGTTGTTAAAGGTGCTAAGGATGCATGAAACCGCTATAGGGTGGACCATTGCCGACATTAAGGGGATAAGTCCAACGATTTGTATGCACAAGATCTTGATGGAGGAGTCCTACAAGCCTACCGTGGAGCATCAACGTCGATTGAATCCGGCAATGAAAGAAGTGGTAAGAGCGGAGGTGATGAACTTGTTAAAGGCCGGGATTATCTATGCTATCTCGGATAGTCCTTGGGTGAGTCCCGTTCAAGTAGTACCAAAGAAGGGAGGCATGACGGTCGTTAAGGATGAAAAGAATGAACTCATTCCGATGAGGACAGTTACCGGGTGGAGAGTGTGCATTGATTACCGTAAGCTCAACAAAGCGACTAGAAAAGACCACTTCCCACTTCCATTCATTGACCAAATGTTGGATAGATTGGCGGGTTATGCCTACTATTGCTTTCTTGATGGGTATTCCGGTTACAACCAAATTGCAATTGCACCGGAGGATCAAGACAAGACCACATTCACTTGTCCTTACGGTACGTTCGCTTTTCGTCGAATGCCATTTGGTTTGTGTAATGCTCCCGCCACCTTTCAACGATGCATGATGGCCATCTTTTCCGACTTAGTGGAGGATATTATGGAGGTGTTCATGGATGATTTTTCCGTTTTTGGATCCTCTTTTGATCATTGCCTCCACAACTTGTCTCGAGTGTTGAAACGTTGTCAAGACACGAACTTGGTGCTCAATTGGGAAAAATGTCATTTTATGGTTCGTGAAGGGATAGTTTTGGGACATAAAGTCTCGGTGGATGGACTTGAGGTCGACCGAGCAAAGGTAGCGGTGATTGAGAAGCTACCACCACCAACCAATGTCAAGGGAGTAAGAAGTTTCTTGGGACACGCCGGGTTTTATCGCCGTTTCATCAAGGATTTTTTGAAGATTGTGAAACCTTTGTGTTCCTTGTTAGAGAAAGAGGCACCATTTATTTTTTATGATGCTTGTTTGCTTGCATTTAATGATATTAAAAAGCGTCTTACCTTGGCCCCTATCATGGTGGTTCCCGATTGGAAAGAACCATTTGAGATAATGTGTGATGCTAGTGACTGTGCTATTGGAGCGGTCCTCGGCCAAAAGAAAGACAAGATCTTTCGTGCCATCTATTACACTAGTCGTACTTTGCAAGACGCACAACTCAATTACACAACCACTGAGAAAGAGATGTTGGCAGTAGTGTATGCTTGTGACAAATTTCGCTCTTATATCATCGGGACAAAGGTGATTGTGTACACCGATCATGCCGCTATTCGCTATCTTTTTGCGAAAAAAGATGCAAAGCCCCGGTTGATTCGATTGGTGCTTCTACTTCAAGAGTTTGACATGGAGATAAAAGACAAGAAAGGGAGTGAGAATTTGGTGGCGTATCATCTTTCTAGGCTTGAAAAGGAAGGAGATAATTCTGAGACAATCATTCAAGAAACCTTCCCGGATGAGCAAATTCTTTCCTTGATGGCGAATGTACCATGGTATGCCGATCTCGTCAACTTTCTCGTTTGTAATGTGCTTCCCCCCGACCTTACTCCACAACAAAAGAAGAAGTTCCTTCATGATGCCAAGAACTACTATTGGGACGATCCATTGTTGTTCAAAAGATGTTCGGATTTAGTAATTCGACGATGTGTACCGGAAGAAGAAGTTCCCAATATTCTTTACCATTGCCACTCGTCACCATGCGGAGGCCACTTTGGAGTCACCCGAACCGCATCTAAGGTACTTAATGCCGGCTTCTATTGGCCTTCCTTATTCCATGATTGCCATGAATATGTGAAGAGTTGTGATCGTTGTCAACGAGTGGGAAATATATCTAGAAGACATGAGATGCCCTTGACGAATATTCTTGAAGTGGAAGTCTTTGATGTATGGGGTATTGATTTCATGGGCCCTTTTCCTCCATCTTTTGGACAACTCTACATTTTATTGGCCGTGGATTATGTTTCTAAATGGGTAGAAGCAATTGCAACGTCCACCAATGATGCCAAGGTGGTGGTCAAGTTCCTTCATAAGCACATTCTCAAAAGATTTGGAGCTCCTAGAGCCATTATTAGTGATGAAGGCACTCACTTTTGCAACAAAATATTTGATGCTTTGATGGCAAAGTATGGAGTGAGACACAAGGTTGCCTTAGCCTACCACCCACAATCTAATGGACAAGCAGAAGTTTCCAACCGGGAGATAAAACTCATCTTAGAGAAAACGGTGAACTTGAACCGCAAGGATTGGTCTACAAAGCTTGATGATGCTTTATGGGCTTACCGGACGGCTTATAAGACACCGATTGGCATGTCACCATACCGATTGGTTTTTGGGAAAGCTTGTCACCTTCCGGTTGAACTTGAACACCGGGCATTTTGGGCAATCAAGAAACTAAATTTTAGCATGGAGGCTTCCGGTGAGCGTCGTCTTCTCCAACTCGATGAATTGGAGGAAATTCGCAATGATGCCTATGACAATGCTCGGATTTATAAAGATCGCACCAAGAAGTGGCATGATAAAAATATTTTGAGGCGTCACTTCGCACCGGGAGACAAGGTTTTGCTTTATAATTCGAGACTCAAGCTATTCCCTGGCAAATTGAAGTCGAGGTGGTCCGGTCCGTTTACCGTCAACAAAGCATTTCCGTTTGGTACTGTTGAGCTTCAAAAAGATGACGGGAATTTGTTTCGCGTAAATGGACAACGCGTCAAGCTTTACTATGGTGGGGAGATCAAGAAAATATCTAGCATCAAGCTAGATGATAGAGAGTAGAGAGCAAAGGTGCCAAGACGTCAAGCTATCGACGATAAAAATTTAGCGCTTCTTGGGAGGCAACCCAAGGTTAATTTCCTCGACTTAAGTCATGTTTATTTCAATTTTTATTTTTATCGTCTTGTTTTATTTTTGTTTCTATTTAGTTTTATTTTTATTTTCCTTTTTGTTTTGGTGAGTTAGTGAATTTTTCTTTTGCAATTTGCTTGTATTGAAATTATGTTAATTTTGGGGGAATTTTGATGTAAAAAAAAAAAAAATCATTATTTTTGAGTGTTTTAGAATTAAGTTTGGGTGGGTTTGTAATTTTTATTTTATTTTGAGGTATATTCAAAAAACAAAAAAAAACAAAAAAAAACAAAAAAAACAAAACAAAACAAAACAAAACAAAAAAAAAAAGAAAAAAAAGAAAAAGAGTTTAAAAAAAAAAAAAAAAAAAAACAAAACAAAGAGGTCAAATGCGCAGCCCCTCACGCCCACTGAATCCAATTCCCCCAAGCCACACCCATTTCCACACCTAAACCTCCACTTATCTCATTTTCTCTCAACTAAAATCATCACCCAAGCTACAGCCGATTATCACCACATCATGATACTCCAAGCTACTATATCATCACCCAAACTCACCTTGTGCACCACATTTCATAAGCCAACGTGGGATTGAAGCTCACTCAACAAGAAGCCTCATTTCATTCAAAGACACTCAAGGTTTGTCCTTCACTTGGGCATTTACAAGCTTTGAGATTTTGGGCTGTTGACTATTGATTTTGGTGGTGGGATGTTGAAAATTTTTGGACTTGTGTTGGTTGTAAATTTTGGGGCAAATACTAAAATGATTAAGCTTGGTTTTTGAGGGATATAACACACGCCCACAAGGTGTTTGACAAAATTTCTAAGAAGGATTCGGGGCTGACTTTGGGACTTTTGGATTAAGTAAGTGCTTTAAGAGCTTGAGGAGTATTTCTTGGTGGATTGTGGTGACTAACTTGAAAATTCCGTGAGGGATTGGTACTACTTTCGACGTGTAGCCAAAGTGTTCGAGAAGTTGTCACAATGCCTAACCGTAAAGCAATCGCCAAGAAGCCTAGACCTGATCAAACCTCGTCCAAGGCAGCAATACCGGCAAAGAAGAATACCAAAAAGCCTAGACTTGACCCAACCTCTTCCGAGACGATGAGACCGGCGAAGACAAAACCCACATACACGACCACGGGGCGAAACTTCATCGACGATTTCAAAGACCGACAACTATGGATGCAAGCCTCCTTTAGACCCCCACAAGACCTTGGCAATGGCTCGATTATTGCACAAATTCGGCAGCGGGGTTGGGAACGATTCACTGAGCAACCAACACAACCGTCCATTAATTTGGTTCGTGAGTTCTACACAAATCTCAAAGGTAACCCCGACGACGCTCAAGTGTACATGAGAGGTATTCCGGTTGACTTTTCACCCAAAGCAATCAATAGCCACCTCCTCATCCCGGAAGTAGAAGAATGCGAGTTTAGTAGACTTCTCCAAACCCCGGGCCGCATTGATTATGATCTTTACAAGGAGAAGCTCACTATCCGCCACACCCAATGGATTTCCGCTTCACGGAGGAGCGAATCACAAACCTACTTTTCGGAAAACACCCTTAACCGGGTCGCAAAGACATGGCACAAATTCATTTGCCACAATTTGCTTCCCACGTCCCATGGCGGCGATGTCACACCCAATCGGTGCATCCTTCTCTATGGCATATGCGTCGGTTGGCCTCTTAATGTGGGACTTATCATTTGGGAAACTATGAAGAGCGTGGCCAAAAGCCCGAAAACTCGGAGGCTACCTTTTGGAAGCTTAATTCATGATATGTGTAGACACGCCGGGGTGGTCATTGGCACTTCCGAACCGGTTGGCATGGTGGACAAAGCAATAGATAAGCGCTTCGTCGAGAGTCTTGTCATTTGGAAAGGCGGAGAAGAGCACGATTCCGGCCTCGGGTGGTTCAACTACCGAGATGACCACCCACCTCCACGACTCCCCAAGCGCGCATGTGACAAGGGCACCTCTTCCGCCGCCGCGCCGGCTGCTCCCCAAGTTACCCAACCCACATTGGCGGATGTTTTCAACAAGCAATGTGAACATGGTGCACAAATGGCCGAACTACAACGCCGCCAACTAGCCATGGCTAATTATCAATATGGGCTTGATCCACTTTACCGCAGTCTGCGAGATTTAATTGCCGTGCACCAAAATGGCGAGGGAAGCGGTGGTTTTCAACAAATCCTTAACCACCCACCATTCCCTTTGGAGACACTTGCACCATACCCGGTCTACCAACCAACCGCACCACCACCTCCGAACCAAGAAGAAGAAGAAGAAGAGGGTGAGGAGGCGTAACTTCGCCTCCGGAGGTATGTTCTCTCAACCATATGCTTATATTTGCCACATTGGGGACAATGTGTAGTTTGAGTTTGGGGGGGAGAGAATTAAAAAAAAAAAAAAACCAACTTTGGTTATTTCCTTTATTTCGTTTTTTATATGTGATTGTTTTTAGTATTATAGTTAACCTTGCTCACTCATTTTGTCCACATTTTGTTGTATTGGTTTTTTTTGCTTGTCTTAGTTCCTTGGTTGTCCATGATGACACTATAAGTTGTTTATCAAAGCTCTTTTTAAAAACTTGTGATTGAATATGGTGAAATATATAGTTCATACTTTTGATCTTGCTTGGTTTCTCTTATTCATTGAGCACATATTCTTAGTTCATAGGTTTCCACTTTCGAAAGTCAAAAATGTACTTCATAGAGTCAATTTTAAAATAAAGCACTAGAACCCGATTGAGTGACCTTCAAGGCGAAATCCGAACACTTAGGGAAGTAAGAAAAATGATTTAGGCCATCATTTGGACCGCTAGAGCCAAAAATAGCCAACCATTGTAATATTAACCATTCGAATCCTATTTGAGCCTAATAGCCATTTTCTTTGGTACTTAACCCAAAATACTATCCAAAGCCATGAAAGATCCTATCCATTATCCTAGAAAGGATTCACAACTTACGTTTTAGGTTGTGCATAGAGATTTTCAAAAAAAAAAAAAAATGAAAGAAAGAAAGAAAAGAAAAAGAGAAAATTAAGCATCTTCTTTCCCTCTTGTACATTTTTTTTTATTTTTATTTTTATTATAGTTACCAAGTGTAGTAGTGAAATATCATAGTAACAACCTCTCTAAAAACAAGTTGAGGGAGGATTGCAATAAAAAAAAAAAAAAAAAAAAAAAAAAAAAAAAGAGAAAAAAAAGAAAAAGAGGAAGAAATGAAAAAAAATAAATAAATAAATAAACAAATAAAATATAATATATATTTATATAATATAACAATATGTATATATTTATATACTTTTTATTCGTAAAAAAAAAAGGAGGGAAATTAAGAATTCGAAAAAAAAAAAAAAAAAAAAAAACAATCTCTAATGCATAACCTAGATTAAAATTGAGAAAGTTGAGACCGTGTTAACAAGTATATTAGCGCGGTTTCAAGCGGTAGAGAACTAGGTTGATTTGAGCTTAAATTTTCCGTTTCATCCACCCTATACCCTAGCCAAACATTACAAAACCGATAAAGTCCTATTGATTCTTTACAACCCATGAGTGTTCCATTAGTGGAGAAGGAAGCAAAAATCGGGCCTATGGTTGTTTTCACATTGCAATTAGCTAATTGACTCTTTTAGTACATTTGAGACTTCGCATTGGTAAGCCGAAAAACGAAAGACACACACACACAAGAGAACCAAACACTTGAGAGAGGTGTACTTTCATATGAAACCTTAGTTAATCCAAGTTTTTCTAAATAGCTTTGATGAGTAACTTACTTTGAGACTAAAAGAACCAAGGGACTAGATGTTGCAAACACCATACATTCATTGAGTAATTGGAGTAATTTTATGTGGCTCTTCTTGAAATTCTCCCCCTCTTATTGTTCAGTCTTACTTTTGTCATGCACTTCATTGTCATTGCTTGAGGACAAGCAACGGATTAAGTTTGGGGGAATTTGATGAGTGTGTGTATACACACTCGTTTGCCCTTGAATTTTACCTATATCCGATGTAAATCCTCAAGTTTAAGGTTCTTTAATGTGGTTTTTGAGATGTTGTAGGATTAAACATCAAGTTGACAAAAAGAAGCACAAAGTGTGAAATTATTGACATAAACTACTTGAAGAACTTTTCTCACAATGGATAAACGAGCTTCATAGCATGACATCGACGCAAAGTGACTAAGACGGACACGAGACACCCTTAGGCCCATCTCGCGCGCCCAAGCCCGCCAAAAACGCACCTTCGGATCCAAAAGTTCCACCCTATTTTGCTTGGTCGCAATGCGACCTATTTTGGTCGCAATGCGACCAACATTTTAGTAAATGCGACCAACATTTTAGTAAATGCAGAATGGTTTTGCGTATTGCGACCAACCCAATTTCGGGTGTCGCAATGGTGTCGCAATGCGACCAACCCAATTTTCAGGTGTCGCAATGGTGTCGCAATGGTGTCGCAATGCGACCAAGGTTATTGTTTCTGGTGTCGCAATGGTGTCGCATTGCGACCAATATTCCAAATGTGCCCACCACGTGTCTGACACATGCTTAACTTCGAATTTTTGGCTCTATTTCAGCCATTAGATGTAAAATCAATGGCCAAGATGAGTGGATAAGATAGGGCAACATGCTTAGTAAGGGGAAGGGCACAAGGAACGAAAAAAGGGGACTTGGAGAGGAATTTTTGAAAGACATTCTTGGAGGCAAGAGGAAGAGGAAGATAGCTACCATCATCAACAACCACCATTAATTCTTGAGCAAGAAACTTGTGTTTGAATATTTTCTCAACTCTTTTCTTTATTTCTAGCTTGTTTTAGTTGTATTATTGTGGAACTTTTATTTATGCTATGTTGAACATGAATAGTAGTAGCTAAACTTATTTGGATTCAAGGGTGGTGTAGTTCACCCTTGAAGTGCCATGAACTCTTAGTCTATTAATGAGGTTTTTATTCATTCTATTGTGATGCTTGGTTTTAAATATCTTTTAGTCATTTTGCAATCAACTTTGCTATAGCCATGGTATAGTAGAGACATTGTGAGAGATTAATTGCCTTAGGAAATTAACATTGCTTGGAAAAGAGTGTTGAAATCCTTGAATGAGTAATCACATCTAATGTAGCCTTGAGACTGGGAGGAGATAGGCAATTTAGATAATCTTATGAGGGAACTTAAGGAGTGATTATTTAACCGGTTAGTTAGGAATAACAACTCGGTAAATTAATCATGTAAAATTCTCATTCACGCTCGGAAGAGGTGAATGAGAGATATAATAGAACCTCTAGATTAATTGAATGAATTGAGTTAATGGATTAGACTAAGAAGAAATGGCATGGATTGGTGGATGAAATCAACCCTTGGATCCTATTTTATCATATTGGTAGTTCCTTAGTACTCTTGTTGTCATTTAATACTTGTTATTTAAATTTTAATACTTTTAGCTTGCAAATTTTAGTTTAATTTATTTCACTCTCGAAATCTACGTCTAGATAGCATATCGAATTAATTAAGTGATAATTAATTTTAATCCTAAACCAATCAATCCTCGTGGGAGACGATCTTTTATACTATAACTTGGCCCGTGCACTTGCGGGGTGGCTCTGAACCGAGTCACATTGGTGTGATTAATTAAGATCAGCAACACTAGTGTCAATTCGGAGCCAAAAAAGCCTTTCAAGACTCTATTTCAACAAAACTAGTTATAATCACTTTGTTTTAGTGCGAAGTGACTTTTTAAGGCTTGTTGGATCACCATATGAGTTAATAAGACTTATTATAATACATTATATGTTCAAATACTTATTTTGGATTAAAACAACTTCGATAGAGTCACATCGGAGCCAAAATACACATTTAAAGTCTCGATTTACGCAAAACTAGCTATAAGTAGATAGTTTTTTCGCGAGGTTAGTTTTTAAGGATTGTTGGAGATTCAAATGCGTCCCTAATACTTATTATAATATGTTATATATTTAAATACACAATTGGGATCAAAACAACTTTGTTAGAGTCACTTCGGACCCGAAAAAAGATCTTTAAAGGCTCGATTTCGGCAAAACTAGTTATAATGACTTTGTTTTAGCGCGAAGTGAGTTTTTAAGGCCTGTTGGAGCTCCAAATCAGTCCCTAAGACTGATTACAATATATTATAAGTTCAAATACTTACTTGGGATCAAAACAACTTCGGTAGAGTCACATCGGAGCCAAAATACGCATTTAAAGTCTCGATTTACGCAAAACTAGCTATAAGCACTTAGTTTTTTCGCGAAGTGAATTTTTAAGGCTTGTTGGAGCTCCAAATGAGTCACGAAGGCTTATTATAATATATTATATTGTCAAATACTCATTTAGGATTAAAACAACTTTGCTAGAGTCACTACGGAGCCAATAAAGCCCTTTAGAGGCTCTATTTATGAAAAACTAATTAAAAAGGCTTAGTTTTTGCGCAAGGTGAGGTTTTAAGCCTTGTTGGTTGTCCAAATGAGTCCCTAAGACTTATTATAATATATTATTTATTTAAATAAACATTTAGTATCGAAACAACTTTGCTAGTGTCACTTCGGAGCCAAAAAAAGCCTTTAAAGACTCGATTTCGGCAAAACTAGTTATAATCACTTTGTTTTAGCGCGAAGTGAATTTTTAAGGCTTGTTGCAGCTCTAAATGAGTTCCTAAGACTTATTATATTACACTATATGTTCAAATACTTGTTTGGGATCAAAAAAACTTTCCTAGAGTCACATCGGAGCAAAAAAACCCATTTAAAGGCTCGATTTAGGCAAAACTAGTTAGAAGTACTCAGTTTTTGCGCGAAGTGACTTTTTAAGGCTTGTTGGAGTTCCGAATGAGTCCAAAGACTCATTATATTATATTATATGTTCAAATATTCATTTATGAACAAACCAACTTTGCTAAAGTCACTTCGGCGCAAAAAAAAAGGTCTTTAAAGGCTCGATTTAAGCAAAACTAGTTATAAGGACTTAGTTTTTGCGCGAGGTGAGTTTTTAAGGCTTGATGGAGATCCAAATTAGTCCCTAAGACTTATTATAATATATTACTTGTTTAAATACACATTTAGTATCGAAACAACTTTGCTAGTGTCAATTCGGAGCCAAAAAAGCCTTTCAAGACTCTATTTCAGCAAAACTAGATATAATCACTTTGTTTTAGTGCGAAGTGACTTTTTAAGGCTTGTTGGATCACCATATGAGTTAATAAGACTTATTATAATACATTATATGTTCAAATACTTATTTTGGATTAAAAAAACTTCGGTAGAGTCACATCGGAGCCAAAATACACATTTAAAGTCTCGATTTACGCAAAACTAGCTATAAGTAGATAGTTTTTTCGCGAGGTTAGTTTTTAAGGATTGTTGGAGATTCAAATGCGTCCGTAATACTTATTATAATATGTTATATATTTAAATACACAATTGGGATAAAAACAACTTTGTTAGA
The DNA here is from genome assembly GCA_018132145.1 of Boehmeria nivea var. tenacissima. Lineage (NCBI taxonomy): Eukaryota > Viridiplantae > Streptophyta > Magnoliopsida > Rosales > Urticaceae > Boehmeria > Boehmeria nivea. Next base: position 1,728,977 of record CM030882.1, on the reverse strand, counting down.
GTCACTTCGGAGCCCAAAAAAGCTCTTTAAAGGCTCGATTTCGGCAAAACTAGTTATAATTACTTTGTTTCAGCACGAAGTAAGTTTTTAAGGCCTGTTGGAGCTCCAAATGAGTCCCTAAGACTGATTACAATATATTATAAGTTCAAATGCTTACTTGGAATCAAAACAATTTCGATAGAGTCACATCGGAGCCAAAATACGCATTTAAAGTCTCGATTTACGCAAAACTAGCTATAAGTAGATAGTTTTTTTTCGAGGTAAGTTTTTAAGGATTATTGGAGATTCAAATGCGTCCGTAATACTTATTATAATATGTTATATATTTAAATTCACAATTGGGATCAAAACAACTTTGTTAGAGTCACTTCGGAGCCGAAAAAGGCTCTTTAAAGGCTTGATTTCGGCAAAACTAGTTATAATGACTTTGTTTTAGCGCGAAGTGAGTTTTTAAGGCCTGTTGGAGCTCCAAATCAGTCCCTAAGACTGATTACAATATATTATAAGTTCAAATACTTACTTGGGATCAAAACAACTTCGGTAGAGTCACATCGGAGCCAGAATACGCATTTAAAGTCTCGATTTACGCAAAACTAGCTATAAGTATTTAGTTTTTTCGCGAAGTGACTTTTTAAGGCTTGTTGGAGCTCCAAATGAGTCACGAAGGCTTATTATAATATATTATATGGTCAAATACTCATTTAGGATTAAAACAACTTTGCTAGAGTCACTACGGAGCCAAAAAAGCCCTTTAGAGGCTCTATTTATGAAAAACTAATTAAAAAGACTTAGTTTTTGTCGAAGGTGCGGTTTTAAGCCTTGTTGGTTGTCCAAATGAGTCCCTAAGACTTATTATAATATATTATTTATTTAAATAAACATTTAGTGTCGAAACAACTTTGCTAGTGTCACTTCGGAGCCAAAAAAAGCCTTTAAAGACTCGATTTCGGCAAAACTAGTTATAATCACTTTGTTTTAGCGCGAAGTGAATTTTTAAGGCTTGTTGCAGCTCCAAATGAGTTTCTAAGACTTATTATATTACACTATATGTTCAAATACTTGTTTGGGATCAAAAAAATTTCCTAGAGTCACATCGGAGCAAAAAAAAACCCATTTAAAGGCTCGATTTAGGCAAAACTAGTTAGAAGTACTCAGTTTTTGCGCGAAGTGACTTTTTAAGACTTGTTGGAGTTCTGAATGAGTCCAAAGACTCATTATATTATATTATATGTTCAAATATTCATTTAGGAACAAACCAACTCTGCTAAAGTCACTTCGGCGCAAAAAAAAGCTCTTTAAAGGCTCGATGTAAGCAAAACTAGTTATAAGGACTTAGTTTTTGCGCGAGGTGAGTTTTTAAGGCTTGATGGAGATCCAAATTAGTCCCTAAGACTTATTATAATATATTACTAGTTTAAATATACTTTTAGTATCGAAACAACTTTGCTACTGTCAATTTGGAGCCAAAAATGTCTTTCAAGACTCTATTTCAGCAAAACTAGTTATAATCACTTTGTTTTAGTGCGAAGTGACTTTTTAAGGCTTGTTGGATCACCATATGAGTTAATAAGACTTATTATAATACATTATATGTTCAAATACTTATTTTGGATTAAAACAACTTCGGTAGAGTCACATCGGAGCCAAAATACGCATTTAAAGTCTCGATTTACGCAAAACTAGCTATAAGTAGATAGTTTTTTCGGGAGGTTAGTTTTTAAGGATTGTTGGAGATTCAAATGTGTCCCTAATACTTATTATAATATGTTATATATTTAAATACACAATTTGGATCAAAACAACTTTGTTAGAGTCACTTCGGAGCCGAAAAAAGCTCCTTAAAGGCTCGATTTCGGCAAAACTAGTTATAATGACTTTGTTTCAGCACGAAGTGAGTTTTTTAAGGCCTGTTGGTGCTCCAAATCAGTCCCTAAGACTGATTACAATATATTATAAGTTAAAATACTTACTTGGGATCAAAACAACTTCGGTAGAGTCACATCGGGGCCAAAATACGCATTTAAAGTCTCGATTTACGCAAAACTAGCTATAAGTACTTAGTTTTTTCGCGAAGTGACTTTTTAAGGCATGTTGGAGCTTCAAATGAGTCACGAAGGCTTATTATAATATATTATATGGTCAAATACTCATTTAGGATTAAAACAACTTTGCTAGAGTCACTTCGGAGCCAAAAAAGCCCTTTAGAGGCTCTATTTATGAAAAACTAATTAAAAAGACTTAGTTTTTGCGCAAGGTGAGGTTTTAAGCCTTGTTGGTTGTCCAACTGAGTCCCTAAGACTTATTATAATATATTATTTATTTAAATAAACATTTAGTATCGAAACAACTTTGCTAGTGTCACTTCGGAGCCAAAAAAAGCCTTTAAAGACTCGATTTCGGCAAAACTAGTTATAATCACTTTCTTTTAGCGCGAAGTTAATTTTTAAGGCTTGTTGCAGCTCCAAATGAGTTCCTAAGACTTATTATATTACACTATATGTTCAAATACTTGTTTGGGATCAAAAAAACTTTCCTAGAGTCACATCGGAGCAAAAAAAACCCATTTAAAGGCTCGATTTAGGCAAAACTAATTAGAAGTACTCAGTTTTTGCGCGAAGTGACTTTTTAAGGCTTGTTGGAGTTTCGAATGAGTCCAAAGACTCATTATATTATATTATATGTTCAAATATTCATTTAGGAACAAACCAACTCTGCTAAAGTCACTTCGGCACAAAAAAAAGCTCTTTAAAGGCTCGATGTAAGCAAAACTAGTTATAAGGACTTAGTTTTTGCGCGAGGTGAGTTTTTAAGGCTTGATGGAGATCCAAATTAGTCCCTAAGACTTATTATAATATATTACTAGTTTAAATATACTTTTAGTATCGAAACAACTTTGCTACTGTCAATTTGGAGCCAAAAAAGTCTTTCAAGACTCTATTTCAGCAAAACTAGTTATAATCACTTTGTTTTAGTGCGAAGTGACTTTTTAAGGCTTGTTGGATCACCATATGAGTTAATAAGACTTATTATAATACATTATATGTTCAAATACTTATTTTGGATTAAAACAACTTCGGTAGAGTCACATCAGAGCCAAAATACGCATTTAAAGTCTCGATTTACGCAAAACTAGCTATAAGTAGATAGTTTTTTCGGGAGGTTAGTTTTTAAGGATTGTTGGAGATTCAAATGTGTCCCTAATACTTATTATAATATGTTATATATTTAAATACACAATTTGGATCAAAACAACTTTGTTAGAGTCACTTCGGAGCCGAAAAAAGCTCCTTAAAGGCTCGATTTCGGCAAAACTAGTTATAATGACTTTGTTTCAGCACGAAGTGAGTTTTTTAAGGCCTGTTGGAGCTCCAAATCAGTCCCTAAGACTGATTACAATATATTATAAGTTAAAATACTTACTTGGGATCAAAACAACTTCGGTAGAGTCACATCGGGGCCAAAATACGCATTTAAAGTCTCGATTTACGCAAAACTAGCTATAAGTACTTAGTTTTTTCGCGAAGTGACTTTTTAAGGCATGTTGGAGCTCCAAATTAGTCACGAAGGCTTATTATAATATATTATATGGTCAAATACTCATTTAGGATTAAAACAACTTTGCTAGAGTCACTTCGGAGCCAAAAAAGCCCTTTAGAGGCTCTATTTATGAAAAACTAATTAAAAAGACTTAGTTTTTGCGCAAGGTGAGGTTTTAAGCCTTGTTGGTTGTCCAACTGAGTCCCTAAGACTTATTATAATATATTATTTATTTAAATAAACATTTAGTATCGAAACAACTTTGCTAGTGTCACTTCGGAGCCAAAAAAAGCCTTTAAAGACTCGATTTCGGCAAAACTAGTTATAATCACTTTCTTTTAGCGCGAAGTTAATTTTTAAGGCTTGTTGCAGCTCCAAATGAGTTCCTAAGACTTATTATATTACACTATATGTTCAAATACTTGTTTGGGATCAAAAAAACTTTCCTAGAGTCACATCGGAGCAAAAAAAACCCATTTAAAGGTTCGATTTAGGCAAAACTAATTAGAAGTACTCAGTTTTTGCGCGAAGTGACTTTTTAAGGCTTGTTGGAGTTTCGAATGAGTCCAAAGACTCATTATATTATATTATATGTTCAAATATTCATTTAGGAACAAACCAACTTTGCTAAAGTCACTTCGGCGCAAAAAAAAGCTCTTTAAAGGCTCGATTTAAGCAAAACTAGTTATAAGGACTTAGTTTTTGCGCGAGGTGAGTTTTTAAGGCTTGATGGAGATCCAAATTAGTCCCTAAGACTTATTATAATATATTACTTGTTTAAATACACATTTAGTATCGAAACAACTTTGCTAGTTGATGAGTGTGTGTATACACACTCGTTTGCCCTTGAATTTTACCTATATCCGATGTAAATCCTCAAGTTTAAGGTTCTTTAATGTGGTTTTTGAGATGTTGTAGGATTAAACATCAAGGTGACAAAAAGAAGCACAAAGTGTGAAATTATTGACATAAACTACTTGAAGAACTTTTCTCACAATGGATAAACGAGCTTCATAGCATGACATCGACGCAAAGTGACTAAGACGGACACGAGACACCCTTAGGCCCATCTCGCGCGCCCAAGCCCGCCAAAAACGCACCTTCGGATCCAAAAGTTCCACCCTATTTTGCTTGGTCGCAATGCGACCTATTTTGGTCGCAATACGACCAACATTTTAGTAAATGCGACCAACATTTTAGTAAATGCAGAATGGTTTTGCGTATTGCGACCACAATGCGACCAACCCAATTTCGGGTGTCGCAATGGTGTCGCAATGCGACCAACCCAATTTTCAGGTGTCGCAATGGTGTCGCAATGGTGTCGCAATGCGACCAAGGTTATTGTTTCTGGTGTCGCAATGGTGTCGCATTGCGACCAATATTCCAAATGTGCCCACCACGTGTCTGACACATGCTTAACTTCGAATTTTTGGCTCTATTTCAGCCATTAGATGTAAAATCAATGGCCAAGATGAGTGGATGAGATAGGGAAACATGCTTAGTTAGGGGAAGGGCACAAGGAACGAAAAAAGGGGACTTGGAGAGGAATTTTTGAAAGACATTCTTGGAGGCAAGAGGAAGAGGAAGATAGCTACCATCATCAACAACCACCATTAATTCTTGAGCAAGAAACTTGTGTTTGAATATTTTCTCAACTCTTTTCTTTATTTCTAGCTTGTTTTAGTGGTATTATTGTGGAACTTTTATTTATGCTATGTTGAACATGAATAGTAGTAGCTAAACTTATTTGGATTCAAGGGTGGTGTAGTTCACCCTTGAAGTGCCATGAACTCTTAGTCTATTAATGAGGTTTTTATTCATTCTATTGTGATGCTTGGTTTTAAATATCTTTTAGTCATTTTGCAATCAACTTTGCTATAGCCATGGTATAGTAGAGACATTGTGAGAGATTAATTGCCTTAGGAAATTAACATTGCTTGGAAAAGAGTGTTGAAATCCTTGAATGAGTAATCACATCTAATGTAGCCTTGAGACCGGGAGGAGATAGGCAATTTAGATAATCTTATGAGGGAACTTAAGGAGTGATTATTTAACCGGTTAGTTAGGAATAACAACTCGGTAAATTAATCATGTAAAATTCTCATTCACGCTCGGAAGAGGTGAATGAGAGATATAATAGAACCTCTAGATTAATTGAATGAATTGAGTTAATGGATTAGACTAAGAAGAAATGGCATGGATTGGTGGATGAAATCAACCCTTGGATCCTATTTTATCATATTGGTAGTTCCTTAGTACTCTTGTTGTCATTTAATACTTGTTATTTAAATTTTAATGCTTTTAGCTTGCAAATTTTAGTTTAATTTATTTCACTCTCGAAATCTACGTCTAGATAGCATATCGAATTAATTAAGTGATAATTAATTTTAATCATAAACCAATCAATCCTCGTGGGAGACGATCTTTTATACTATAACTTGGCCCGTGCACTTGCGGGGTGGCTCTGAACCGAGTCACATTGGTGTGATTAATTAAGATCAGCAACAAGTTTTTGGCGCCGTTGCCGGGGATTGAACGGCAAAGAATTAAAATTAATATTGCTCTTATTTATTTGATCCCTAATCTAGACATTTTAGTTACTCTTTCCTTAACTTATTTATTTCCCTTTATCTTCTCACAGTGCATGCGAAGTTCCCGGCCCGAGCTACTACCGTTTAATCCCGAGATCGAGCGCACTTGTCGGAGAAATCGCAAGGAGCGACATTTAAGAAGACAAATGGCGGATCCAAATGCCGCCCACCCTCGGGTCCAAGATGAAGACGGGGCCGAGATTGATGAAAATCAAAGGACGTTGAAGGATTATTTCCGTCCTATTCTCAATGAGCACTATTCGGGGATCCGGCGACAACCGATAAATGCCAACAACTTTGAGCTCAAGCCGGCCCTCATCTCAATGGTCCAACAAAATCAATAAGGCGGTCTACCTTCGGAGGATCCCAACACTCATCTCAACATGTTTATGGAGATAGCCGACACCATAAAGCTTAACGGAGTTACTCAAGATGCAATCCGAATGAGGCTATTCCCATTCTCTTTACGGGATCGTGCGCGGGCTTGGTTGCATTCGATAGAGCCCGGAAGCATTGGAACTTGGGAGGAACTCGCCTCTAGGTTCCTCTCACGTTTCTTCCCGCCCGCCAAGACATCTCAATTGAGGACCGAGATTGCTCTTTTCCGACAAAGGGATGCCGAGCCACTTCATGAAGCGTGGGATCGTTTTAATGAAATGATAAGAAAGTGCCCACAACACGGCTACCAAGAGTGGTCCATCATTCAACTTTTCCATAATGGTTTGAACACTGAGAGCCGAACACTTGTCAATGCGGCCGCCGGAGGGTCATTGATGTCGAAAACCACCGATCAAGCACGTCAACTTCTTGATGAAATGGCATCCAATAATTGTGATTGGCCGGATGAGCGGCAAGCACCGGTGAAAATCGCCGGCAAATACAATGTGGATCCTATGCTAGCTCTCACCGCTCAAATGGCGGCTTTGACTAGGCAAATATCGGAACTAACTACAAAGGGGGCACCTTCTAGTCAAGAGAAAGCAATGGCGACGAATGTGGCATTTACCGAGGAAGAGGAGAATAGTGAGCAATGTCAATTTGTGGGCAATCGCAACTTCAACTACCGACCACCGCAAGACAACATTTTTAGGCCCAAAAACAATTTGCCTCCTCATTATCACCCCGGCCTCCGCAACCATGAGAACTTCTCTTATGGGAACCAAAGAAACGCCATCATACCACCGGGTCCAAGCCAACAAATGGGAGAAAGAAAGCCGTCCCTCGAAGAGAACTTGAATTCTTTCATCACCGAAGTACGGGGCAAATTCAAGCAACAAGATGGGCGTCTTGATAACTTGGAGACACATTGTACTAATATGAATGCTACCATGAAGTCTTTGGAGATGCAAGTGGGGCAAATCGCTCAATCCTTCAAAGGGAAGAACAAGGAGTCTTTTCCTAGTGACACAGAACCGAACCCACGGCAATGCAACGTCGTGACCTTGAGGAGTGGCAAAGTGATCGGAGACTCTAAGGAGAAGAAGCGGGACAATGGTGAAGAGGTTAAGGAAGGCAACGAGAAAGAAGAACAAGACATAATGTTACACGAAGAGCCAATGATCAAGGAAGGGAATGAGCCAAGAGTTGAACCGGGGAACATCACATTCCCCGATAATCCTCCAATTCTCAAACCACCATTGCCTTTCCCTCAACGATTTCAAAAGAAGAAGCTTGATTCTCAATTTTCCAAGTTTCTTGAGATTTTCAAGAAAATTCACATTAATATTCCTTTTGCGGATGCTTTAAAGCAAATGCCCAATTATGCTAAGTTCATGAAGGATGTCATGTCAAAGAAGAGACGCTTGGAAGAATATGAGACGGTGAAGCTCACGGAGGAATGTAGTGCTATCTTGCAAAGAAAGCTACCGAAGAAAGCAAAAGATCCGGGTAGTTTTACTATTCCTTGTACTATAGGTGGTTCTTCATTTGAGAAAGCCTTGTGTGATTTGGGTGCTAGTATCAATCTCATGCCATTGTCCGTGTTTCGAAAATTAGGTCTTGGCGAGGTAAAGCCAACCACTATCTCATTGCAAATGGCGGATCGTTCCATCACCTATCCCAAAGGAATTATTGAAGATGTGTTGGTAAAGGTAAACAAGTTTATATTTCCGGTGGATTTTGTTGTTCTTGACATGGAGGAAGACCGGGAGATCCCTATCATACTTGGAAGGCCATTCTTAGCAACCGGGCGAGCACTTATAGATGTCCACAATGGGAACCTTACTCTTCGAGTTAATGGAGAAGAGATTGTCTTCAACATATTCAATGCGATGAAGTTTGACAACGAAGAGCCTTCTTGTAATCGGGTGGATATTGTGTACCAATGTGTAGAGACATTCTTCGAAGACTTAACACCCCGGGATCCATTGGAGCATTGCTTGGTTCATTCTTCATCCCGAAAAGGTGAGCTTCCCGAATCTCAATATGGTGATACTTATTACATTGGGAGCAATGAAAAGGTGGAGAATGTGTCATCCCTTGAAGAATTAGTGGAAGAAAAGAGAATGGGTGATGTTGCGGAAGATCTTGAGCTTAAAGAGATGGATGACCCAAAAACACCTCAAGAGAAGCTTATTTTGAAGCCATTGCCCGACCACTTGAAGTATGTTTATTTGGACAAAGACAATACGAAGCCGGTTATTTTATCGGCAAGCTTGACAAGTGAACAAGAAGAGAAGTTGTTAAAGGTGCTAAGGATGCATGAAACCGCTATAGGGTGGACCATTGCCGACATTAAGGGGATAAGTCCAACGATTTGTATGCACAAGATCTTGATGGAGGAGTCCTACAAGCCTACCGTGGAGCATCAACGTCGATTGAATCCGGCAATGAAAGAAGTGGTAAGAGCGGAGGTGATGAACTTGTTAAAGGCCGGGATTATCTATGCTATCTCGGATAGTCCTTGGGTGAGTCCCGTTCAAGTAGTACCAAAGAAGGGAGGCATGACGGTCGTTAAGGATGAAAAGAATGAACTCATTCCGATGAGGACAGTTACCGGGTGGAGAGTGTGCATTGATTACCGTAAGCTCAACAAAGCGACTAGAAAAGACCACTTCCCACTTCCATTCATTGACCAAATGTTGGATAGATTGGCGGGTTATGCCTACTATTGCTTTCTTGATGGGTATTCCGGTTACAACCAAATTGCAATTGCACCGGAGGATCAAGACAAGACCACATTCACTTGTCCTTACGGTACGTTCGCTTTTCGTCGAATGCCATTTGGTTTGTGTAATGCTCCCGCCACCTTTCAACGATGCATGATGGCCATCTTTTCCGACTTAGTGGAGGATATTATGGAGGTGTTCATGGATGATTTTTCCGTTTTTGGATCCTCTTTTGATCATTGCCTCCACAACTTGTCTCGAGTGTTGAAACGTTGTCAAGACACGAACTTGGTGCTCAATTGGGAAAAATGTCATTTTATGGTTCGTGAAGGGATAGTTTTGGGACATAAAGTCTCGGTGGATGGACTTGAGGTCGACCGAGCAAAGGTAGCGGTGATTGAGAAGCTACCACCACCAACCAATGTCAAGGGAGTAAGAAGTTTCTTGGGACACGCCGGGTTTTATCGCCGTTTCATCAAGGATTTTTTGAAGATTGTGAAACCTTTGTGTTCCTTGTTAGAGAAAGAGGCACCATTTATTTTTTATGATGCTTGTTTGCTTGCATTTAATGATATTAAAAAGCGTCTTACCTTGGCCCCTATCATGGTGGTTCCCGATTGGAAAGAACCATTTGAGATAATGTGTGATGCTAGTGACTGTGCTATTGGAGCGGTCCTCGGCCAAAAGAAAGACAAGATCTTTCGTGCCATCTATTACACTAGTCGTACTTTGCAAGACGCACAACTCAATTACACAACCACTGAGAAAGAGATGTTGGCAGTAGTGTATGCTTGTGACAAATTTCGCTCTTATATCATCGGGACAAAGGTGATTGTGTACACCGATCATGCCGCTATTCGCTATCTTTTTGCGAAAAAAGATGCAAAGCCCCGGTTGATTCGATGGGTGCTTCTACTTCAAGAGTTTGACATGGAGATAAAAGACAAGAAAGGGAGTGAGAATTTGGTGGCGTATCATCTTTCTAGGCTTGAAAAGGAAGGAGATAATTCTGAGACAATCATTCAAGAAACCTTCCCGGATGAGCAAATTCTTTCCTTGATGGCGAATGTACCATGGTATGCCGATCTCGTCAACTTTCTCGTTTGTAATGTGCTTCCCCCCGACCTTACTCCACAACAAAAGAAGAAGTTCCTTCATGATGCCAAGAACTACTATTGGGACGATCCATTGTTGTTCAAAAGATGTTCGGATTTAGTAATTCGACGATGTGTACCGGAAGAAGAAGTTCCCAATATTCTTTACCATTGCCACTCGTCACCATGCGGAGGCCACTTTGGAGTCACCCGAACCGCATCTAAGGTACTTAATGCCGGCTTCTATTGGCCTTCCTTATTCCATGATTGCCATGAATATGTGAAGAGTTGTGATCGTTGTCAACGAGTGGGAAATATATCTAGAAGACATGAGATGCCCTTGACGAATATTCTTGAAGTGGAAGTCTTTGATGTATGGGGTATTGATTTCATGGGCCCTTTTCCTCCATCTTTTGGACAACTCTACATTTTATTGGCCGTGGATTATGTTTCTAAATGGGTAGAAGCAATTGCAACGTCCACCAATGATGCCAAGGTGGTGGTCAAGTTCCTTCATAAGCACATTCTCAAAAGATTTGGAGCTCCTAGAGCCATTATTAGTGATGAAGGCACTCACTTTTGCAACAAAATATTTGATGCTTTGATGGCAAAGTATGGAGTGAGACACAAGGTTGCCTTAGCCTACCACCCACAATCTAATGGACAAGCAGAAGTTTCCAACCGGGAGATAAAACTCATCTTAGAGAAAACGGTGAACTTGAACCGCAAGGATTGGTCTACAAAGCTTGATGATGCTTTATGGGCTTACCGGACGGCTTATAAGACACCGATTGGCATGTCACCATACCGATTGGTTTTTGGGAAAGCTTGTCACCTTCCGGTTGAACTTGAACACCGGGCATTTTGGGCAATCAAGAAACTAAATTTTAGCATGGAGGCTTCCGGTGAGCGTCGTCTTCTCCAACTCGATGAATTGGAGGAAATTCGCAATGATGCCTATGACAATGCTCGGATTTATAAAGATCGCACCAAGAAGTGGCATGATAAAAATATTTTGAGGCGTCACTTCGCACCGGGAGACAAGGTTTTGCTTTATAATTCGAGACTCAAGCTATTCCCTGGCAAATTGAAGTCGAGGTGGTCCGGTCCGTTTACCGTCAACAAAGCATTTCCGTTTGGTACTGTTGAGCTTCAAAAAGATGACGGGAATTTGTTTCGCGTAAATGGACAACGCGTCAAGCTTTACTATGGTGGGGAGATCAAGAAAATATCTAGCATCAAGCTAGATGATAGAGAGTAGAGAGCAAAGGTGCCAAGACGTCAAGCTATCGACGATAAAAATTTAGCGCTTCTTGGGAGGCAACCCAAGGTTAATTTCCTCGACTTAAGTCATGTTTATTTCAATTTTTATTTTTATCGTCTTGTTTTATTTTTGTTTCTATTTAGTTTTATTTTTATTTTCCTTTTTGTTTTGGTGAGTTAGTGAATTTTTCTTTTGCAATTTGCTTGTATTGAAATTATGTTAATTTTGGGGGAATTTTGATGTAAAAAAAAAAAAAAATCATTATTTTTGAGTGTTTCAGAATTAAGTTTGGGTGGGTTTGTAATTTTTATTTTATTTTGAGGTATATTCAAAAAACAAAAAAAACAAAAAAAAACAAAAAAAACAAAACAAAACAAAACAAAACAAAAAAAAAAGAAAAAAAAGAAAAAGAGTTTAAAAAAAAAAAAAAACAAAACAAAACAAAGAGGTCAAATGCGCAGCCCCTCACGCCCACTGAATCCAATTCCCCCAAGCCACACCCATTTCCACACCTAAACCTCCACTTATCTCATTTTCTCTCAACTAAAATCATCACCCAAGCTACAGCCGATTATCACCACATCATGATACTCCAAGCTACTATATCATCACCCAAACTCACCTTGTGCACCACATTTCATAAGCCAACGTGGGATTGAAGCTCACTCAACAAGAAGCCTCATTTCATTCAAAGACACTCAAGGTTTGTCCTTCACTTGGGCATTTACAAGCTTTGAGATTTTGGGCTGTTGACTATTGATTTTGGTGGTGGGATGTTGAAAATTTTTGGACTTGTGTTGGTTGTAAATTTTGGGGCAAATACTAAAATGATTAAGCTTGGTTTTTGAGGGATATAACACACGCCCACAAGGTGTTTGACAAAATTTCTAAGAAGGATTCGGGGCTGACTTTGGGACTTTTGGATTAAGTAAGTGCTTTAAGAGCTTGAGGAGTATTTCTTGGTGGATTGTGGTGACTAACTTGAAAATTCAGTGAGGGATTGGTACTACTTTCGACGTGTAGCCAAAGTGTTCGAGAAGTTGTCACAATGCCTAACCGTAAAGCAATCGCCAAGAAGCCTAGACCTGATCAAACCTCGTCCAAGGCAGCAATACCGGCAAAGAAGAATACCAAAAAGCCTAGACTTGACCCAACCTCTTCCGAGACGATGAGACCGGCGAAGACAAAACCCACATACACGACCACGGGGCGAAACTTCATCGACGATTTCAAAGACCGACAACTATGGATGCAAGCCTCCTTTAGACCCCCACAAGACCTTGGCAATGGCTCGATTATTGCACAAATTCGGCAGCGGGGTTGGGAACGATTCACTGAGCAACCAACACAACCGTCCATTAATTTGGTTCGTGAGTTCTACACAAATCTCAAAGGTAACCCCGACGACGCTCAAGTGTACATGAGAGGTATTCCGGTTGACTTTTCACCCAAAGCAATCAATAGCCACCTCCTCATCCCGGAAGTAGAAGAATGCGAGTTTAGTAGACTTCTCCAAACCCCGGGCCGCATTGATTATGATCTTTACAAGGAGAAGCTCACTATCCGCCACACCCAATGGATTTCCGCTTCACGGAGGAGCGAATCACAAACCTACTTTCCGGAAAACACCCTTAACCGGGTCGCAAAGACATGGCACAAATTCATTTGCCACAATTTGCTTCCCACGTCCCATGGCGGCGATGTCACACCCAATCGGTGCATCCTTCTCTATGGCATATGCGTCGGTTGGCCTCTTAATGTGGGACTTATCATTTGGGAAACTATGAAGAGCGTGGCCAAAAGCCCGAAAACTCGGAGGCTACCTTTTGGAAGCTTAATTCATGATATGTGTAGACACGCCGGGGTGGTCATTGGCACTTCCGAACCGGTTGGCATGGTGGACAAAGCAATAGATAAGCGCTTCGTCGAGAGTCTTGTCATTTGGAAAGGCGGAGAAGAGCACGATTCCGGCCTCGGGTGGTTCAACTACCGAGACGACCACCCACCTCCACGACTCCCCAAGCGCGCATGTGACAAGGGCGCCTCTTCCGCCGCCGCGCCGGCTGCTCCCCAAGTTACCCAACCCACATTGGCGGATGTTTTCAACAAGCAATGTGAACATGGTGCACAAATGGCCGAACTACAACGCCGCCAACTAGCCATGGCTAATTATCAATATGGGCTTGATCCACTTTACCGCAGTCTGCGAGATTTAATTGCCGTGCACCAAAATGGCGAGGGAAGCGGTGGTTTTCAACAAATCCTTAACCACCCACCATTCCCTTTGGAGACACTTGCACCATACCCGGTCTACCAACCAACCGCACCACCACCTCCGAACCAAGAAGAAGAAGAAGAAGAGGGTGAGGAGGCGTAACTTCGCCTCCGGAGGTATGTTCTCTCAACCATATGCTTATATTTGCCACATTGGGGACAATGTGTAGTTTGAGTTTGGGGGGGAGAGAATTAAAAAAAAAAAAAAAAAAACCAACTTTGGTTATTTCCTTTATTTCGTTTTTTATATGTGATTGTTTTTAGTATTATAGTTAACCTTGCTCACTCATTTTGTCCACATTTTGTTGTATTGGTTTTTTTTGCTTGTCTTAGTTCCTTGGTTGTCCATGATGACACTATAAGTTGTTTATCAAAGCTCTTTTTAAAAACTTGTGATTGAATATGGTGAAATATATAGTTCATACTTTCGATCTTGCTTGGTTTCTCTTATTCATTGAGCACATATTCTTAGTTCATAGGTTTCCACTTTCGAAAGTCAAAAATGTACTTCATAGAGTCAATTTTAAAATAAAGCACTAGAACCCGATTGAGTGACCTTCAAGGCGAAATCCGAACACTTAGGGAAGTAAGAAAAATGATTTAGGCCATCATTTGGACCGCTAGAGCCAAAAATAGCCAACCATTGTAATATTAACCATTCGAATCCTATTTGAGCCTAATAGCCATTTTCTTTGGTACTTAACCCAAAATACTATCCAAAGCCATGAAAGATCCTATCCATTATCCTAGAAAGGATTCACAACTTACGTTTTAGGTTGTGCATAGAGATTTTCAAAAAAAAAAAAATGAAAGAAAGAAAGAAAAGAAAAAGAGAAAATTAAGCATCTTGTTTCCCTCTTGTACATTTTTTTTTTATTTTTATTTTTATTATAGTTACCAAGTGTAGTAGTGAAATATCATAGTAACAACCTCTCTAAAAACAAGTTGAGGGAGGATTGCAATAAAAAAAAAAAAAAAAAAAAAAAAAAAAAAAAGAGAAAAAAAAGAAAAAGAGGAAGAAATGAAAAAAAAAAATAAATAAATAAACAAATAAAATATAATATATATTTATATAATATAACAATATGTATATATTTATATACTTTTTATTCGTAAAAAAAAAAGAGGGAAATTAAGAGTTCGAAAAAAAAAAAAAAAAAAAAAAACAATCTCTAATGCATAACCTAGATTAAAATTGAGAAAGTTGAGACCGTGTTAACAAGTATATTAGCGCGGTTTCAAGCGGTAGAGAACTAGGTTGATTTGAGCTTAAATTTTCCGTTTCATCCACCCTATACCCTAGCCAAACATTACAAAACCGATAAAGTCCTATTGATTCTTTACAACCCATGAGTGTTCCATTAGTGGAGAAGGAAGCAAAAATCGGGCCTATGGTTGTTTTCACATTGCAATTAGCTAATTGACTCTTTTAGTACATTTGAGACTTCGCATTGGTAAGCCGAAAAACGAAAGACACACACACACAAGAGAACCAAACACTTGAGAGAGGTGTACTTTCATATGAAACCTTAGTTAATCCAAGTTTTTCTAAATAGCTTTGATGAGTAACTTACTTTGAGACTAAAAGAACCAAGGGACTAGATGTTGCAAACACCATACATTCATTGAGTAATTGGAGTAATTTTATGTGGCTCTTCTTGAAATTCTCCCCCTCTTATTGTTCAGTCTTACTTTTGTCATGCACTTCATTGTCATTGCTTGAGGACAAGCAACGGATTAAGTTTGGGGGAATTTGATGAGTGTGTGTATACACACTCGTTTGCCCTTGAATTTTACCTATATCCGATGTAAATCCTCAAGTTTAAGGTTCTTTAATGTGGTTTTTGAGATGTTGTAGGATTAAACATCAAGTTGACAAAAAGAAGCACAAAGTGTGAAATTATTGACATAAACTACTTGAAGAACTTTTCTCACAATGGATAAACGAGCTTCATAGCATGACATCGACGCAAAGTGACTAAGACGGACACGAGACACCCTTAGGCCCATCTTGCGCGCCCAAGCCCGCCAAAAACGCACCTTCGGATCCAAAAGTTCCACCCTATTTTGCTTGGTCGCAATGCGACCAACATTTTAGTAAATGCGACCAACATTTTAGTAAATGCAGAATGGTTTTGCGTATTGCGACCAACCCAATTTCGGGTGTCGCAATGGTGTCGCAATGCGACCAACCCAATTTTCAGGTGTCGCAATGGTGTTGCAATGGTGTCGCAATGCGACCAAGGTTATTGTTTCTGGTGTCGCAATGGTGTCGCATTGCGACCAATATTCCAAATGTGCCCACCACGTGTCTGACACATGCTTAACTTCGAATTTTTGGCTCTATTTCAGCCATTAGATGTAAAATCAAAGGCCAAGATGAGTGGATAAGATAGGGCAACATGCTTAGTAAGGGGAAGGGCACAAGGAACGAAAAAAGGGGACTTGGAGAGGAATTTTTGAAAGACATTCTTGGAGGCAAGAGGAAGAGGAAGATAGCTACCATCATCAACAACCACCATTAATTCTTGAGCAAGAAACTTGTGTTTGAATATTTTCTCAACTCTTTTCTTTATTTCTAGCTTGTTTTAGTTGTATTATTGTGGAACTTTTATTTATGCTATGTTGAACATGAATAGTAGTAGCTAAACTTATTTGGATTCAAGGGTGGTGTAGTTCACCCTTGAAGTGCCATGAACTCTTAGTCTATTAATGAGGTTTTTATTCATTCTATTGTGATGCTTGGTTTTAAATATCTTTTAGTCATTTTGCAATCAACTTTGCTATAGCCATGGTATAGTAGAGACATTGTGAGAGATTAATTGCCTTAGGAAATTAACATTGCTTGGAAAAGAGTGTTGAAATCCTTGAATGAGTAATCACATCTAATGTAGCCTTGAGACTGGGAGGAGATAGGCAATTTAGATAATCTTATGAGGGAACTTAAGGAGTGATTATTTAACCGGTTAGTTAGGAATAACAACTCGGTAAATTAATCATGTAAAATTCTCATTCACGCTCGGAAGAGGTGAATGAGAGATATAATAGAACCTCTAGATTAATTGAATGAATTGAGTTAATGGATTAGACTAAGAAGAAATGGCATGGATTGGTGGATGAAATCAACCCTTGGATCCTATTTTATCATATTGGTAGTTCCTTAGTACTCTTGTTGTCATTTAATACTTGTTATTTAAATTTTAATACTTTTAGCTTGCAAATTTTAGTTTAATTTATTTCACTCTCGAAATCTACGTCTAGATAGCATATCGAATTAATTAAGTGATAATTAATTTTAATCCTAAACCAATCAATCCTCGTGGGAGACGATCTTTTATACTATAACTTGGCCCGTGCACTTGCGGGGTGGCTCTGAACCGAGTCACATTGGTGTGATTAATTAAGATCAGCAACACTAGTGTCAATTCGGAGCCAAAAAAGCCTTTCAAGACTCTATTTCAACAAAACTAGTTATAATCACTTTGTTTTAGTGCGAAGTGACTTTTTAAGGCTTGTTGGATCACCATATGAGTTAATAAGACTTATTATAATACATTATATGTTCAAATACTTATTTTGGATTAAAACAACTTCGATAGAGTCACATCGGAGCCAAAATACACATTTAAAGTCTCGATTTACGCAAAACTAGCTATAAGTAGATAGTTTTTTCGCGAGGTTAGTTTTTAAGGATTGTTGGAGATTCAAATGCGTCCCTAATACTTATTATAATATGTTATATATTTAAATACACAATTGGGATCAAAACAACTTTGTTAGAGTCACTTCGGACCCGAAAAAAGATCTTTAAAGGCTCGATTTCGGCAAAACTAGTTATAATGACTTTGTTTTAGCGCGAAGTGAGTTTTTAAGGCCTGTTGGAGCTCCAAATCAGTCCCTAAGACTGATTACAATATATTATAAGTTCAAATACTTACTTGGGATCAAAACAACTTCGGTAGAGTCACATCGGAGCCAAAATACGCATTTAAAGTCTCGATTTACGCAAAACTAGCTATAAGCACTTAGTTTTTTCGCGAAGTGAATTTTTAAGGCTTGTTGGAGCTCCAAATGAGTCACGAAGGCTTATTATAATATATTATATTGTCAAATACTCATTTAGGATTAAAACAACTTTGCTAGAGTCACTACGGAGCTAATAAAGCCCTTTAGAGGCTCTATTTATGAAAAACTAATTAAAAAGGCTTAGTTTTTGCGCAAGGTGAGGTTTTAAGCCTTGTTGGTTGTCCAAATGAGTCCCTAAGACTTATTATAATATATTATTTATTTAAATAAACATTTAGTATCGAAACAACTTTGCTAGTGTCACTTCGGAGCCAAAAAAAGCCTTTAAAGACTCGATTTCGGCAAAACTAGTTATAATCACTTTGTTTTAGCGCGAAGTGAATTTTTAAGGCTTGTTGCAGCTCTAAATGAGTTCCTAAGACTTATTATATTACACTATATGTTCAAATACTTGTTTGGGATCAAAAAAACTTTCCTAGAGTCACATCGGAGCAAAAAAAACCCATTTAAAGGCTCGATTTAGGCAAAACTAGTTAGAAGTACTCAGTTTTTGCGCGAAGTGACTTTTTAAGGCTTGTTGGAGTTCCGAATGAGTCCAAAGACTCATTATATTATATTATATGTTCAAATATTCATTTATGAACAAACCAACTTTGCTAAAGTCACTTCGGCGCAAAAAAAAAGGTCTTTAAAGGCTCGATTTAAGCAAAACTAGTTATAAGGACTTAGTTTTTGCGCGAGGTGAGTTTTTAAGGCTTGATGGAGATCCAAATTAGTCCCTAAGACTTATTATAATATATTACTTGTTTAAATACACATTTAGTATCGAAACAACTTTGCTAGTGTCAATTCGGAGCCAAAAAAGCCTTTCAAGACTCTATTTCAGCAAAACTAGTTATAATCACTTTGTTTTAGTGCGAAGTGACTTTTTAAGGCTTGTTGGATCACCATATGAGTTAATAAGACTTATTATAATACATTATATGTTCAAATACTTATTTTGGATTAAAAAAACTTCGGTAGAGTCACATCGGAGCCAAAATACACATTTAAAGTCTCGATTTACGCAAAACTAGCTATAAGTAGATAGTTTTTTCGCGAGGTTAGTTTTTAAGGATTGTTGGAGATTCAAATGCGTCCGTAATACTTATTATAATATGTTATATATTTAAATACACAATTGGGATAAAAACAACTTTGTTAGAGTCACTTCGGAGCCCAAAAAAGCTCTTTAAAGGATCGATTTCGGCAAAACTAGTTATAATGACTTTGTTTTAGCGCGAAGTCAGTTTTTAAGGCCTGTTGGAGCTCCAAATGAGTCCCTAAGACTGATTACAAAATATTATAAGTTCAAATGCTTACTTGGAATCAAAACAACTTCGGTAGGGTCACATCGGAGCCAAAATACACATTTAAAGTCTCGATTTACGCAAAACTAGCTATAAGTAGATAGTTTTTTCGTGAGGTAAGTTTTTAAGGATTGTTGGAGATTCAAATGCGTCCCTAATACTTATTATAATATGTTATATATTTAAATACACAATTGGGATCAAAACAACTTTGTTAGAGTCACTTCGGAGCCGAAAAAAGCTCTTTAAAGGCTCGATTTCGGCAAAACTAGTTATAATGACTTTGTTTTAGCGCGAAGTGAGTTTTTAAGGCCTGTTGGAGCTCCAAATCAGTCCCTAAGACTGATTACAATATATTATAAGTTCAAATACTTACTTGGGATCAAAACAACTTCGGTAGAGTCACATCGGAGCCAAAATACGCATTTAAAGTCTCGATTTACACAAAACTAGCTATAAGTACTTAGTTTTTTCGCGAAGTGACTTTTTAAGGCTTGTTGGAGCTCCAAATGAGTCAAGAAGGCTTATTATAATATATTATATGGTCAAATACTCATTTAGGATTAAAACAACTTTGCTAGAGTCACTTCGGAGCCAAAAAAGCCCTTTAGAGGCTCTAGTTATGAAAAACTAATTAAAAAGACTTAGTTTTTGCGCAAGGTGTGGTTTTAAGCCTTGTTGGTTGTCCAAATGAGTCCCTAAGACTTATTATAATATATTATTTATTTAAATAAACATTTAGTGTCGAAACAACTTTGCTAGTGTTACTTCGGAGCCAAAAAAAGCCTTTAAAGACTCGATTTCGGCAAAACTAGTTATAATCACTTTGTTTTAGCGCGAAGTGAATTTTTAAGGCTCGTTGCAGCTCCAAATGAGTTTCTAAGACTTATTATATTACACTATATGTTCAAATACTTGTTTGGGATCAAAAAAACTTTCCTAGAGTCACATCGGAGCAAAAAAAACCCATTTAAAGGCTCGATTTAGGCAAAACTAGTTAGAAGTACTCAGTTTTTGCGCGAAGTGACTTTTTAAGGCTTGTTGGAGTTCCGAATGAGTCCAAAGACTCATTATATTATATTATATGTTCAAATATTCATTTAGGAACAAACCAACTTTGCTAAAGTCACTTCGGCGCAAAAGAAAGCTTTTTAAAGGCTCGTTTTAAGCAAAACTAGTTATAAGGACTTAGTTTTTGTGCGAGGTGAGTTTTTAAGGCTTGATGGAGATCCAAATTAGTCCCTAAGACTTATTATAATATATTACTTGTTTAAATACACTTTTAGTATCGAAACAACTTTGCTAGTTTCAATTTGGAGCCAAAAAAGCCTTTCAAGACTCTATTTCAGCAAAACTAGTTATAATCACTTTGTTTTAGTGCGAAGTGGCTTTTTAAGGCTTGTTGGATCACCATATGAGTTAATAAGACTTATTATAATATATTATATGTTCAAATACTTATTTCGGATTAAAACAACTTCGGTAGAGTCACATCGGAGCCAAAATACGCATTTAAAGTCTCGATTTACGCAAAACTAGCTATAAGTAGATAGTTTTTTTGCGAGGTTAGTTTTTAAGGATTGTTGGAGATTCAAATGTGTCCCTAATACTTATTATAATATGTTATATATTTAAATATACAATTTGAATCAAAACAACTTTGTTAGAGTCACTTCGGATCCGAAAAAAGCTCCTTAACGGCTCGATTTCGGCAAAACTAGTTATAATTACTTTGTTTCAGCACGAAGTAAGTTTTTAAGGCCTGTTGGAGCTCCAAATGAGTCCCTAAGACTGATTACAATATATTATAAGTTCAAATGCTTACTTGGAATCAAAACAATTTCGATAGAGTCACATCGGAGCCAAAATACGCATTTAAAGTCTCGATTTACGCAAAACTAGCTATAAGTAGATAGTTTTTTTGCGAGGTAAGTTTTTAAGGATTATTGGAGATTCAAATGCGTCCGTAATACTTATTATAATATGTTATATATTTAAATTCACAATTGGGATCAAAACAACTTTGTTAGAGTCACTTCGGAGCCGAAAAAGGCTCTTTAAAGGCTTGATTTCGGCAAAACTAGTTATAATGACTTTGTTTTAGCGCGAAGTGAGTTTTTAAGGCCTGTTGGAGCTCCAAATCAGTCCCTAAGACTGATTACAATATATTATAAGTTCAAATACTTACTTGGGATCAAAACAACTTCGGTAGAGTCACATCGGAGCCAGAATACGCATTTAAAGTCTCGATTTACGCAAAACTAGCTATAAGTATTTAGTTTTTTCGCGAAGTGACTTTTTAAGGCTTGTTGGAGCTCCAAATGAGTCACGAAGGCTTATTATAATATATTATATGGTCAAATACTCATTTAGGATTAAAACAACTTTGCTAGAGTCACTACGGAGCCAAAAAAGCCCTTTAGAGGCTGTATTTATGAAAAACTAATTAAAAAGACTTAGTTTTTGTCGAAGGTGCGGTTTTAAGCCTTGTTGGTTGTCCAAATGAGTCCCTAAGACTTATTATAATATATTATTTATTTAAATAAACATTTAGTGTCGAAACAACTTTGCTAGTGTCACTTCGGAGCCAAAAAAAGCCTTTAAAGACTCGATTTCGGCAAAACTAGTTATAATCACTTTGTTTTAGCGCGAAGTGAATTTTTAAGGCTTGTTGCAGCTCCAAATGAGTTTCTAAGACTTATTATATTACACTATATGTTCAAATACTTGTTTGGGATCAAAAAAATTTCCTAGAGTCACATCGGAGCAAAAAAAACCCATTTAAAGGCTCGATTTAGGCAAAACTAGTTAGAAGTACTCAGTTTTTGCGCGAAGTGACTTTTTAAGACTTGTTGGAGTTCTGAATGAGTCCAAAGACTCATTATATTATATTATATGTTCAAATATTCATTTAGGAACAAACCAACTCTGCTAAAGTCACTTCGGCGCAAAAAAAAGCTCTTTAAAGGCTCGATGTAAGCAAAACTAGTTATAAGAACTTAGTTTTTGCGCGAGGTGAGTTTTTAAGGCTTGATGGAGATCCAAATTAGTCCCTAAGACTTATTATAATATATTACTAGTTTAAATATACTTTTAGTATCGAAACAACTTTGCTACTGTCAATTTGGAGCCAAAAAAGTCTTTCAAGACTCTATTTCAGCAAAACTAGTTATAATCACTTTGTTTTAGTGCGAAGTGACTTTTTAAGGCTTGTTGGATCACCATATGAGTTAATAAGACTTATTATAATACATTATATGTTCAAATACTTATTTTGGATTAAAACAACTTCGGTAGAGTCACATCGGAGCCAAAATACGCATTTAAAGTCTCGATTTACGCAAAACTAGCTATAAGTAGATAGTTTTTTCAGGAGGTTAGTTTTTAAGGATTGTTGGAGATTCAAATGTGTCCCTAATACTTATTATAATATGTTATATATTTAAATACACAATTTGGATCAAAACAACTTTGTTAGAGTCACTTCGGAGCCGAAAAAAGCTCCTTAAAGGCTCGATTTCGGCAAAACTAGTTATAATGACTTTGTTTCAGCACGAAGTGAGTTTTTTAAGGCCTGTTGGAGCTCCAAATCAGTCCCTAAGACTGATTACAATATATTATAAGTTAAAATACTTACTTGGGATCAAAACAACTTCGGTAGAGTCACATCGGGGCCAAAATACGCATTTAAAGTCTCGATTTACGCAAAACTAGCTATAAGTACTTATTTTTTTCGCGAAGTGACTTTTTAAGGCATGTTGGAGCTCCAAATGAGTCACGAAGGCTTATTATAATATATTATATGGTCAAATACTCATTTAGGATTAAAACAACTTTGCTAGAGTCACTTCGGAGCCAAAAAAGCCCTTTAGAGGCTCTATTTATGAAAAACTAATTAAAAAGACTTAGTTTTTGCGCAAGGTGAGGTTTTAAGCCTTGTTGGTTGTCCAACTGAGTCCCTAAGACTTATTATAATATATTATTTATTTAAATAAACATTTAGTATCGAAACAACTTTGCTAGTGTCACTTCGGAGCCAAAAAAAGCCTTTAAAGACTCGATTTCGGCAAAACTAGTTATAATCACTTTCTTTTATCGAGAAGTTAATTTTTAAGGCTTGTTGCAGCTCCAAATGAGTTCCTAAGACTTATTATATTACACTATATGTTCAAATACTTGTTTGGGATCAAAAAAACTTTCCTAGAGTCACATCGGAGCAAAAAAAACCCATTTAAAGGCTCGATTTAGGCAAAACTAATTAGAAGTACTCAGTTTTTGTGCGAAGTGACTTTTTAAGGCTTGTTGGAGTTTCGAATGAGTCCAAAGACTCATTATATTATATTATATGTTCAAATATTCATTTAGGAACAAACCAACTCTGCTAAAGTCACTTCGGCACAAAAAAAAGCTCTTTAAAGGCTCGATGTAAGCAAAACTAGTTATAAGGACTTAGTTTTTGCGCGAGGTGAGTTTTTAAGGCTTGATGGAGATCCAAATTAGTCCCTAAGACTTATTATAATATATTACTAGTTTAAATATACTTTTAGTATCGAAACAACTTTGCTACTGTCAATTTGGAGCCAAAAAAGTCTTTCAAGACTCTATTTCAGCAAAACTAGTTATAATCACTTTGTTTTAGTGCGAAGTGACTTTTTAAGGCTTGTTGGATCACCATATGAGTTAATAAGACTTATTATAATACATTATATGTTCAAATACTTATTTTGGATTAAAACAACTTCGGTAGAGTCACATCGGAGCCAAAATACGCATTTAAAGTCTCGATTTACGCAAAACTAGCTATAAGTAGATAGTTTTTTCGGGAGGTTAGTTTTTAAGGATTGTTGGAGATTCAAATGTGTCCCTAATACTTATTATAATATGTTATATATTTAAATACACAATTTGGATCAAAACAACTTTGTTAGAGTCACTTCGGAGCCGAAAAAAGCTCCTTAAAGGCTCGATTTCGGCAAAACTAGTTATAATGACTTTGTTTCAGCACGAAGTGAGTTTTTTAAGGCCTGTTGGAGCTCCAAATCAGTCCCTAAGACTGATTACAATATATTATAAGTTAAAATACTTACTTGGGATCAAAACAACTTCGGTAGAGTCACATCGGGGCCAAAATACGCATTTAAAGTCTCGATTTACGCAAAACTAGCTATAAGTACTTAGTTTTTTCGCGAAGTGACTTTTTAAGGCATGTTGGAGCTCCAAATGAGTCACGAAGGCTTATTATAATATATTATATGGTCAAATACTCATTTAGGATTAAAACAACTTTGCTAGAGTCACTTCGGAGCCAAAAAAGCCCTTTAGAGGCTCTATTTATGAAAAACTAATTAAAAAGACTTAGTTTTTGCGCAAGGTGAGGTTTTAAGCCTTGTTGGTTGTCCAACTGAGTCCCTAAGACTTATTATAATATATTATTTATTTAAATAAACATTTAGTATCGAAACAACTTTGCTAGTGTCACTTCGGAGCCAAAAAAAGCCTTTAAAGACTCGATTTCGGCAAAACTAGTTATAATCACTTTCTTTTAGCGCGAAGTTAATTTTTAAGGCTTGTTGCAGCTCCAAATGAGTTCCTAAGACTTATTATATTACACTATATGTTCAAATACTTGTTTGGGATCAAAAAAACTTTCCTAGAGTCACATCGGAGCAAAAAAAACCCATTTAAAGGTTCGATTTAGGCAAAACTAATTAGAAGTACTCAGTTTTTGCGCGAAGTGACTTTTTAAGGCTTGTTGGAGTTTCGAATGAGTCCAAAGACTCATTATATTATATTATATGTTCAAATATTCATTTAGGAACAAACCAACTTTGCTAAAGTCACTTCGGCGCAAAAAAAAAGCTCTTTAAAGGCTCGATTTAAGCAAAACTAGTTATAAGGACTTAGTTTTTGCGCGAGGTGAGTTTTTAAGGCTTAATGGAGATCCAAATTAGTCCCTAAGACTTATTATAATATATTACTTGTTTAAATACACATTTAGTATCGAAACAACTTTGCTAGTGTCAATTCGGAGCCAAAAAAGCCTTTCAAGACTCTATTTCGACAAAACTAGTTATAATCACTTTGCTTTAGTGCGAAGTGACTTTTTAAGGGTTGTTGGATCACCATATGAGTTAATAAGACTTATTATAGTACATTATATATTCAAATACTTATTTTGGATCAAAACAACTTCGATAGAGTCACATCGGAGCCAAAATACGCATTTAAAGTCTCGATTTACGCAAAACTAGCTATAAGTAGAAAGTTTTTTCGCGAGGTTAGTTTTTAAGGATTGTTGGAGATTCAAATGCGTCCCTAATACTTATTATAATATGTTATATATTTAAATACACAATTGGGATCAAAACAACTTTGTTAGAGTCACTTCGGAGCCGAAAAAAGCTCTTTAAAGGCTCGATTTCGGCAAAACTAGTTATAATGACTTTGTTTTAGCGCGAGGTGAGTTTTTAAGGCCTGTTGGAGCTCCAAATCAGTCCCTAAGACTGATTACAAAATATTATAAGTTCAAATACTTACTTGGGATCAAAAAAACTTCGGTAGAGTCACATCGAAGCCAAAATACGCATTTAAAGTCTCGATTTACGCAAAACTAGCTATAAGTACGTAGTTTTTTCGCGAAGTGACTTTTCAAGGCTTGTTGGAGCTCTAAATGAGTCATGAAGGCTTATTATAATATATTATATGGTCAAATACTCATTTAGGATTAAAACAACTTTGCTAGAGTCACTTCGGAGCCAAAAAAGCCCTTTAGAGGCTCTATTTATGAAAAACTAATTAAAAAGACTTAGTTTTTGCGCAAGGTGAGGTTTTAAGCCTTGTTGGTTGTCCAACTGAGTCCCTAAGACTTATTATAATATATTATTTATTTAAATAAACATTTAGTATCGAAACAACTTTGCTAGTGTCACTTCGGAGCCAAAAAAAGCCTTTAAAGACTCGATTTCGGCAAAACTAGTTATAATCACTTTCTTTTAGCGCGAAGTTAATTTTTAAGGCTTGTTGCAGCTCCAAATGAGTTCCTAAGACTTATTATATTACACTATATGTTCAAATACTTGTTTGGGATCAAAAAAACTTTCCTAGAGTCACATCGGAGCAAAAAAAACCCATTTAAAGGTTCGATTTAGGCAAAACTAATTAGAAGTACTCAGTTTTTGCGCGAAGTGACTTTTTAAGGCTTGTTGGAGTTTCGAATGAGTCCAAAGACTCATTATATTATATTATATGTTCAAATATTCATTTAGGAACAAACCAACTTTGCTAAAGTCACTTCGGCGCAAAAAAAAAGCTCTTTAAAGGCTCGATTTAAGCAAAACTAGTTATAAGGACTTAGTTTTTGCGCGAGGTGAGTTTTTAAGGCTTAATGGAGATCCAAATTAGTCCCTAAGACTTATTATAATATATTACTTGTTTAAATACACATTTAGTATCGAAACAACTTTGCTAGTGTCAATTCGGAGCCAAAAAAGCCTTTCAAGACTCTATTTCGACAAAACTAGTTATAATCACTTTGCTTTAGTGCGAAGTGACTTTTTAAGGGTTGTTGGATCACCATATGAGTTAATAAGACTTATTATAGTACATTATATATTCAAATACTTATTTTGGATCAAAACAACTTCGATAGAGTCACATCGGAGCCAAAATACGCATTTAAAGTCTCGATTTACGCAAAACTAGCTATAAGTAGAAAGTTTTTTCGCGAGGTTAGTTTTTAAGGATTGTTGGAGATTCAAATGCGTCCCTAATACTTATTATAATATGTTATATATTTAAATACACAATTGGGATCAAAACAACTTTGTTAGAGTCACTTCGGAGCCGAAAAAAGCTCTTTAAAGGCTCGATTTCGGCAAAACTAGTTATAATGACTTTGTTTTAGCGCGAGGTGAGTTTTTAAGGCCTGTTGGAGCTCCAAATCAGTCCCTAAGACTGATTACAATATATTATAAGTTCAAATACTTACTTGGGATCAAAAAAACTTCGGTAGAGTCACATCGAAGCCAAAATACGCATTTAAAGTCTCGATTTACGCAAAACTAGCTATAAGTACGTAGTTTTTTCGCGAAGTGACTTTTCAAGGCTTGTTGGAGCTCTAAATGAGTCATGAAGGCTTATTATAATATATTATATGGTCAAATACTCATTTAGGATTAAAACAACTTTGCTAGAGTCACTTCGGAGCCAAAAAAGCCCTTTAGAGGCTCTATTTATGAAAAACTAATTAAAAAGACTTAGTTTTTGCGCAAGGTGAGGCTTTAAGCCTTGTTGCTTGTCCAAATGAGTCCCTAAGACTTATTATAATATATTATTTATTTAAATAAACATTTAGTATCGAAACAACTTTGCTAGTGTGACTTCGGAGCCAAAAAAAGACTTTAAAGACTCGATTTCGGCAAAACTAGTTATAATCACTTTGTTTTAGCGCGAAGTTAATTTTTAAGGCTTGTTGCAGCTCCAAATGAGTTCCTAAGACTTATTATATTACACTATATGTTCAAATACTTGTTTGGGATCAAAAAAACTTTCCTAGAGTCACATCGCAGCAAAAAAACCCATTTAAAGGCTCGATTTAGGCAAAACTAGTTAGAAGTACTCAGTTTTTCCGCGAAGTGACTTTTTAAGGCTTGTTGGAGTTCCGAATGAGTCCAAAGACTCATTATATTATATTATATGTTCAAATATTCATTTAGGAACAAACCAACTTTGCTAAAGTCACTTCGGCGCAAAAAAAAAGCTCTTTAAAGGCTCGATTTAAGCAAAACTAGTTATAAGGACTTAGTTTTTGCACGAGGTGAGTTTTTAAGGCTTGATGGAGATCCAAATTAGTCCCTAAGACTTATTATAATATATTACTTGTTTAAATACACATTTAGTATCGAAACAACTTTGCTAGTGTCAATTCCGAGCCAAAAAAGCCTTTCAAGACTCTATTTCGGCAAAACTAGTTATAATCACTTTGTTTTTGTGCGAAGTGACTTTTTAAGGCTTTTTGGATCACCATATGAGTTAATAAGACTTATTATAGTACATTATATGTTCAAATACTTATTTTAGATCAAAACAACTTCGGTAGAGTCACATCGGAGCCAAAATACGCATTTAAAGTCTCGATTTACGCAAAACTAGCTATAAGTAGATAGTTTTTTCGCGAGGTTACTTTTTAAGGATTGTTGTTTAAATAAAAATTTAGTATCAAAACAATTTTGCTAGTGTCACTTCGGAGCTAAAAAAAGCCTTTAAAGACTCGATTTCGGCAAAACTAGTTATAATCACTTTGTTTTAGCGCGAAGTGAATTTTTAAGGCTTGTTGCAGCTCCAAATGAGTTCCTAAGACTTATTATATTACATTATATGTTCAAATACTTGTTTGGGATCAAAAAAACTTTCCTAGAGTCACATCGGAGCAAAAAAACCCATTTAAAGGCTCGATTTAGGCAAAACTAGTTAGAAGTACTCAGTTTTTGCGCGAACTGAGTTTTTAAGGCTTGTTGGAGTTCCGAATGAGTCCAAAGACTCATTATATTATATTATATGTTCAAATATTCATTTAGGAACAAGCCAACTTTGCTAAAGTCACTTCGGCGCAAAAAAAAGCTCTTTAAAGGCTCGATTTAAGCAAAACTAGTTATAAGGGCTTAGTTTTTGCGCGAGGTGAGTTTTTAAGGCTTGATGGAGATCCAAATTAGTCCCTAAGACTTATTATAATATATTACTTGTTTAAATACACATTTAGTATCGAAACAACTTTGCTAGTGTCAATTCGGAGCCAAAAAAGCCTTTCAAGACTCTATTTCGGCAAAACTAGTTATAATCACTTTGTTTTAGTGCGAAGTGACTTTTAAGGCTTGTTGGATCACCATATGAGTTAATAAGACTTATTATAGTACATTATATGTTCAAATACTTATTTTGGATCAAAACAACTTCGGTAGAGTCACAACGGAGCCAAAATACGCATTTAAAGTCTCGATTTACGCAAAACTAGCTATAAGTAGAAAGTTTTTTCGCGAGGTTAGTTTTTAAGGATTGTTGGAGATTCAAATGCGTCCCTAATACTTATTATAATATGTTATATATTTAAATACACAATTGGGATCAAAACAACTTTGTTAGAGTCACTTCGGAGCCGAAAAAAGCTCTTTAAAGGCTCGATTTCGGCAAAACTAGTTATAATGACTTTGTTTTAGCGCGAGGTGAGTTTTTAAGGCCTGTTGGAGCTCCAAATCAGTCCCTAAGACTGATTACAATATATTATAAGTTCAAATACTTACTTGGGATCAAAAAAACTTCGGTAGAGTCACATCGAAGCCAAAATACGCATTTAAAGTCTCGATTTACGCAAAACTAGCTATAAGTACGTAGTTTTTTCGCGAAGTGACTTTTCAAGGCTTGTTGGAGCTCTAAATGAGTCATGAAGGCTTATTATAATATATTATATGGTCAAATACTCATTTAGGATTAAAACAATTTTGCTAGAGTCACTTCGGAGCCAAAAAAGCCCTTTAGAGGCTCTATTTATGAAAAACTAATTAAAAAGACTTAGTTTTTGCGCAAGGTGAGGTTTTAAGCCTTGTTGGTTGTCCAAATGAGTCCCTAAGACTTATTATAATATATTATTTATTTAAATAAACATTTAGTATCGAAACAACTTTGCTAGTGTCACTTCGGAGCCAAAAAAAGACTTTAAAGACTCGATTTCGGCAAAACTAGTTATAATCACTTTGTTTTAGCGCGAAGTTAATTTTTAAGGCTTGTTGCAGCTCCAAATGAGTTCCAAAGACTTATTATATTACACTATATGTTCAAATCTTGTTTGGGATCAAAAAAACTTTCCTAGAGTCACATCGGAGCAAAAAAACCCATTTAAAGGCTCGATTTAGGCAAAACTAGTTAGAAGTACTCAGTTTTTCCGCGAAGTGACTTTTTAAGGCTTGTTGGAGTTCTGAATGAGTCCAAAGACTCATTATATTATATTATATGTTCAAATATTCATTTAGGAACAAACCAACTTTGCTAAAGTCGCTTCGGCGCAAAAAAAAAGCTCTTTAAAGGCTCGATTTAAGCAAAACTAGTTATAAGGACTTAGTTTTTGCGCGAGGTGAGTTTTTAAGGCTTGATGGAGATCCAAATTAGTCCCTAAGACTTATTATAATATATTACTTGTTTAAATACACATTTAGTATCGAAACAACTTTGCTAGTGTCAATTCGGAGCCAAAAAAGTTTTCAAGACTCTATTTCGGCAAAACTAGTTATAATCACTTTGTTTTAGTGCGAAGTGACTTTTAAGGCTTGTTGGATCACCATATGAGTTAATAAGACTTATTATAGTACATTATATGTTCAAATACTTATTTTGGATCAAAACAACTTCGGTAGAGTCACAACGGAGCTAAAATACGCATTTAAAGTCTCGATTTACGCAAAACTAGCTATAAGTAGATAGTTTTTTCGCGAGGTTAGTTTTTAAGGATTGTTGGAGATTCAAATGCGTCCCTAATACTTATTATAATATGTTATATATTTAAATACACAATTGGGATCAAAAAAACTTTGTTAGAGTCACTTCGGAGCCGAAAAAAGCTCTTTAAAGGCTCGATTTCGGCAAAACTAGTTATAATGACTTTGTTTTAGCGCGAAGTGAGTTTTTAAGGCCTGTTGGAGCTCCAAATCAGTCCCTAAGACTGATTACAATATATTATAAGTTCAAATACTTACTTGGGATCAAAACAACTTCGGTAGAGTCACATCGGAGCCAAAATACGCATTTAAAGTCTCGATTTACGCAAAACTAGCTATAAGTACGTAGTTTTTTCGCGAAGTGACTTTTCAAGGCTTGTTGGAGCTCTAAATGAGTCACGAAGGCTTATTATAATATATTATATGGTCAAATACTCATTTAGAATTAAAACAACTTTGCTAGAGTCACTTCGGAGCCAAAAAAGCCCTTTAGAGGCTCTATTTATGAAAAACTAATTAAAAAGACTTAGTTTTTGCGCAAGGTGAGGTTTTAAGCCTTGTTGGTTGTCCAAATGAGTCCCTAAGACTTATTATAATATATTATTTATTTAAATAAAGATTTAGTATCGAAACAACTTTGCTAGTGTCGCTTCGGAGCCAAAAAAAGCCTTTAAAGACTCGATTTCGGCAAAACTAGTTATAATCACTTTGTTTTAGCGCGAAGTGAATTTTTAAGGCTTGTTGCAGCTCCAAATGAGTTCCTAAGACTTATTATATTACATTATATGTTCAAATACTTGTTTGGGATCAAAAAAACTTTCCTAGAGTCACATCGGAGCTAAAAAACCCATTTAAAGGCTCGATTTAGGCAAAACTAGTTAGAAGTACTCAGTTTTTGCGCGAAGTGACTTTTTAAGGCTTGTTGGAGTTCCGAATGAGTCCAAAGACTCATTATATTATATTATATGTTCAAATATTCATTTAGGAACAAGCCAACTTTGCTAAAGTCACTTCGGTGCAAAAAAAAGCTCTTTAAAGGCTCGATTTAAGCAAAACTAGTTATAAGGACTTAGTTTTTGCACGAGGTGAGTTTTTAAGGCTTGATGGAGATCCAAATTAGTCCCTAAGACTTATTATAATATATTACTTGTTTAAATACACATTTAGTATCGAAACAACTTTGCTAGTGTCAATTCGGAGCCAAAAAAGCCTTTCAAGACTCTATTTCGGCAAAACTAGTTATAATCACTTTGTTTTAGTGCGAAGTGACTTTTTAAGGCTTGTTGGATCACCATATGAGTTAATAAGACTTATTATAGTACATTATATGTTCAAATACTTATTTTGGATCAAAACAACTTCGGTAGAGTCACATCGGAGCCAAAATACGCATTTAAAGTCTCGATTTACGCAAAACTAGCTATAAGTAGATAGTTTTTTCGCGAGGTTAGTTTTTAAGGATTGTTGGAGATTCAAATGCGTCCCTAATACTTATTATAATATGTTATATATTTAAATACACAATTGGGATCAAAACAACTTTGTTAGAGGCACTTCGGAGCCGAAAAAAGCTCTTTAAAGGCTCGATTTCAGCAAAACTAGTTATAATGACTTTGTTTTAGCGCGAAGTGAGTTTTTAAAGCCTGTTGGAGCTCTAAATCAGTCCCTAAGACTGATTACAATATATTATAAGTTCAAATACTTACTTGGGATCAAAACAACTTCGGTAGAGTCACATCGGAGCCAAAATACGCATTTAAAGTCTCGATTTACGCAAAACTAGCTATAAGTACGTAGTTTTTTCGCGAAGTGACTTTTCAAGGCTTGTTGGAGCTCTAAATGAGTCACGAAGGCTTATTATGATATATTATATGGTCAAATACTCATTTAGGAATAAAACAACTTTGCTAGAGTCACTTCGGAGCCAAAAAAGCCCTTTAGAGGCTCTATTTATGAAAAACTAATTAAAAAGACTTAGTTTTTGCGCAAGGTGAGGTTTTAAGCCTTGTTGGTTGTCCAAATGAGTCCCTAAGACTTATTATAATATATTATTTATTTAAATAAAGATTTAGTATCGAAACAACTTTGCTAGTGTCACTTCGGAGCCAAAAAAAGCCTTTAAAGACTCGATTTCGGCAAAACTAGTTATAATCACTTTGTTTTAGCGCGAAGTGAATGTTTAAGGCTTGTTGCAGCTCCAAATGAGTTCCTAAGACTTATTATATTACACTATATGTTCAAATACTTTTTTGGGATCAAAAAAACTTTCCTAGAGTCACATCGGAGCTAAAAAACCCATTTAAAGGCTCGATTTAGGCAAAACTAGTTAGAAGTACTCAGTTTTTGCGCGAAGTGACTTTTTAAGGCTTGTTGGAGTTCCGAATGAGTCCAAAGACTCATTATATTATATTATATGTTCAAATATTCATTTAGGAACAAGCCAACTTTGCTAAAGTCACTTCGGTGCAAAAAAAAGCTCTTTAAAGGCTCGATTTAAGCAAAACTAGTTATAAGGACTTAGTTTTTGCACGAGGTGAGTTTTTAAGGCTTGATGGAGATCCAAATTAGTCCCTAAGACTTATTATAATATATTACTTGTTTAAACACACATTTAGTATCGAAACAACTTTGCTAGTGTCAATTCGGAGCCAAAAAAGCCTTTCAAGACTCTATTTCGACAAAACTAGTTATAATCACTTTGTTTTAGTGCGAAGTGACTTTTTAAGGCTTGTTGGATCACCATATGAGTTAATAAGACTTATTATAGTACATTATATGTTCAAATACTTATTTTGGATCAAAACAACTTCAGTAGAGTCACATCGGAGCCAAAATACGCATTTAAAGTCTCGATTTACGCAAAACTAGCTATAAGTAGATAGTTTTTTCGCGAGGTTAGTTTTTAAGGATTGTTGGAGATTCAAATGCGTCCCTAATACTTATTATAATATGTTATATATTTAAATACACAATTGGGATCAAAACAACTTTGTTAGAGGCACTTCGGAGCCGAAAAAAGCTCTTTAAAGGCTCGATTTCGGCAAAACTAGTTATAATGACTTTGTTTTAGCGCGAAGTGAGTTTTTAAAGCCTGTTGGAGCTCTAAATCAGTCCCTAACACTGATTACAATATATTATAAGTTCAAATACTTACTTGGGATCAAAACAACTTCGGTAGAGTCACATCGGAGCCAAAATACGCATTTAAAGTCTCGATTTACGCAAAACTAGCTATAAGTACGTAGTTTTTTCGCGAAGTGACTTTTCAAGGCTTGTTGGAGCTCTAAATGAGTCACGAAGGCTTATTATGATATATTATATGGTCAAATACTCATTTAGGATTAAAACAACTTTGCTAGAGTCACTTCGGAGCCAAAAAAGCCCTTTAGAGGCTCTATTTATGAAAAACTAATTAAAAAGACTTAGTTTTTGCGCAAGGTGAGGTTTTAAGCCTTGTTGGTTGTCCAAATGAGTCCCTAAGACTTATTATAATATATTATTTATTTAAATAAAGATTTAGTATCGAAACAACTTTGCTAGTGTCACTTCGGAGCCAAAAAAAGCCTTTAAAGACTCGATTTCGGCAAAACTAGTTATAATCACTTTGTTTTAGCGCGAAGTGAATGTTTAAGGCTTGTTGCAGCTCCAAATGAGTTCCTAAGACTTATTATATTACACTATATGTTCAAATACTTTTTTGGGATCAAAAAAACTTTCCTAGAGTCACATCGGAGCTAAAAAACCCATTTAAAGGCTCAATTTAGGCAAAACTAGTTAGAAGTACTCAGTTTTTGCGCGAAGTGACTTTTTAAGGCTTGTTGGAGTTCCGAATGAGTCCAAAGACTCATTATATTATATTATATGTTCAAATATTCATTTAGGAACAAGCCAACTTTGCTAAAGTCACTTCGGTGCAAAAAAAAAAGCTCTTTAAAGGCTCGATTTAAGCAAAACTAGTTATAAGGACTTAGTTTTTGCACGAGGTGAGTTTTTAAGGCTTGATGGAGATCCAAATTAGTCCCTAAGACTTATTATAATATATTACTTGTTTAAATACACATTTAGTATCGAAACAACTTTGCTAGTGTCAATTCGGAGCCAAAAAAGCCTTTCAAGACTCTATTTCGGCAAAACTAGTTATAATCACTTTGTTTTTGTGCGAAGTGACTTTTTAAGGCTTGTTGGATCACCATATGAGTTAATAAGACTTATTATAGTACATTATATGTTCAAATACTTATTTTGCATCAAAACAACTTCGGTAGAGTCACATCGGAGCCAAAATACGCATTTAAAGTCTCGATTTACGCAA
This sequence comes from Boehmeria nivea var. tenacissima, assembly GCA_018132145.1. Taxonomy (NCBI): domain Eukaryota; kingdom Viridiplantae; phylum Streptophyta; class Magnoliopsida; order Rosales; family Urticaceae; genus Boehmeria; species Boehmeria nivea. The sequence continues at coordinate 1,693,940 of CM030882.1, read as the reverse complement.
AACTAGCTATAAGTAGATAGTTTTTTCGGGAGGTTAGTTTTTAAGGATTGTTGGAGATTCAAATGCGTCCCTAATACTTATTATAATATTTTATATATTTAAATACACAATTGGGATCAAAACAACTTTGTTAGAGTCACTTCGGAGCCGAAAAAAGCTCTTTAAAGGCTCGATTTCGGCAAAACTAGTTATAATGACTTTGTTTTAGCGCGAAGTGAGTTTTTAAGGCCTGTTGGAGCTCCAAATCAGTCCCTAAGACTGATTACAATATATTATAAGTTCAAATACTTACTTGGGATCAAAACAACTTTGGTAGAGTCACATCGGAGCCAAAATACGCATTTAAAGTCTCGATTTACGCAAAACTAGCTATAAGTACGTAGTTTTTTCGCGAAGTGACTTTTCAAGGCTTGTTGGAGCTCTAAATGAGTCACGAAGGCTTATTATAATATATTATATGGTCAAATACTCATTTAGGATTAAAACAACTTTGCTAAAGTCACTTCGGAGCCAAAAAAGCCCTTTAGAGGCTCTATTTATGAAAAACTAATTAAAAAGACTTAGTTTTTGCGCAAGGTGAGGTTTTAAGCCTTGTTGGTTGTCCAAATGAGTCCCTAAGACTCATTATAATATATTATTTATTTAAATAAAGATTTAGTATCGAAACAACTTTGCTAGTGTCACTTCGGAGCCAAAAAAAGCCTTTAAAGACTCGATTTCGGCAAAACTAGTTATAATCACTTTGTTTTAGCGCGAAGAGAATGTTTAAGGCTTGTTGCAGCTCCAAATGAGTTCCTAAGACTTATTATATTACACTATATGTTTAAATACTTTTTTGGGATCAAAAAAACTTTCCTAGAGTCACATCGGAGCTAAAAAACTCATTTAAAGGCTCGATTTAGGCAAAACTAGTTAGAAGTACTCAATTTTTGCGCGAAGTGACTTTTTAAGGCTTGTTGGAGTTCCGAATGAGTCCAAAGACTCATTATATTATATTATATGTTCAAATATTCATTTAGGAACAAGCCAACTTTGCTAAAGTCACTTCGGTGCAAAAAAAAGCTCTTTAAAGGCTCGATTTAAGCAAAACTAGTTATAAGGACTTAGTTTTTGCACGAGGTGAGTTTTTAAGGCTTGATGGAGATCCAAATTAGTCCCTAAGACTTATTATAATATATTACTTGTTTAAATACACATTTAGTATCGAAACAACTTTGCTAGTGTCAATTCGGAGCCAAAAAAGCCTTTCAAGACTCTATTTCGACAAAACTAGTTATAATCACTTTGTTTTAGTACGAAGTGACTTTTTAAGGCTTGTTGGATCACCATATGAGTTAATAAGACTTATTATAGTACATTATATGTTCAAATACTTATTTTGGATCAAAACAACTTCAGTAGAGTCACATCGGAGCCAAAATACACATTTAAAGTCTCAATTTACGCAAAACTAGCTATAAGTAGATAGTTTTTTCGCGAGGTTGGTTTTTAAGGATTGTTGGAGATTCAAATGCGTCCCTAATACTTATTATAATATGTTATATATTTAAATACACAATTGGGATCAAAACAACTTTGTTAGAGTCACTTCGGAGCCGAAAAAAGCTCTTTAAAGGCTCGATTTCGGCAAAACTAGTTATAATGACTTTGTTTTAGCGCGAAGTGAGTTTTTAAGGCCTGTTGGAGCTCCAAATCAGTCCCTAAGACTGATTACAATATATTATAAGTTCAAATACTTACTTGGGATCAAAACAACTTCGGTAGAGTCACATCGGAGCCAAAATACGCATTTAAAGTCTCGATTTACGCAAAACTAGCTATAAGTACGTAGTTTTTTCGCGAAGTGACTTTTCAAGGCTTGTTGGAGCTCTAAATGAGTCACGAAGGCTTATTATAATATATTATATGGTCAAATACTCATTTAGGATTAAAACAACTTTGCTAGAGTCACTTCGGAGCCAAAAAAGCCCTTTAGAGGCTCTATTTATGAAAAACTAATTAAAAAGACTTAGTTTTTGCGCAAGGTGAGGTTTTAAGCCTTGTTGGTTGTCCAAATGAATCCCTAAGACTTATTATAATATATTATTTATTTAAATAAAGATTTAGTATCGAAACAACTTTGCTAGTGTCACTTCGGAGCCAAAAAAAGCCTTTCAAGACTCGATTTCGGCAAAACTAGTTATAATCACTTTGTTTTAGCGCGAAGTGAATGTTTAAGGCTTGTTGCAGCTCCAAATGAGTTCCTAAGACTTATTATATTACACTATATGTTCAAATACTTTTTTGGGATCAAAAAAACTTTCCTAGAGTCACATCGGAGCTAAAAAACCCATTTAAAGGCTCGATTTAGGCAAAACTAGTTAGAAGTACTCAGTTTTTGCGAGAAGTGACTTTTTAAGGCTTGTTGGAGTTCCGAATGAGTCCAAAGACTCATTATATTATATTATATGTTCAAATATTCATTTAGGAACAAGCCAACTTTGCTAAAGTCACTTCGGTGCAAAAAAAAGCTCTTTAAAGGCTCGATTTAAGCAAAACTAGTTATAAGGACTTAGTTTTTGCACGAGGTGAGTTTTTAAGGCTTGATGGAGATCCAAATTAGTCCCTAAGACTTATTATAATATATTACTTGTTTAAATACACATTTAGTATCGAAACAACTTTGCTAGTGTCAATTCGGAGCCAAAAAAGCCTTTCAAGACTCTATTTCGGCAAAACTAGTTATAATCACTTTGTTTTAGTGCGAAGTGACTTTTTAAGGCTTGTTGGATCACCATATGAGTTAATAAGACTTATTATAGTACATTATATGTTCAAATACTTATTTTAGATCAAAACAACTTCGGTAGAGTTGCATCGGAGCCAAAATACGCATTTAAAGTCTCGATTTACGCAAAACTAGCTATAAGTAGATAGTTTTTTCGCGAGGTTAGTTTTTAAGGATTGTTGGAGATTCAAATGCATCCCTAATACTTATTATAATATGTTATATATTTAAATACACAATTGGGATCAAAACAACTTTGTTAGAGTCACTTCGGAGCCGAAAAAAGCTGTTTAAAGGCTCGATTTCGGCAAAACTAGTTATAATGACTTTGTTTTAGCGCGAAGTGAGTTTTTAAGGTCTATTGGAGCTCCAAATCAGTCCCTAAGACTGATTACAATATATTATAAGTTCAAATACTTACTTGGGATCAAAACAACTTCGGTAGAGTCACATCGGAGCCAAAATACGCATTTAAAGTCTCGATTTACGCAAAACTAGCTATAAGTACGTAGTTTTTTCGCGAAGTGACTTTTCAAGGCTTGTTGGAGCTCTAAATGAGTCACGAAGGCTTATTATAATATATTATATGGTCAAATACTCATTTAGGATTAAAACAACTTTGCTAAAGTCACTTCGGAGCCAAAAAAGCCCTTTAGAGGCTCTATTTATGAAAAACTAATTAAAAAGACTTAGTTTTTGCGCAAGGTGAGGTTTTAAGCCTTGTTGGTTGTCCAAATGAGTCCCTAAGACTTATTATAATATATTATTTATTTAAATAAAGATTTAGTATCGAAACAACTTTGCTAGTGTCACTTCGGAGCCAAAAAAAGCCTTTAAAGACTCGATTTCGGCAAAACTAGTTATAATCACTTTGTTTTAGCGCGAAGTGAATGTTTAAGGCTTGTTGCAGCTCCAAATGAGTTCCTAAGACTTATTATATTACACTATATGTTCAAATACTTTTTTGGGATCAAAAAAACTTTCCTAGAGTCACATCGGAGCTAAAAAACCCATTTAAAGGCTCGATTTAGGCAAAACTAGTTAGAAGTACTCAGTTTTTGCGCGAAGTGACTTTTTAAGGCTTGTTGGAGTTCCGAATGAGTCCAAAGACTCATTATATTATATTATATGTTCAAATATTCATTTAGGAACAAGCCAACTTTGCTAAAGTCACTTCGGTGCAAAAAAAAGCTCTTTAAAGGCTCGATTTAAGCAAAACTAGTTATAAGGACTTAGTTTTTGCACGAGGTGAGTTTTTAAGGCTTGATGGAGATCCAAATTAGTCCCTAAGACTTATTATAATATATTACTTGTTTAAATACACATTTAGTATCGAAACAACTTTGCTAGTGTCAATTCGGAGCCAAAAAAGCCTTTCAAGACTCTATTTCGACAAAAATAGTTATAATCACTTTGTTTTAGTGCGAAGTGACTTTTTAAGGCTTGTTGGATCACCATATGAGTTAATAAGACTTATTATAGTACATTATATGTTCAAATACTTATTTTGGATCAAAACAACTTCAGTAGAGTCACATCGGAGCCAAAATACGCATTTAAAGTCTCGATTTACGCAAAACTAGCTATAAGTAGATAGTTTTTTCGCGAGGTTAGTTTTTAAGGATTGTTGGAGATTCAAATGCGTCCCTAATACCTATTATAATATGTTATATATTTAAATACACAATTGGGATCAAAACAACTTTGTTAGAGGCACTTCGGAGCCGAAAAAAGCTCTTTAAAGGCTCGATTTCGGCAAAACTAGTTATAATGACTTTGTTTTAGCGCGAAGTGAGTTTTTAAAGCCTGTTGGAGCTCTAAATCAGTCCCTAAGACTGATTACAATATATTATAAGTTCAAATACTTACTTGGGATCAAAACAACTTCGGTAGAGTCACATCGGAGCCAAAATACGCATTTAAAGTCTCGATTTACGCAAAACTAGCTATAAGTACGTAGTTTTTTCGCGAAGTGACTTTTCAAGGCTTGTTGGAGCTCTAAATGAGTCACGAAGGCTTATTATGATATATTATATGGTCAAATACTCATTTAGGATTAAAACAACTTTGCTAGAGTCACTTCGGAGCCAAAAAAGCCCTTTAGAGGCTCTATTTATGAAAAACTAATTAAAAAGACTTAGTTTTTGCGCAAGGTGAGGTTTTAAGCCTTGTTGGTTGTCCAAATGAGTCCCTAAGACTTATTATAATATATTATTTATTTAAATAAAGATTTAGTATCGAAACAACTTTGCTAGTGTCACTTCGGAGCCAAAAAAAGCCTTTAAAGACTCGATTTCGGCAAAACTAGTTATAATCACTTTGTTTTAGCGCGAAGTGAATGTTTAAGGCTTGTTGCAGCTCCAAATGAGTTCCTAAGACTTATTATATTACACTATATGTTCAAATACTTTTTTGGGATCAAAAAAACTTTCCTAGAGTCACATCGGAGCTAAAAAACCCATTTAAAGGCTCAATTTAGGCAAAACTAGTTAGAAGTACTCAGTTTTTGCGCGAAGTGACTTTTTAAGGCTTGTTGGAGTTCCGAATGAGTCCAAAGACTCATTATATTATATTATATGTTCAAATATTCATTTAGGAACAAGCCAACTTTGCTAAAGTCACTTCGGTGCAAAAAAAAAGCTCTTTAAAGGCTCGATTTAAGCAAAACTAGTTATAAGGACTTAGTTTTTGCACGAGGTGAGTTTTTAAGGCTTGATGGAGATCCAAATTAGTCCCTAAGACTTATTATAATATATTACTTGTTTAAATACACATTTAGTATCGAAACAACTTTGCTAGTGTCAATTCGGAGCCAAAAAAGCCTTTCAAGACTCTATTTCGGCAAAACTAGTTATAATCACTTTGTTTTTGTGCGAAGTGACTTTTAAGGCTTGTTGGATCACCATATGAGTTAATAGACTTATTATAGTACATTATATGTTCAAATACTTATTTTGCATCAAAACAACTTCGGTAGAGTCACATCGGAGCCAAAATACGCATTTAAAGTCTCGATTTACGCAAAACTAGCTATAAGTAGATAGTTTTTTCGGGAGGTTAGTTTTTAAGGATTGTTGGAGATTCAAATGCGTCCCTAATACTTATTATAATATGTTATATATTTAAATACACAATTGGGATCAAAACAACTTTGTTAGAGTCACTTCGGAGCCGAAAAAAGCTCTTTAAAGGCTCGATTTCGGCAAAACTAGTTATAATGACTTTGTTTTAGCGCGAAGTGAGTTTTTAAGGCCTGTTGGAGCTCCAAATCAGTCCCTAAGACTGATTACAATATATTATAAGTTCAAATACTTACTTGGGATCAAAACAACTTCGGTAGAGTCACATCGAGCCAAAATACGCATTTAAAGTCTCGATTTACGCAAAACTAGCTATAAGTACGTAGTTTTTTCGCAAAGTGACTTTTCAAGGCTTGTTGGAGCTCTAAATGAGTCACGAAGGCTTATTATAATATATTATATGGTCAAATACTCATTTAGGATTAAAACAACTTTGCTAGAGTCACTTCGGAGCCAAAAAAGCCCTTTAGAGGCTCTATTTATGAAAAACTAATTAAAAAGACTTAGTTTTTGCGCAAGGTGAGGTTTTAAGCCTTGTTGGTTGTCCAAATGAGTCCCTAAGACTCATTATAATATATTATTTATTTAAATAAAGATTTAGTATCGAAACAACTTTGCTAGTGTCACTTCGGAGCCAAAAAAAGCCTTTAAAGACTCGATTTCGGCAAAACTAGTTATAATCACTTTGTTTTAGCGCGAAGAGAATGTTTAAGGCTTGTTGCAGCTCCAAATGAGTTCCTAAGACTTATTATATTACACTATATGTTTAAATACTTTTTTGGGATCAAAAAAACTTTCCTAGAGTCACATCGGAGCTAAAAAACCCATTTAAAGGCTCGATTTAGGCAAAACTAGTTAGAAGTACTCAGTTTTTGCGCGAAGTGACTTTTTAAGGCTTGTTGGAGTTCCGAATGAGTCCAAAGACTCATTATATTATATTATATGTTCAAATATTCATTTAGGAACAAGCCAACTTTGCTAAAGTCACTTCGGTGCAAAAAAAAGCTCTTTAAAGGCTCGATTTAAGCAAAACTAGTTATAAGGACTTAGTTTTTGCACGAGGTGAGTTTTTAAGGCTTGATGGAGATCCAAATTAGTCCCTAAGACTTATTATAATATATTACTTGTTAAATACACATTTAGTATCGAAACAACTTTGCTAGTGTCAATTCGGAGCCAAAAAAGCCTTTCAAGACTCTATTTCGACAAAACTAGTTATAATCACTTTGTTTTAGTGCGAAGTGACTTTTTAAGGCTTGTTGGATCACCATATGAGTTAATAAGACTTATTATAGTACATTATATGTTCAAATACTTATTTTGGATCAAAACAACTTCAGTAGAGTCACATCGGAGCCAAAATACACATTTAAAGTCTCAATTTACGCAAAACTAGCTATAAGTAGATAGTTTTTTCGCGAGGTTGGTTTTTAAGGATTGTTGGAGATTCAAATGCGTCCCTAATACTTATTATAATATCTTATATATTTAAATACACAATTGGGATCAAAACAACTTTGTTAGAGTCACTTCGGAGCCGAAAAAAGCTCTTTAAAGGCTCGATTTCGGCAAAACTAGTTATAATGACTTTGTTTTAGCGCGAAGTGAGTTTTTAAGGCCTGTTGGAGCTCCAAATCAGTCCCTAAGACTGATTACAATATATTATAAGTTCAAATACTTAATTGGGATCAAAACAACTTCGGTAGAGTCAGATCGAGCCAAAATACGCATTTAAAGTCTCGATTTACGCAAAACTAGCTATAAGTACGTAGTTTTTTCGCGAAGTGACTTTTCAAGGCTTGTTGGAGCTCTAAATGAGTCACGAAGGCTTATTATAATATATTATATGGTCAAATACTCATTTAGGATTAAAACAACTTTGCTAGAGTCACTTCGGAGCCAAAAAAGCCCTTTAGAGGCTCTATTTATGAAAAACTAATTAAAAAGACTTAGTTTTTGCGCAAGGTGAGGTTTTAAGCCTTGTTGGTTGTCCAAATGAATCCCTAAGACTTATTATAATATATTATTTATTTAAATAAAGATTTAGTATCGAAACAACTTTGCTAGTGTCACTTCGGAGCCAAAAAAAGCCTTTCAAGACTCGATTTCGGCAAAACTAGTTATAATCACTTTGTTTTAGCGCGAAGTGAATGTTTAAGGCTTGTTGCAGCTCCAAATGAGTTCCTAAGACTTATTATATTACACTATATGTTCAAATACTTTTTTGGGATCAAAAAAACTTTCCTAGAGTCACATCGGAGCTAAAAACCCATTTAAAGGCTCGATTTAGGCAAAACTAGTTAGAAGTACTCAGTTTTTGCGAGAAGTGACTTTTTAAGGCTTGTTGGAGTTCCGAATGAGTCCAAAGACTCATTATATTATATTATATGTTCAAATATTCATTTAGGAACAAGCCAACTTTGCTAAAGTCACTTCGGTGCAAAAAAAAGCTCTTTAAAGGCTCGATTTAAGCAAACTAGTTATAAGGACTTAGTTTTTGCACGAGGTGAGTTTTTAAGGCTTGATGGAGATCCAAATTAGTCCCTAAGACTTATTATAATATATTACTTGTTTAAATACACATTTAGTATCGAAACAACTTTGCTAGTGTCAATTCGGAGCCAAAAAAGCCTTTCAAGACTCTATTTCCGCAAAACTAGTTATAATCACTTTGTTTTAGTGCGAAGTGACTTTTTAAGGCTTGTTGGATCACCATATGAGTTATAAGACTTATTATAGTACATTATATGTTCAAATACTTATTTTAGATCAAAACAACTTCGGTAGAGTTGCATCGGAGCCAAAATACGCATTTAAGTCTCGATTTACGCAAAACTAGCTATAAGTAGATAGTTTTTTCGCGAGGTTAGTTTTTAAGGATTGTTGGAGATTCAAATGCATCCCTAATACTTATTATAATATGTTATATATTTAAATACACAATTGGGATCAAAACAACTTTGTTAGAGTCACTTCGGAGCCGAAAAAAAGCTGTTTAAAGGCTCGATTTCGGCAAAACTAGTTATAATGACTTTGTTTTAGCGCGAAGTGAGTTTTTAAGGTCTATTGGAGCTCCAAATCAGTCCCTAAGACTGATTACAATATATTATAAGTTCAAATACTTACTTGGGATCAAAACAACTTCGTAGAGTCACATCGGAGCCAAAATACGCATTTAAAGTCTCGATTTACGCAAAACTAGCTATAAGTACGTAGTTTTTTCGCGAAGTGACTTTTCAAGGCTTGTTGGAGCTCTAAATGAGTCACGAAGGCTTATTATAATATATTATATGGTCAAACAGTCATTTAGGATTAAAACAACTTTGCTAGAGTCACTTCGGAGCCAAAAAAGCCCTTTAGAGGCTCTATTTATGAAAAACTAATTAAAAAGACTTAGTTTTTGCGCAAGGTGAGGTTTTAAGCCTTGTTGGTTGTCCAAATGAGTCCCTAAGACTTATTATAATATATTATTTATTTAAATAAAGATTTAGTATCGAAACAACTTTGCTAGTGTCACTTCGGAGCCAAAAAAGCCTTTAAAGACTCGATTTCGGCAAAACTAGTTATAATCACTTTGTTTTAGCGCGAAGTGAATGTTTAAGGCTTGTTGCAGCTCCAAAAGAGTTCCTAAGACTTATTATATTACACTATATGTTTCAAATACTTTTTTGGATCAAAAAAACTTTCCTAGAGTCACATCGGAGCTAAAAAACCCATTTAAAAGGCTCAATTTAGGCAAAACTAGTTAGAAGTACTCAGTTTTTGCGCCAAGTGACTTTTTAAGGCTTGTTGGAGTTCCGAATGAGTCCAAAGACTCATTATATTATATTATATGTTCAAATATTCATTTAGGAACAAGCCAACTTTGCTAAAGTCACTTCGGTGCAAAAAAAAGCTCTTTAAAGGCTCGATTTAAGCAAAACTAGTTATAAGGACTTAGTTTTTGCACGAGGTGAGTTTTTAAGGCTTGATGGAGATCCAAATTAGTCCCTAAGACTTATTATAATATATTACTTGTTTAAATACACATTTAGTATCGAAACAACTTTGCTAGTGTCAATTGGAGCCAAAAAGCCTTTCAAGACTCTATTTCGACAAAAATAGTTATAATCACTTTGTTTTAGTGCAAGTGACTTTTTAAGGCTTGTTGGATCACCATATGAGTTAATAAGACTTATTATAGTACATTATATGTTCAAATACTTATTTTGGATCAAAACAACTTAGTAGAGTCACATCGGAGCCAAAATACGCATTTAAAGTCTCGATTTACGCAAAACTAGCTATAAGTAGATAGTTTTTTCACGAGGTTAGTTTTTAAGGATTTTTGGAGATTCAAATGCGTCCCTAATACTTATTATAATATGTTATATATTTAAATACACAATTGGGATCAAAACAACTTTGTTAGAGTCACTTGAGCCGAAAAAAAGCTCTTTAAAGGCTCGATTTGGCAAAACTAGTTATAATGACTTTGTTTTTGGCGCGAAGTGAGTTTTTAAGGCTGTTGGAGCTCCAAATCAGTCCCTAAGACTGATTACAATATATTATAAGTTCAAATACTTACTTGGGATCAAAACAACTTCGGTAGAGTCACATCGGAGCCAAAATACGCATTTAAAGTCTCGATTTACGCAAAACTAGCTATAAGTACGTAGATTTTTTGCCAGTGACTTTTCAAGGCTTGTTGGAGCTCTAAATGAGTCACAAGGCTTATTATAATATATTATATGGTCAAATGCTCATTTAGGATTAAAACAACTTTGCTAGAGTCACTTGAGCCAAAAAAGCCCTTTAGAGGCTCTATTTATGAAAAACTAATTAAAAAGACTTAGTTTTTGCGCAAGGTGAGGTTTTTAAGCCTTGTTGGTTGTCCAAATGAGTCCTTAAGAATTTTTTTTAAATATTATTTATTTAAATAAAGATTTAGTATCGAAACAACTTTG